>PVHT021183608.1:16367922-16396012 GCA_004024745.2 Catagonus wagneri | reverse complement strand
TGGTTGTACCAATTTACATTCCCACCAGCAGTGTAGGAGGGTTCCCTTTTCTCCACATTCGTTATTTGTAGATGTATTAATGATAGCCATTCTGACCAGTGTGAGGTGGTACTTACTGTAGTTTTGATTTGCATTTCTCTAATAATTAGTGATGTTGAGCATTTTTCTCATGTGCCTACTGGCTATCTGTATGTCTTCTTTGGAGAAATGTCTGTTTAGATCTTCTGTCCATTTTTCGATTTTTTTTTTTTGAGTTGTATGAGTTGTTTATACATTTTAGAGATTAAGCCCTTGTCATTTGCATCGTTTGCAACTATTTTCTCCCATTCCGTATGCTGTCTTTTTTTTTTTTAATGGTTTCCTTTGTTGTGCAAAATCTGTAAATTTTGTTAGGTCCCATTTGTTTATTTTTTTTTAATTTTAAATGAACACCATTCATCTTAAAATTATGCAATACTGGTTTTAAATACAAAAGTAAGTTATATGCCAAATCAATGAATTGACACAATTTAAATCTGATAGCTTGTGCATGCATATATTTTTCTTTTCCTTTTCTTTTTCTTTTTTGGCTGTGCCTGCAGCTTGTGGAAGTTCTGGGGCCAGAGACTGAGTCTGCACCACAGCAGTGACCTGAGTCACAGTAGTGACAAAGCCGGATCCCTAACTCACTGGGCTACCAGGGAACTCCTTGCATATATATTTATGACCAGAACAGTGGCAACACTGCATAAAACTTACTGAACCATTTTTATTTCACTTCATGATATGCACTGTTCTCCCCACAAGCACTGTCTTAGGCTCATTGATGAGTCAGGAAGGACTGAAAAGAAAGGAACTAAGGCTCACCCTGTCTTTCCCTTTCCTCCACGTTGTTTTCAGCATAGGTTGTTGACTGATAACAATACGCAATAAGAACAAGAGAGAACATGATAGGGTCCCATAGTTGCTTGTGTTTCTTAGCCTGCTTTGCCTTCTTCCTGTGTTCTGGGTGAGCGATGGTGCTAACATCAAGTGTGGCCTCCCCGAGCTCCTCCCTCAGTTGTAGACGTAACACATTGAACTCATCCTTGTGTTAAGGCTTTGAGCCTCACTGAACTCATACATGTCACGACCCACCGGCATCCTGTGCTCACAGGGCATTTCTGAAGCTGTATGTACATTCTTGCGGGGGCGCAGGGGTGACACATTACTCACATCTCCTCTGGACAGGCCTTTCTGTCATCTCACCCAACTTCATTTACAAAACCCAAGTCGAAAGATGGAATTATTAAGAATTTCAAGGTATGGAGTTCTCTTCGTGGCTCAGTGGTTAACGAATCCAACTAAGAACCATGAGGTTGCGGGTTCGATCCCTGGCCTTGCTCAGTGGGTTAAGGATCCGGTGTTGCCGTGAGTTGCGGTGTAGGTTGCAGATGCGGCTCGGATCCCGTGTTGCTGTGGCTGTGGTGAAGGCCGGCAGCTACAGCTCCTATTAGACCCCTAGCCTGGGAACCTCCATATGCCGCGGGGGCAGCTCTACATAAAAAAAAAAAAAAAAGAATTTCAAGGTATAAGCAGTAGAGCTTTGACTCAAGCCCAGGAGCCTTCTGAACATAGAGCTCTGTATGACTGCAACGGTACCCTGCCTGGTGAAGCTGGCCCTGGCTCCTGGCATCTGGTCTATAGGCTAGGGATGCTGCGAGACGTCGCACAGTCCCCAGACCACCTCCGCATCTACGGCAGTGCTGGAAAGATGGCAGTCTGTCTCTGAAGGCCATGTGAGGCCTGCATGCAGGCCAGTTCTGTCTTTGTCTGTTCCCGTGGTGGGCTCTGCTCTGTGTTCCACAATGTCATGGTTACTCCACCAGAGACCACCGCTTTCAGCTCTCTGAGGGGAGCGTCTGTTTACTCTGCAGTAGTCAGGCACCTCATGACTTCTTGAGTGGCCAGTTTTGCTTACTGCTCTTTATTCTCAATCTGCTGATGAGGACAGCTGGACTCTCCAAGGTGGACCTTGCCCGCTCCTGGATTTGGTCCGTGGACCTCAGGGTTCCTGTAGGCAGAGCCCGCTTGAAAGGGAGTCCTCCTGAGCTCTGCCTCTCCCACAGGGCAGGACACTGAGGAGTGGCCTCAGGAGCTTGGTCCTTCTTGTGTGATGGTTCCTGGGGTTGTCCTGGCCAGGCTGGATTGTTTCCAACACCATGCTCCATCGCACTACTGGAAATTCTCTGCAAGTCTGGAAGTTGTGGGAGAAAACCTGGCTTAGGCAACCAGGGAACACAGGGTGGGGACAGAGGGCAGGTATGGAATGACCTGCAAGTTCTTGGGGGTGGGGGTGGGACGGGGAGGCCCTGGGGCAGGTGCTCTGAGCTTCTTTCTTGGATTGCTGTCTCCGTGTGCAGCGGCTGGACGAGCATAGATCCCAAACAGCCCAGAATTAATACCCTACCCGCCTTTCTGGCTGGAATTCCCATTTCTAGGTATGTAACTACGCACTGCAGGTGGCAGGGGTGAGAGTGATGCTAAAGAAGGGCCAGGCCGGACAGGTGCTTGCATCGCACTGGCCGCCGACCGCCGTGGTGTGGTCCAGGGCTTAACGATTGCTCCATGCTTCCAGCATACAAGATGATTCTTTGAAGCTTCCCTCTGAATTCCCAGAGCTTGGTTCCGTGTTAATTAATTATTTATTAGGCAAATGCTTTGTGCCAGACCTGGGCTCCTGTGAACCAAACGTGACCCCTGCCCTCAGGGGGCTCGTCATACTTAGGCACAGAGCTTGGTAAAGCAACTGTCCTTTGTCTTGACTCAGTTTTCTCCATCAACAGAAAGAACCTGAGTTTATTCCACTTAGAATATAACCAAAGCCAGCCCCTCGTTTCTGTTTTGGCTCACAGTTGAGTTGCCAGCTGCTTTTGTTGGGCTTTTATGTCACTGGTGGCTGTTCTTCTTTTTGGACGTGGGGAAAATGTCAGTATCTTGAACCAGTGACTTGGAAAACAAAAAATACACAGAAGCTGAGAAAGCTACGAAATGTAACACAACATACGCAGCGAAACACTCACAGGGCCCCATGATTTGATATTTTAAATTTTTTGTTTAATTCTGCATAAGGCTTCCAGCAGTTGTGTTCCTTGAGTCCTGAGGAAATTCACATGTATTCTGCAGCAGTGTGTGGTCAGTCAAAGCAGGGTATCTCCTGGGAGAAGATCTGAGGGTTTTCTTGGTTAGTAGTAATTAGGATGGTTTAATTAAGCTCTTTCTTTTGCATATTACAATATCCACTTGCAGGATTTTAATGATTAAATAACTTTTAATGAGTTGTGAAATGAAACATTTCTTATGCATTATAATCAGACAATGCTTAAATAAGACTTTTTTTTTTCTTTTTAGGGCTGCACCTGCAGCATATGGAAATTCCCAGGCTAGGAGTCAAATCGGGGCTGTAGCTGCTGGCCTGCACCATAGCCCCATCAACGTGGGATCTGAGCGTGTCTGCGACCTACACCACAGCTCACGGCAACGCTGGATCCTTAACCCACTGAGTGAGGCCAGGGATCAAACCTGGATCCTCATGGATACTAGTCAGATTCTTAATGTGCTGAGTCACAATGGGAACTCCTTAAATAAGACTTTTCAGCAAATAAATATCTTGCTTCAAAATATCTGATTATGTCATAAACTTTAAAACAAAAAATATATAATCTAGATCCCACCTCTCTTTTCTTCCATCATGACTATTTATCGGCAGGACCTGATGTTTATAGTTTTAATATGTTCCTCAGAGGGAGTTTTATAGATTTGATGTAAATGAATTGAGTCAGGTACCTTAGAAATTGCTTCTCAGGCAGTAAAAATTCAATTTATTATGTTCTTGGGAAGTATAAAGAGACCAAGGAAAACTTTTCTGATGCAGAGTACTGTCCCTCTCACCAAACACTGAATCATCTTAGCCTTTGGTAACGTGATTTCTTGGGGGAAATACATAAAATTGTATAAAAATCGTATTAAAATATTAAATAATTTGGTTGGAGAAATAGCACAAGGAATAAGTAGGGCTATGAATCAAGGACTAATCATTCTATCAATCATTATTTATTAAGTGGCATACTGAACATACAGCATACTGAGAGCCCAGGCTGTGGAGTCAACCTGTCTGGGTTCAAATTTCTGCTGACAAACTGTATTATATCGGGCAATTTACATAGTCTTTTTTTTTTTTTTTTGCTAGTTTCCTCATGTGTAAAATGAGGATAAAATACTACCAACCTTGTTCTAGTCATCTCTTACTGCATAACAAACTACCACAAAACTCAGCGACTGAACAACAGAACACTATTCATGTGGGTCATGACCCTGCCATATGTGGAAGGGTACTTGGCAGAGATAGCCTGTCCCTGCTCCATTGGCTTCAGCTGGGGTGACCTGAATTCTGGGGGCTGGAATCATCTAAAGCCACGTTCACTTCCATGACTAATGGTTGAGGCTGGCTGTCAGCTAAGATCCTAGCTGGATGCTGTTGGTTGGAACACCTCTGGGTGGCCTGAGTCTCCTTATAGCTGGGTTCCATGTTGAGCATCCTAAAGCAGAAAAAGCCAGGTGGATGTGGCATTTCCTGTCTTTGGAAGTTGAGCTATCTCTGCTACCACATTGTGTTGATTGAGGTAGTCATAAATGCTCACACAAGGTCAAGGGAAAGGGAACTAGACTGTACCTCTTGATGAGGGATGGCAAGGTTCTGAAGGACATGGGGGACCAGAGATACTGTGGTGATCATTTGGGAAAACATATCCTTTGACTTACTTGATATGGTTTTTTGAGTCGTTCCATAAATAAAATGTTTAGCATATATTAAATACATGTGCTGTTATTGTAATGGAGCATAGAAGACATGTAAGGGACTGTATCAGTTCTCTGGTTAGCAGAGAATGAGAATTCTGCTATTGCCAGCCCAACTGCTAATTTCAGCATAGAGAAATTGAAAGCCAGAGGTTAACTTGCTGGGCCATCCGGTGAAAGAACTGGGGTCATGAGACCAAAGTTGTAAGTGCTTATTACTTAAGGTCAGACGATGGAAACTTACAGAGCTGGCAATCATGGAAAAAGACTTATAAATAATTAATTAAGACAAGTAATAAATGCTCTGTCTCCAGAGATCAAAGATATCTTGGAATCAAAGACAGACTTGATTATAAAAGGAATAGGCCTTTTCTCTAACTCATAATCTATTTGTGTTCAGTTGCAAAGCTGGGTTTTTTGGTCTCTATCTTGTGGTTGATACGATCAGATGAAATTCTGCCAAAATTGCTAATACCACATAATGCACAAAGGCAATATTCTTGTTAAAAATGAGAATATTTTTGAATATCTCAAATGTATAAAGCCTTGTGAGTAATATATATAAATACAGTTGCACCAGGACGTTGTATGATGCAGGGGGTGGACGGATGTACACGGCACAGTCCTGGGCTTCAGGTGCCAGGAGGGGGCTGGGATGTGTAGGAACATTTCTCCTCTGTCTGCCCTCGTTCATCGCAGAAACCTTCACCTCCCATCGCAGGGCCCAGCAAGCCCCAGCCCAGGGTCACTCCCACAGGCTGACACATGATCTGGGACTATGGGGGTCTTGCTACCATGGGCCAGTGCTCTCCAAGAAACCTTTCTCTTCCCAGTGACGCCTCTGTGATCGTCATCACGTTGGCATGGCTTGACCAAGGCTCTCCCTAGAAAACACCGTATTTGCCTTGGCCTTGGCCAAGCTGCTGCGGATTGAATGGGTCCTCCTGGAACCTTGGGGCAAAAAAGGGCTCTGCAAGGGGCTCTCAGCTGCCTCTGCCTGCTCCCAGAGGCAGCTACAATATTTTATCAATGTAAGTTTTCAGTAGTCACAGTTACTAAAACTTTAGGCCATTATGGGACTCAGAGTCTGCGGGTGAAGGGTAACTATACTTGCCAGCCTTTGGCTGGAACAGTAGATGGTTTATAAAGACATATTTTAATGAGAGAGTACTTGTTTTTTTCTAGAAAATTATGTGTGTGGTTTATTATAAAGCTTTATCCTTTTGCTCTGAAATATGTTAATTGAGAGAAAGTGTTTTCATTTTCTTTCTTTCTTTTTTTGTCTTTTTTACGGCCTCACCCGTGGCATATAGAGGTTCCCAGGATAGGGGTCTAATTGGAGCTAGAGCTGCTGGCCTATGCCACAGCCACAGCAATGAGGGATCTGAGCCGCATCTATGATCTACACCACAGGTCAGGGCAATGCCGGATCCTTAACCCCCTGAGACCAGGGATCGAACTGGAGTCCTCATGGATGCTAGTTGGGTTTGTTAACTGCTGAGCCATGACGGGAACTCTGGAAAGTGTTTTCTTACTTTTAGTTTATTTGGATTTTCTAAATCTGTCTGGTAGACCCTCTAGGGACCTCAGGGGAGCCAGGAGCTGCCAAGGCAGTGGGTGGTGAGAGTGTTGCATGTGATTTGTGGTCATGGTGCTGGTGTGGCCAATGGATTCATCTGTATTCTAGTTCGGCCTGACTTCCTGGAGCTGAGCTGTGCAGAACTCACTGGGGGAGATGGACTTGGCTGATAAGTGGCGTCTGTCATGGCTCAGATGAGTTGGCTGTGCCCACATGCTGTGTATTTGCTGGCCCTGCTGACAATTTCATCCAACCTTCCTGTGATAGTTAATCTCACATGTCAGCTTAGCCAGGCAATGGTCCCCAGATTTTTGTTATATACCAGTCTAGGTGTTACTGGGAAAGTATTTTTTATTTACGATTAACAGTTACATTAGCTGGAGTTCCTGTTGTTGCTCAGTGGTTAACGAATCCGACTAGGAACCATGAGGTTGCGGGTTCGATCCCTGGCATTGCTAAGTTGGTTAAGGATCTGGCGTTGCCGTGAGCTGTGGTGTAGGTTGCAGACGCGGCTCGGATCCCACGTTTCTGTGGCTGTGGTGTAGGCCGGCGGCTACAGCTCCCGTTAGACCCCTAGCCTGGGAACCTCCATATGCCGCAGGTGCGGCCCTAGAAAAGGCAAAAAAAAAAAAAAAAGTTAGCAGACTGAGTACAGGCAGATGACCCTCTATAACGTGAGTGGGTGGCATCCAATCCATGGAAGGACTTAAGATGAAGGACCAAGGTTGCCAGAGGAAGAAAAAATTCCTCCTCCAGAGACGTGGCTGCAACATCAACTCTTCCCTGCTGGCCTGCCCTGCAGGTCTGGTCTTGCTGGTCCCAGGGTCTTGTGATCACATTCCTTAAAATCTGTAGCTCTAAGCTATACCTCTATGCCATTGGTTTTGTTTCTCTGAAGAACCCTGAGTATACATGCCCTTTAAAGCCATTATGTCATCACCATCCCCTCTCCACTTTGTTTTCTTTCCTTTTTAATGAATTGTCTCCTGTGAAGAAAGGAGCTCCTGTTTATGGTCCATCCAAATGGCGCATCTCCAGGGAGTCTAGATCTGGAGGCAGGAGGCATAAGGAAATGTTCACACTGAGACAAAGATACAAAAACTTGCTGATAGATTTCAAGATAAAGGGGCATTTTTTTCTCTCACAACCCATGGGATGTGGAATTTTCACGCTCCCAGGTCAGGGATTGAACCCACACTACTACAGTGATAATGCAAGATCCTTAACCTGTTGTGCCACAAGTGAACTCCAATAAAGAAACATTTTAAACAATATAAGGTACAGAAACATGGAGACAGGGTGGTGTCGAGGAGGAATGGGTGTGTCTTTGAATTGGGCAGCTTGGATTTGAACTGTGATCTGCAGCTTACTGGCTATGTTACCTTCAAATTGTACTTAGCCTTTCTGAGCTCTCCTCGCCTGTAAACAGAGGAAATGACATCCATCTTTTGGTAGATGCTCAATCGGTTGGTGGCTACTTTGGCTGTTTTGTTTGCTAGAAAAGGCTGCATTAGGACAATGGCAAAACCATGCAGTGGGGGGCTTTTCTTTATTGCTTCCTTCTCTTCTGCTGCATAAAATACTTCTAAGTTGGCCTCTTCTGTTTATTTCACCCAACCCTGCCTGCAGACTGTTCATTCACATCAAGATATGTGATAAATATGAGCACACGTCGTTACCCTTTTATGAGCATAGGGCTTAAGAAAAAGCAAAAGTGACAAAATTCTCATAGCAGCTATGATGCAGGGACAGTCATGTTCAGATTGGGTTGGAGGCAGGGAAGAAATGATGGACCTATCTTTTCTGCCTGAATGTAGGGGAAACAGCACTACTTCCTGTGGATGTATAGAGTAAGAAAGGAGGTAATTCATGAAATGTGTTTACAGTGCCAAAAACATAAGTGTTTGGTAAAAGTTAGCTGGAAACAGCATAGCAATGGCAACAGTAATTCATTGCAAAGATTGGCATAGAGCACTTCAGGTGGGGGGAAATATGAAAGAAGGCCACATGGGAAAATCAACAAGATGTGTTTTCTGATACCAACTAGACTGCGGGGGAAAGTTCTCAGTGGGAATTAGTGAAAAATAAAATATTTAAGGCAGAGTGAGGACAGTGTCCTAAAACTTAAAACACTGTTTTATGGTGATTATTACTGCTGCTTGGCAATGGTTTATGAGAATCTGCTCTGTAAATGGTCACTTCTGTTGTAAATATCATAGTTGTTATAAACTATAATAACGTTGATGTGACAGACACTGATGGTTGCCTAGACAACAGCAACTCCTCCTTCTTCTGTGTAAGAGTCCTGATTTTGCCCTGGTATCTACCTTTCAACCATGTGCTTCAGGTAAATGCTGACTAGTCTAGGCTATAGTGATGGTTCCATTCCTATTGTCATGAGGACCGGTTCAGGGATGGCCATATGACCAAATAGAAAAGAAAAAAAAAATCTTGCTGAGTGAAATGTATGTGGAGGGGGTGGAAAGGGAGGAAAGCATCTAGTAAAAAGTTCTTGCCTCTCAGAAATAGTCACAAGGAAGGAGTCCACCTTCCACTTCTGGATATTGCTTTATGAGGATGTGATGCCTGGATCTCTTGCATCCATCTTGTGGACATGAGAGAGACAATAGCCATTATTTTATTAGTAGTATTATTATTGGCTTATTTTTTCCTGGGGGAGAGATACATCCTGTCTTGTTTTTATTCTGGATAAAAATAGGACTGAAGAAGGAGAATGGATGCATATTGCTGTTCTTTTTGCACATCCTGCTTGTGTTGAACCCTACTTCTTACTTCTGCTCCACAGTACTGTGGATTTTGATCCCAGAGTTTCTCTGCTCTCTTAGGCTGTCTCACTTTCTTGGCTATTCCCCACCCCTTTTTTTCCCCTTTTTTGGCCACACCCATAGCATATGGGAAGTTACTGGGCCAGGGATGGAATCCGAAATGCAGCTGCAACCTATGCCACAGCTTCACAACTGGGCCACCCTCTTATAGTGCATACCAGGATGTAGCTTTTTCTGACTTCTTCCTGTGTTTACTCAATCCCATATGTTTTTCTTCTTCCAGAAATGTATAAAGATCTCTTCATTGGTGCCCTCTGTTCCATTTTCTCTTTTTTTTTATGGTTGTGGGTATATCCCTTTTGTATTTTTATATATTGGAAGCTGCATAGGCTAATGCTTGTGTTTAGTTGATCCCTATGACTATTTCTTTTGTAAATTGCTCATTATAATTAGCTCCTATTTATATGGGGTGGTCATCGATTTGTAAGACCTTTTCTCATATTAAGATATAAACCTCTTTTCACGTATATAGCCAATGTTTTTCCTAGTTTATTGCTTTTGAAAATAATTTGTGTTTTTCTTGACATATGGAAGATTTTATAGTAGTGTAGTAAAATTTGTCAATCTCCTTTGTGATTTCTTTGTTTTTATTCTTAGAAAGGCTCTTCTCCCCAAGATCAGATGTATATTCACTGTACATTTTTGGTCTTCCCTTTTTATTCGTGCCTTCTTTCTTTTTGACCTCAAATAGGCTGAATTTAACCGATCGCATTTTTCATGGTACACCACCATCACTAATCCATGCAGATGGTTTAGTTTTTTGTTTTATTCTTTTTTCTCCTTTCTCCTCCATCCTTAGTGACATTTATCTCTCCAACCATATACATTTACTCTAATGAATCTAGTGTATATTCTTCATTTTAAAAAGCATTCACCATTTTTCTCCATCTGGAGTTTGAGATTTAAAAATTAAAAAAAATTATCTAATTTTCTCAGTACATTTCTCTGCTCATTCAAACTGCCTTCTTTACCAAATGTTAGGTACCAGGCTTTCTAACCTGTTCCATTTATCCATCTGTCTGCTTTGGTGCTAGGATCACACTACTTTGATAATTATATAATTAAAAAACATTTGAGTATGCAGGAATGAAAATTACATGTAATGTTCTTCCTGTGTCATTTAATTCTTTTCTCTTTTTTAATACGATTGACAAGGGGGATCATTCTTTAATAATTAGCACATCTATGTATATTAGTGTAGGAAATTGCTAGTCACTGTCACCTGAGCCAATCACATGCCACATTTTGCAGATGGTGAAAACTGTTATGAGAGATGTGACTTTAGGAGCAGAAACATACTTAAAACTAGTGCCTATGCCTGATTCAGAAGGAAACACGCTGACATGATTTAGTGAGCTTTGGTTTAGGGTTACTCAAGATGCTTACTGGGATTAATCTTATAACCTTAAATCATGCTTTGTCAACTTCTAAGAAAGCAATTTCAAATGTCATTTTGAGCATCGATGAAATAGGATCCAAGAGCGAATTCAGGTTCTGACCTTTTTATCCATGTTGAGCAGACTTTTCTATCTGGAATTAATATTTTTCAACAGCTTTCATCTTTTCTGCATGTTTCTCATGGAAATTTGACCTGAATGTGGTTCTTATTCCATGGACTATGTGGAAATATGGTGGTGAGAATCAGATTTTCTACTTTGGGACATAAAATAGTGCCTCGTTCCATGAAGCAGCCTTGGATGGTGGCTCCATGTGCCCGATATGGGGGAGGGGAGAAGGGGAGATAGAGTGTAGCAAAGACTTTTTTTTATGTCTCATAGGGCAAGACAAAAAGGAAAAAGTTGGCAACTCACTAGAGCCTGAAGAGTCAAATGTATTAATTCAGAAAAAAATAAAAACTCTAGCATTTTGTTGTGGCAAAACAGCAAAAAACAAATGCATTGCTGTAAGACATGAGCATTTTTTTATGGGGAGTTGCCATCATGGCACAGCGGAAATGAATCCGACTAGGAACCATGAGGTTGCGAGTTCTAATCCCTGGCCTTGCTCAGTGGGTTAAGAATCTGGCATTGCCATGAGCTGTGGTGTAGGTCGGAGACTAGACTCAGATTTGGTGTTGCTGTGGCTGGGGTGAAGGCCACTGGTTGTAGTTCCGATTAGACCCCTAACCTGGGAACCTCCATATGCCTCGGGTGTGGCCCTAAAAACAAAAAGTCATGAGCATTTTAATTCCTATCAATATCAGTAATATAATAATTAAGAGGGGCTTGGATTGGAGTGGGGCTTGTGACATTTTTGGTAATTGAGGTAATTATTTAGTTCAGGGAACCCTCTCCCTAGTAGATGCTTGTAATCTTTCCAGATACTGTGTACATTTTAATTGATTGCTGAAAATCAGATAGTATAAAACCTATGAAAACAATGTTTTATTACAATAATTGCATAGTACATTTTAGAACACTGAGTAGTGGAGGATTTTTAGAAAAGGAAGCTTGAACCCAGACAGGTCAAGGGGCTTGTCCAGTTACTTAGTAGCTCAGTGGTGAAGCTGGATGCACACCAGACCTTTATCCAAGCACGTTGTGGGTTCTGCCATGTAGGAAGTGCAAGCGGCTTTCCCTTAGAATCACCTGGCAAAGGCTGTCTGGAGTCAGCTCCTGAGAATGGAGCCAAGCTCATTCACCTCTCTTAAACTTCGAGAGACCCATTTGATGATTCCACTGAAGCCACATTGGATGTGTGGGTGCAGGTCTCTGGTACCAGATTTAAAGATAAAGCCTAAAGGTAGAATAAGTGCTCAGATAGAATCCTTAGCATCCTGTCTTCGAAAGCACTCATTTCTACTTTATCTGGAAACTGGGTACGACCCCAGAGTGTCCCTATGCTATACTGCTCCAAGGGTGTATGTTCACGCTATAATTACAGGGAAGAGACAGAATACAGGAAGCGAGCACTTTTTCATGGCTGCTGTTTCTTCTTGCCCCTTACTTATCATTTCCCACCACCCTTGTGGTGTTGGAGGTAACTGCCCTGCAGACCTCAACACTCTCCAGTTATGAGCCGAGCATGGGATGGAGCCAGTAACTGATGGACCATTTTATCTGCTTTTATTAGGCATCAGTTAGTCTTGAATGACATCTCCCTTTGATAAGCAGAATGCACAGGTTTAAACATTTCAATAGGATGTTTTGCTGGGCTCATCTTTCTTTTTAATGGGTACTTTCGCGGATCCATATTTCTTCAGTGAGTTTTCATGTTCTACAGCCTATTTGTCAGATTGGAGTACCCAGAAGAAAGACACCAGCTATATACAACAGGAAATGAAATGATGAGCTGAGAATTATTCAATTAATGATGCTGGAAAGATGGAAATTCATTCAAATCGTTGCAGACGTTACTTATAAATTTTGTTATCTTTTGACATAGTGGAATAAAGATTAGTGGTTTTTACTCCCAGCTCTTTAATCTGCATTCATAAAGACCAGTGTTATGGGAATTCCCCTTACCATTGTCACTGGAAATGCATTATTGCACCAGTTTATTTTTATTTGTATGTGGGTAATACCAAATTGATGAGCTACCCTTCGTGTAAAGGATGACACCAATGTACTATGTATTACTTGTAAGTCAGATACCACAAGTGTTTTCAAATGTTGTTGTGAAACTTTGTTAAGCTACTCACCTTTAACCCACATCTGGGGACTCTGAAGAAAGTTCACATTACTGGGAGATGCTGTCCGTATTTCTGGAAAGGACTGGGGCCTCCTGGCTAGTCCCAGATTGTATGACCTTGACCTTTTTTAGCTCTGTGCAGAGCAGTTAAATTCATTGGGTTAGAGCTAATGAAGTAGAAATTAGATACTCAATTTTTTAACTTGCTTTTCCAGAGTTCATTTTCTTTTGAGTGAATGAAAAATTCATTTAATGAAATAAATACAAAATTACCATATATCTTCAATCCACCAGTGACTCTAAATTGTGTTAACCCTACCTCAATTCACAGCAGTGAAGTGCTTACTTCTCAACTTAACGGAATTCTAGCCTGTTAAGGCAAATGAATTGTGTAATAAGCACAGGCACTAATAGGGTGTATTTTTCATCTTTTATCATCTTGCTAGGATTAATTTATCCCTCCTCCTGAGTTAACATAGTTTTATATAAAATCATTTTCATGTGCATTTTAATTTTATTTTTAGGGCTGTAGCCCTGGCAAATTGAAGTTCCCAGGCTAGAGGTCAAATTGGAGCTGCAGCTGCAGACCTATGCCACAGCCACAGTAATGTGGGATCTGAGCTGCGTCTGTGTCCTACACTGCAGCTCATGGCAACGCCAGGTCCTTAACCCACTGAGAGTGGCCAGGGTTCGAACCTGCATCCTCATGGATATTAGTTGGATTCTTAACCCTCTGAACCACAACAGGGACTCCTCTGTGTGCATTTTAAAATCAAACAGGAGTTGAGTTTTTTTCAACTGTCACTTTTTTTCATCTTGTTCTATGTTCTTTGCAAGCAGAATATAACCCCAATATAGGTGCAATATCTGCCTATGATATATATTCAAATGTTTATCATCTTTTCTGTTCATTTGATAGAATTACAACCTCCTCCCCTTTCCCAGTTTTCTAAAAAGGCATACTTGTTGTACTATTGGATTTTTAAAATAAACTGCCCAGTACATTATGTGATTCACATACCAGATGGGTCATACTGCTCAGCCTTCTGAGCGCACATATTGATAACATTATCTGCCAGCACTTAGAAAAATCATTTGCAAATATTCTGCCTCGGAGTACTGTTGTGACTTAGCAATAAGGAACCCGACTAGTAGCCATGACCATGTGGGTTTGATCCCTGGCCTCGCTCAGTGGGTTAAGGATCCAGCGTTGCCATGAGCTGCGGTGTAGGTTGCAGATGTGACTAGGATCCTGGATTACTGTGGCTGTGGTGTAGGCCAGCAGCTGTAGCTCTGATTCAAGCCCTAGCTTGGGAACTTCCATATGCCGCAGGTATGGCCCAATAAGACCAAAAACAAAACAAAACAAAGAAACAAACAAAAAAAAACCCTATCTGCTAATGTTTCAGAGATTTGGAAGTGGGTCTTCCAGTTTTCTTACCTCTTAAATCCATTTTAATCCATATCTATTAATTCCAAACAAGTACTGGAATGAATAGCTTGGAGGCTGCCAAGAAAACAACTTGACTTTAACATACAAAGAATTTAAGGCATGTATATGAGAAGAAATTTTTCCATAGATAAGGGCTTCTAACTCGACAGCATCTCTGGTCAATGATGTTTTTGGCCTCACAACAACATAGAATTTGAATATTTTCTCCTTGATGTATTTCCATTTCTCAGTGATGCGAAGATTGTTAAAGAAGCAGTTCCATTTCCCCTCAACAGAAGGCTCTTTCTTACACTAAGAACCCAAGTCACTCGTGCACTGAATTTGCTCATGTTCTGTGAGTATAGACTGAAGGTGAGCTTAAAATAACATCTGAAACTGCATCAAGCTTTCCTACAGTTGTGACTAAGTATGTAAAGTCCTGAGCCGCATCCCCTACCATCTTCCCTATAAACTTCACCTAACTGCATGGTTCTGATGATGCTGGATTTCAAGGACCACCCACCATCCTGAGGGTTCACAATCTGTCTGTGGTCTGTCACTGCAATCTGATCTTTTCTTTAAAAGAGCATCCTCTTTCTTACCGTCCTCCAGTGTTCTCTGTTTTCTGCTGTCTGTGCCATGACTGAGTGACCCCCTGTCTCATTATGACACTAATAGTGCTGATTTTAGGTCTTTCTAAAGAGAAATCTGTGCACAGTGGGAATCCTGAACTCATAGCAGAACTTGAAAGAAGCGCTTCTGCCTTAATTGCAATAAACCATGATGTGACATGCACATATCACTTTCAACTATTGAAGGCATTTGAATATTTATTATAAATTTTTATCCTCATATTTATGTAATACACCTGGGAAGGCATTTCTATTGTGATTTGAAAGACTGGGTCAAACTAGGCTGGGGGTTAAGCGGCTTGGTGATAGAACCAGATTATGTCCTGTGTCTTTCTTGAGCATTGAGTACTGGGATCTGTGGATTATCTCAGTATCCCTAATGCTAGCACATTGCCGCACATTGCCGCAGTAGGTTCTCAATAAATGTTTGAATGACTCTGCATACCATTTCTGTCCTCTGGCAAGCCCAGCCCTTCCGGCCAGGGCAGAGAGAGTGGTCAGTGCACAGCATTGCCTTGATTGCTCTGAAACCTTATGCAGGGGACCAGGAGGTGAGATCCACCTGCCCCAGGCCTGGGTTCCTGATTTCTGGGATTTCTTTCTAAGAGAAGATGCTAGTAAATAGGCCTGGTGAGATGACATGGCCATGGAACTACATAATTTGTTTTCGTCACTGACTTTGGAGTCCCTAGAATCATGTTGGCCCCTCCTTTTCTTTTTTGCCTTTTTTTTAAGGGCCGCACCCAAGGCATGTGGGGGTTCCCAGGCTAAGGGTCGAGTTGGAGCTGCAGCTGCTGGCCACAGCCACAGCAATGCAGGATTGGAGCCGCGTCTGTGACCTTCACCACAGCTCATGGCAACACCAGATCTCTGACCCACTGGATGAAACCAGGGATCAAACCCGCATCCTCGTGGATACTAGTCGGGTTCGTTTCCACTGTGCCACAGCGTTTCCAATTTTGGCCCTTTTCTATACAAATTCTTCATCATTTGGGGGCAGTCTGTGGTACAGATCCCTCCCATATCTCCCCAGACCTTGGAGAGCTCCATCTCTTAGCAGTGTTTCCATCATTTGTGCATGACTGTCCTCAGTATGAGTTCATGGCTATAAACGGGTCCTGTTCCAGGGCAGCCTCAATGCTGGAAGGGTGGTCTTCTCTGGGCACCCTGGTCCACTTTGTCACATTCTTTTTTGTCACGTTCTTTTTAAAAAGTTATAAAGCAGTAGCATTTAAGGCAAAGAAATCGTTGCAAGTCAAAGAGTCCAGTTGGAAAGAATAAGTGATTGAAAACAGATCCCCACATCTGAGCACACTTGATTCATGACAAAGGTGCCACCGCGGGTCAGTAGGAAAAGGGGGGTTTTCGGGGACTTAATTCTGAGGCAATTCACTATCCATGAGGAAATACATGAAATCATATCCTTATCTCAGGCCATGCACAAAAGTCAGTTCCAAGCGGATTAAAGTCCTAAGTGTAACAGAGAAATTTTATGGTTCTCAGAAGACAGCAGAGGCGAATAACTTCACGAGCTCAGGATCACAACAAACCACTTACCAGAAATGAAAAAAATATGATAGATATGGCTACCTTAAAAATCACAACTTCTGTTCATTAAGAGAACCACAGAGTTAAGAAGAAGAGAATCCACAGAGGGAAAAGATGTATAACTGAGAAAGGCGTTGTATCCAGAATATATGCAGACCATTCAAGAGAAGGATGGGGAAACAAACTGATGCTTCATAAAAGGGGAAATCATAAGAAATCTCTGAGAAGATGCTCAATTTCATTAGTTATCTGGGAAATGCAAATTAAAACCATGAGCTCTAATTACAGGCGTACCAGATAGGAAATTTTTAAAATATGGCACATGTTAGGTACTGGCTAGGAGTGGGAATGCCCTTTGTTATTGGAGATGTCAATTCATACAGCTCCTTTCAATAACCAGTTGGCCATATTTAGTGAGTTTGAGTGTGCCTCTTGTCCACAACCTAGAAGCCTACTCTCATTTGAAGATCTTGATGGCTCTTGCGCATGTGCCACAGTAGACAAGGTCAAGAAAGTTTGCAGCAGCCTTATGCATCATGGCTAAGAGTTGGAATCTAGGGGAGTTCCTGTCATTGCTCAGTGGTTAATGAATCTGACTAGGAACCATGAGGTTGCAGGTTCAATCCCTGGTGTTGCTCAATGGGTTAAGGATCTGGCGTTGCCGTGAGTGTGGTGGTAGGTTGCAGACACGGCTTGGATCCTGCGTTGCTGTGACTGTGGCGTAGGCTGGCAGTTGTAGCTCCGATTGGACCCCTAGCCTGGGAACCTCCATATGCCGTGAGTGTGGCCCTAGAAAAGGCAGAAAGACCGAAAAAAAAAAAGGGGGTTGGAATCTAGCCAAATTTATTACTACTAGAATGGATTAAATATTTTGATCGATTCATTAAATGGGATACCATATAGCTGTGAGATTATCAAATTATAGCTATGGGCAACGTTATATAACAAAATATTAAAGAAAAGCAAGAGAAGGATTATGAGAAAGTTCAAGAAGTTGTTTACCTTCAGTAGGAAGGAGAGGGGCAGTCAGGTGGTGTCTGAGATTCTGCCAATGTCTAGTTCATATATGCAATGATGGTTAGTCAAGCTAACAATTTATGGCAGAAGAATTTGTGGCTGTGGAATATGAGATTTCATGGAAAAAAGATGGAAGAAACTTAGGTCATAAATCTGTCTGTGCAAACCCATGCAAATATATTGTTTTCATAGATTAAAACAAAAATGGTAGCACTTGAAAGAGCGTGTTAATTTAAACTTTTGTGTTTTAAACTGGTTATAATGTGTCTTATATGGTTAATTTCTGCTTTCCATAGTTTGTGTGCTAGAAACATTTTAAGGACCCATCTACAATTTCAATCAGATGCATGTAATTTAATTTTATTTTGGGGGAGCTGATTTGCATCCTCAGTGATACTGTTTTCTCTTTTTCCCCATTTCTCCCTCCCTTCCTTCCTTCTTTTTTCTGAATCTGATTCTCAGACCAGATGCACAGTACCTTAGCTGCGCTGTGACTTGGGTTTTGAGGCTGAGACCCAGGGTGAGGTGCACAGACTGAGCCCCCATCACATGGATCTAACAAATGCATTTAACATTTCTTTATTTTCCTTCAGCTTCTTTTTCTTTCTGAAATATCACTGGAAAGATAAAAAACATAAAACATCTGATCTTGTTCCTCACTTCCTTTTCTATTTCCAGCCACCTGTTCTCTTTTTCTAATTAACCCCAACATGATAATGAGAGCCAAGATTCTCATGGTTATAGAAAAAGGTGTAATAAAAGAAAAGCCTCATCTGCTAGAATGTTGCCCAAGGGAAACTCAACTTCATGGTTGAAGAAGGCAACCTGTTACTTCCTTTTCCAGTTTGTCGACGAACTAACAATGACTTGTCTTCTTGCTCCTCTGTGCATGTATCTGGAAAGGATGAAATTCTAATTGGAAAAAGATGCAGGCACCCCAGTGTTCACTGCAGCGGTCTTTACAATAGCCAAGACACAGAAGCAATCTAAACATCCACTGACAGAGGAATGGATAAAGAATATATAGTACATATACACAATGGGATATTTCTCAGCCATAAAAGAATGAAATAATGCTGTCTGTAGCAACGTGGATGGACCTAGAAATGACCGTACTAAGTGAAGTAAGTCAGGCAAAGACAAATATCATATGATATAACTTACATGCGGAATCGAAGAAAATGGTACAAATGAACTTATTTACAAAGCAGATTGATGGTTGCCAAGGGGAAAGAGGCGGGGGAGGGATAAATTAGGAGATTAGGCATTTGGGATTAGCAGACACACACTCCTATACATAAAATAGACAAACAACAAGGACCTACCGCACAGCACAGGGAAACTACATGTAATACCTTGTAATAATCTGTAATTGAAGATCTCCAAAAGAATACATGTGGACCACCATGCTGTGCGCCTGAAATTAACACACGGTAAACCAACGATACCTGTACGTCAATACAAAGTTGTTTATTTTGAAAAACAAACCAATCGAATGTATTCACATGTGCTGTGTGGGGAAGCCAAGGCTCAATCCTGTGAGCTCAGAAAGGCCCGGAGGTGGGACTCGAACTCAGGGCCTCTAGGACAGGGTGGGGGTGGGGTGGGGTTCCACTGCCCAGGTTGCGGCCCCTGAGCAGCACCGCCTTCCTGCCCGGAGGAACCTGATTCGTCACAGATCTTTGTGTACAGGGTTCAGAGAGCTGATGAAGGCGTGGAGAGTGTTTTCACAGTAGAAGATTGGCTGGTAGGAACAAAATCACCAGTGAACACCTGAAGGGACTTTCTATCCTACCTCGCTCTGAAAAGTATTTGCAACCAAAAGCAGGGTGCTGAGAGCTGACCCTGAGAGGGCTTGTAGGGCTGCGACAGGAGGAGAGAATGGAGAAAACCGGGAAACAGGGAAATGAGAGCAGAGTTTGCTCTGAAATTCAAAAGTGATAACTGGTCTGGTCATAGGCGGCCCGGAAATTGGAGCAGCCCGTGCAGTGTCCTTACACCAGGGTGCTTTCTGCATGGAAGGCCTGAGCTGGTGCCCAGAGAGCTTCTCGTCTGCCGTTTCCTCCTGTGCTGGAACGCCGATGGCGGTGAAGCAGCCAAACATGACGAAGGCAGCCAGAAGCAGGAAGTGAATGCGAGCAGAGAGAGAGTGGAAGACAGAACAGGTTGGAAAATGGAAACTGGGAAATTGATGCCATGGTCCTACCCTGAATGAGCACTGAATGTCCCCTGCAGTAATCCCAGGCCTCGGAGCCGGGGGTCCAGTGGGGAAGGTGGACCATCAGCACAGGCTGCGTAGTACTACACAGATGGGTACTAGGTTCGTTTCGGTGGCTGCCCGGTCATTCAGTCCCCTCTGATGAGAGACTTTCAAAGAGTCCTTGTGTGGGTAAGGCCTTTCGTCTCAGGACTGAGGTCAGAAAGCTGAACGTGGCGTTGCTGCAAGGGGTCTAACCTTCATGTAAACGTTTTGAATTTTAGACAAAGGCAGACTGCTTGAAATCCAGGTAGACCCCAAACCAAGCTCTTTTTATTTTTGCATTTTAGTTTATTTAAGTCCCTTTGGTTCACTTTGGTGCTCCTTGCCCTAAGTCATGGTTCCAAGCACTTTATTTATTCATGTATTTAATCTTCATAACAGGCTCATGAGGGAGGTGCTATTCGTGTGTCCACTTTAAAGGTGGGGAAATATGCTGACTCAGGGTCCCACGGGGCTCTGTGTTTGTCCTCCCCAAATTCATAAATTGACATCCTGATGCCCCAAGGTGGTAAGATGAGCAGGTGGGGCTTTGGGAAGGTGATTAGGTCCTGAGGGTGGAGCCCTCATCAGTGGGGTTAGTGCCCCTATAAAAGGGGCCGCGGAGAGAGGGCCCACGCCTCCACCATGTGAGGACACAGAGCAAAGACACCTGGGAACCAAGACTCAGGCCCTCACCAGACACCAGTGTACCAGCACCTTGATCTCCCACTGCTAGCCTCCAGAGCTCTGAGAAGTAAATGTCTGATGTTTAAGCCCCTCCATCTATGGTATTTATATTTTAGTAGCCTGAGCAGACTTAGACACAGTGAGAGCTCACAGGCTATTCCTGTATTCAACCCTGGGTCTTCTCTGTGATGAAGGGAATTCAAAGCCAAGTGAGAGAGAGAGGGAGGGCTTGCGGTCGGACGAGAGCCGGTGCCAGGTCGGCAGGGCCCTGCAGGCCACGGTGAACGGTGGAGCTTTCACTCGAGCGGTGATGGGAGACCAGGGAAGGCTTGCGCTGTGGGGCGCATGCAGGGTTTCCATTTAGAAGGTTCCTCTGGCTGCTCTTGGAGGAAGTGGAAGGACAGACAGAAGGTGGAAAGACAGGAGGATGATTTGATACAGAAAAAACATGAGGAAGCAAGCTGGGGTGTGTGTGTATGTGGTTTCCATTCAGTGCGGAGACGAGTTCACCTTTGGGCTTTGTCCCGAGTTGCCAACTCCTTGCCTCCTGGAGACTGGGTGGTGCAGGAAGGTGCCTTAGAAAGACCCCAGAGCAGACAGTTCTAACCCCAGCTCTGGGACATACAGAGTGGGACTCCAGAGAGCGACATCACACAATATCTGGGTCTCCATTTCTCCACTTAAAAAACTGAGAGAATTTTGGAGTTCCAGCTGTGGCACCAGGGGGTTAAGAATCCGACTGCATCGGCTGGGGTGTCTGTGGAGGCGGGGGTTTGATCCCTGGCCCAGCTCAGTGGGTTCAAGCATCCGGCCTTGCCATAGCTGTGGCTCAGATTCAGTCCCTTGTCCAGGATCTTCCATATGCTATGGGTGTGGCTATAAAAAAATTTTGAGAGAATTGATTTTTTATCCCTATTCATCTTTTTAAGTCTTAAAATATCTTATGGTACTTAAAACCTTAGAGAAACCTTAGACATTCCATCCTTCCTGAAGGTGAAAACCTGGCCCGCCTTGTGCAAACCTGGCACGTTTAGATATTGAATAGATGTTTCCTGGGTGACTGTTGGAGAGAGGGTAGAAATGGAGGACGGCTGGTGGGAGGCTTGGTTCCACACCACGCCCTGGCTTCTGCTCACCTTGCTCCATCAGGAATTCCTTTGTCATAACATCTGCCTACTTTTCATTGCTTCTGACATCCCTGGGCTCATGTGGGAGCAAGAAGGGGCCAGGCCATGGAGCAGTTTCAGGGGACAATGATATCATGTTTGCAGTACACACTTTCTGTGGCTGGAATAAACAGGCACGCAGAACTCTTGAAACTTTTTCTTTCTTTTTCTTTTCTTTTTTTTTCTTTTTAGGGCCGCACCTGCAGCATATGGAAGTTCCCAGGCTAAGGGTCAAATCTGAGCTGCAGCTGCTAGCCTATGCCACACCCATAGCAACACCAGATCCATAACCCACTGATCGAGGCCAGAGATTGAACCCGCATCCTCATGGATACTAATCGGGTTTGTTAACCACTGAGCCACAGTGGGAATTCTGGAACTCTTGCAATTTTTCAAACGTATATGGAGGGTGTTGAGGTGAATAATAGCCACTTCTATCTACAGGTGTTACTGAATTCATAGGCTCTTTCTGTCACTGTGTCAGGAGGGGGTATGTGAAGTATTTCGAAGTGACAAAGGAATTGGCTTCGAAAGGTTAGGAGCTGCTCCTTTAAGGAGTGTAGGAAAGCTTCTCCTGTCAGAGTATAACCTTCCTCCGTTACCTTCCTGGATCCCTGCCGTAGACTCACATCCTCCAAGGATGAAGAATTATTATCGAGTGATTATTTAGTTAAAATCTAATCTTGCACTTTCTGATGATTTGTCACAGCTGGGAGCTTGATTCCTTTTTTAGCAGAAAAATGGTGATTGTGAGGATTATGCTCTTCAGATTTAGGGAGGATACCAGGAGAGTCATTTTTGTTTTTGTTTTTTAGGGATTTCTTTTAAAGCACTCAGAGGGCTAATATCAGTTCCTTCTTTCTTCCCTCCCTCCCTTCCTTCCATCCCCCCCAACCCCCCTTTCTATTTTGAGTAGGAGGGAAGAGCATGTGGCTAGTTTTGCCTAGGAACTTGGAATCTTTCCTTAAATATTTAAGAGATCTGGTAATTAGGTCAAGTAATTTTCATCTGAATGAGGACAGGAAACCTCTGGACCGTAATTCCAGCTGCTCCAGAACTCTTGGGAGGAAAAATCTATTAATTGTCTTGCGAGAGTTTCTGTGGTCAGAAAGTACGATTTATGTGCTAGTTACTCTAAGAGTGTGTTTGATAAGAATAAATCACACCCTTGTCTCATGAATCAAAGATTTCCCCTACCAGCACACTGGCACATGCACACATTCACACACACTTAAACATTCCCATGTGTACACACACACAACGCGCGCACACACACACATGCACACACACTCCCCCACCACTTCTCTCCATCAGAAACCAGGGCACACAAGCTCCCTGAGGAAGAACATCCCATCCCCGGTCTGCAGCAACCTCAGGAGTTGCCACCAGGGGGCAGCAGAGGCTGCAGAACGGGGCGGGGGACATTCTTGGGGCGGGGCCGCGAGAGTGGCGGTGAGAGTCCCCGATGCCCAGCATCCTCAGGTTTGCTCTGCTTTCAGTTCGCTTTCTTTTAACTTTAAAAGGTTTCTGCTTACCTTTTCTGTACCTTTAATAACCTGACTCACATATTTCCAGAGCGGCCTCCTGGGCTGTGCGCCTCCCCCTCCTCCACCAACTTTTTTCCCTTCCTGGCACATCCCTGGGCAAGGGGGATCCAGGAGCCCACAGTTTGGGCTGGCAGGGGGTCTTTGGTGGCTCTGGGAGGGGAGAACGGGCAGTAGGTGACATGGCCACTCAGGAGAAATGAGCTGATTGGAAGAGATGAGAAGGCAGCACAGGGTGGTGGGCCCCTGTCCCCCTCCCACCCTGTGGTCTGATGTGGAGACTGGCCATTTTACCCTGCTTTTGTGAAGTGTCCTGCACTCCCTCGTTTGGGGACAGACGCTTAGTCTCCCTTTCCGTCTGCGTTGTCATTCCTAGGTCCCTCCTGCATAGAAATTCTAGAGCTGCATCCTACTGACTGCAAGAAGCTCAGAATCAGAGGAGCTGGATTTCCTCAGGCTTTGGGGTGAAAGGAGGGACACTTGTGGCTGAATTTTGTAGAAAACCGTGTGGGGGTCACAACAGCCTTTTGGGTCTCTCTGAACTCCTATCCCATGCTTGACTGAGTTACCTGCTACCCACGTATTCAAAACATTAAATTCTTAAAGTATTTTCAAGATGGCATTTGCACAGGCATTTTTCCTGCCCCGAGTTCTTAAAGCATCACACGGTGTGTTCCCACTGCCCTAAACATCCTCTGTGCTCCACATTGTTTGACTTTTCAAACAGATATTAAATCCACCTGGAACTGATTTTAGGTATAGTATGGTGTCAACTTCCTTGTTTTTCCATTTGAGTAACTGCTAGGCCCAACCCCATGGCTGGGAAATACTGTCCTTTCGTCCCTCCCTTAGTGTCACATTTTTCATAAATCAGATGACCACAGATGTGTAGGGCTGTTTCTGGCCTTGTTCTGTAGGTTAGTTTTTCAATTTCCTGTCTCAATATCATATTTCCTTCATTACTGCAGCTTTCTGACTGGTATTGATAGCTGGTAAATTAAGTCTTCCCTGTTTGTTGTTCTTTTTTCAAAATTACCTTTGTTCTTCTTGGCCAAAATGCTCAAATTTGATTTCTAGATTATAACTGTCTTTTCCTCAGAGTTCCCATTGTGGCTCAGTGGTTAACGAATCCGACTAAGAACCATGAGGTTGTGGGTTTGATCCCTGGCCTTGCTCAGTGGGTTAAGGACCCAGCGTTGCCGTGAGCTGTGGTGTAGGTTGCAGACGTGGCTCGGATCCCGCGTTGCTGTGGCTGTGGCGAAGGCCGGCGGCTACAGTTCCTGTTAGACCCCTAGCCTGGGAACCTCCATATGCCGCGGGTGCGGCTCTAGATAAGGCAAAAAGACAATAAGTAAGTAAGTAAATAAATAAATAAAATTGTCTTTTCCTCTTCAAGCCTTTTTTTTCTTTCCTTCTTGGTGCTGAACCTGTGGCATGTGGAAGTTCCCAGGTTAGGGGTTGAATCTAAGCTGCAGCTGCTGGCCTACACCACAGCCACAGTAACACCAGATCTGAGCCACACCTGCAGCCTACACCACAGCTCATGACAGCACCGGATCCTGAACCCACTGAGCAGGGCCAGGGATGGAACCCGAATCCTCATGGATCCTAGTCAGATTCTTAACTCGCTGAGCCACAACAGGAACTCTGCTCTTCAAGTTTTATTGGCACAGTTCCTTATGGCTTTCCTAAAAATAACACACTGAAGGTCTGTCATATAGTATAAATCAAATTATTTTCTAAATACTGAGGTCACTCTACAAGGTAAAGACTTTCTAGGACACGGTGAGCCAGTGAGTCACCTGTCTTCCTGCCCGCTGAGGCAGAGAGAGAATTCCCTTTTCTCCCGTCAGCCTTTCAGATTCCATCAATCTTTCAAGACCTGCTCCACATCCTGCAGATTCCCACTTCGACTCCGTGACTCTCCTCAGGCTTCTCCAGCCTCCCAGCGGTACAGACTTGATGATGCCTGCACTGTCAGTCTCAGGAGAAGACCCAAGGCCTCCCGGCCTCCCAGCCTCCCAGGACCTGCACCACCTGAGCTGGCCCACTTTCTGCAGCGTCTCCCATCTTCCCCCCTCCCCGGGAGAGGGGGCCCATCTACTCATGGGGCCCTCAGGTCCCCACCAGGCCCTGCTCCACACATGCCGGGGACTTTCCACTTGGGGATTAAGCTTTTTGCATGCTCGTTTCTTCCCTTCCTGCCCCCACTGCCCTCCTTGTGTCGGTTCACGCCCTGTAAACCATTCATGTCCTCTTCCTTGGCCCCTAGACTGGATCAGTAATTTGTTCTCCCCTCCATGGCATGTGTCACAGATGAAAACTTTAAACCCATTGGAGGATTTGATCAACACGTGACTCTTCCACTAGATTCTAAACTCGCATAGGCAGGATCCAGGGCTGTTTGGCTCAGCCTTTTCATCCCTAATAATACCTCACCTGGCAGTTGCCATACGGGAAGTGCTCTGTGATTTTTTTATGAAGAAATGATGCATGAAGGAAACACCTTGGCCTTGTGGTCTGTGGTCCTCTTCACAGCATCCTGCATACAGATGCTCAGTCAGTGCCTTTCTGATTCATCACCTCTTGTTCTGTAGGGCATTTTAATGAGGACTTCTGTAGAGTTTGCAAGACTGGTTTGCCACATTCTGAAATGACAGGCCTGGCCGTTGCAGGCAGAGTTGGGGTGATTCTTCAGGCGGTCCCTGATTAGATTGCGGCGGGTTGTGGTGATAGTGGGTGTGGCCCAAACGTGATGGGAAGTGTCCTCCACCCGCCACAGCTGTATTGCCTCCTATCTCCAGCCTCCCTTTTGGAAGCCCCCGCCCCGGGGTCCCGTCACTGCAGCCTGGCAAAACCGGGTAGCCAGGAGAGCTTGCTTTCTTGGCTGTCGGCAGAGCTGAGATGTGTTCCTTCGTGGAAAATTCCTGCAGTTACAGTGCTGGAAAATAGCCTATCATTCCGTGAATAAAGGGGCTAGAATTAGTCCTTGTTCTCTGTGCTTCTTATACTAGTCCTGATGAATGATAATACCAATTTAACAGTCTCAAGCAATCGGAGGGGAGGGTGAAAAATACTCTTCCTAGTCACCATCTGTAACGCTGAGCGCCGCAGAGCGTGGGCTGGCCGTGGTGGCAGAGCCCTGCGCCGCCCTGGTTCGGATGTTCCATAATCTGCATATTTAGTGACCCAGTGGGCACAGGTGACAGGTAGAGATGCTGCTTCTGATACCGCCTCTGCCACATTCTGTGCCATCGAGGGAAAATCACTGAATGGATTCTGCCTCAAAGTGGCAACGCTGACCTTTCCTAAAAATACACCACACTGGATTATGACAGGGTTAATGTCACAAAGGTAAATGACACTTAGGTTCTTAGAGGAAAACAACAGTGTACATTTTTATCAGGAGGATCTTCCGGTGGTCCTTAGAAGCATGGTTTTAATGGATTTAAATAAGGAATTAAGACCAGCTATTTACCATATTCCATATGAGGTTCTCAGACACCTCCCACGGGGGCAGGTGGAGGATCAGTGGGAGAGAGGCCAGCAGGAGAGCTGGGGGCGAGGTGGTGCTGGCCGCCTGCTGGAGGCTGACGCCGGCGGTGGGCGGGGTCTCTCAGGAACACGTGACCAGAGGGCTGCCTGAGTGTGCGGGGGAGGGGTTGCGGCTGGAGGTAGAAAGGTGCTGAAGAGGTAGAAAGATGTATTTTGTTACATCACGTTCTTGACTTCAGTGTATTTACATTGGGCATTCTGAATTTAAAGCTAATTAAATCGATTCATCATCTTTGGTGAAATACCTAAGTGCTTTCATAAATGCTAATTAGACTAGAGGACATTTGCATCATTTAAGACTAGGCAATTGGCCACCTACAGTTCAGGTAAATTTAATGCCTGCGAGTAGATGGCAAGACTCTGAGGGTTAATGGGACTCTGCTCTGCCTTCTGCTGGGTTTTAAAGTATTTTTTCACCCTTACTTGTATTAGGGGTCTTTGCAGGGATGTTCTCAAATACCCAGCATTTTACGTGACTCCAGAGGAGCCCTGGTTGGTTGTTTTACTGGACCAGTGCTTGTCTCCCCCCAGACCCCAACCCAATCCTGTGCTCTGCCCCCCAGGGAGCCTAGGGGGTCCTTTCCTCCTAAGAAGCTGTGTTCTCACCTCTTGATCCAGTCCGATTGCGTCGGAATGAGCTGTGGGCCAGCACTCAGTCTATGGCTGGCCTGGCGAGAAGCCCTGATTTCAGGGGTGATGGTAGTTGAGTCTTTTAGGTTCTCGCTCAGGAATTTCAACTGAAGAGATGGTCAGAAACAGGCGTTTGCAAGCAGATATTTAGCTGCAGTGCCCTCAGAGAGAAGGCAGTGTGTAAACTCACCTGTCAGGGATAAGCAGAAAGGAGGGTAAGCTTGTGCCGTGAAATCAGGGAGACAGGCGGGGGAAGAAAGAGAGCCTTGTTGGTGGCAGCTGACGGAGAGTTGAAACTCTCTACTGGCAGAGAATAATCTAGATAATCCAATCACTGGAGCTCTCTTGGATCATTACGTTTTTTGAATTGTAATGTGAGACTCAGCCAAACATTTCCATGATGTTTGGCTTTGACACGTGTATCTCCATGGTAATACCGCCCCCCCACCCCCCCCAAAAAAGCCCTTAAGGCAGCAGAAGAGTGTATCTTTCCTTGCAAGCTTAAGAGCCTAACGTACAACATGTATCTGAGGTTTATGTAACTTTTTCCTTTCAGTTTTATTGAGATGTAATTGACATACATCTCCATAAAAAGTTAAAGTGTATGGCATAGTGACTTGACTTACATAAATCGTGAAATGATGACCACAATAAGTTTAGTTAACATCTATCATCTCACAAAGATATGAGAAAAAAGAGGGGAGGAAAAAAAAAGAAAAATGTTTTCCCTTGGGATTAAAATTCTGTGATCTACTCTCTGAGCAACTTTC
>PVHT021183608.1:16307965-16356148 GCA_004024745.2 Catagonus wagneri | reverse complement strand
AAAAGTGGGTACTATTGAACGTAAGAATATACACATCACTGATCCCTGTGGGCATATGAATTAGCTACGGGGCTTAAGAATATAAATTTCAGGAGTTCCTGCTGTGGCCCAGTGGGTTAAGAATCTGAATCCAGCGGCTCTGGTCTCTGGAGGAGCAGGTTTGATCTCAGGCCCTGCACAGTGGGTTAAAGGATTCAGCACTGCAGCTCAGATTCAGTCTCTGGCCCAGGAACTTCCACATGCCGGGGGTGCCACCGTAATACATAAACAAAAGTTCCAGGGATTTCTATGTTAAGACGGAATAATGAATCACCTTACAGAATAAGAAATAAATAGTAAAGGACCAGGAAAAGCCATCATCAGGAGAAAAAGCTCAGTGCCATCACCCCTGAAAAGTGGCAGCAAACAAAAGATAGGAAACTCCAGAGGGAACCAAAGAGAACATGACAACAGAGCATGGAAAATTCCTCCTTTTCCTTAAACTCCACCGAAGCCACAGAATCCTGACCCAGGTGTGGACAAGGATGAATGAAGGGGTGACTTTATAGTTTGTCTTCAGGGTGCAGCTTGGGGGAAGTGACTGCTGGGAAGAAACAGGTGAAAAAGGAGGAGAGACTCCTTTTGGACAGAAGTGACAACCTGGTCTTCCAGAAGTGGAAAGACAGACAGGGAGACAGAAAGGAAAGCATATTTTAAAAATCCCCTCGGTGTTCCCAATGTGGCACAATGGGATCGGTATCCTCTCTGCTGCTCCTGGGGGCTCAGGTTCCATCCCTGGCCTGGCACAGTGGGTTGAGGATCCAGCATCACCACAGCTGGAAGGAGCCAAAAAAAAAAAGAAAAAAACTTATCGTATTCTAGGAAAATGGATACAAAGTCTCAACAGCAATATTTCCAGGAAAGAAAAATTCTTGAAACTTCTAAGCTGAGAGCCCATCCTTTACAAATGTAAAACTTCAGGCTGGCATATGACTACTTTACAGCAACATTAAAATCCTAGCATAAGGGACCAAGACTACAGAGCGTCTCTGCAGGAAGGAAAGAGTGAAGGAAGGGTATTATTTGTAGCCAAGCTGTCACGCAAGAGCAAAGGCCAGCATTCAAAAAAAATCGTGCTCAAGGGCACTTCTTGGAAAAACTGCTTGGCCAGGACCTTCAGCCAACTAAAAAGATGGATCAAAATAAAGAGTCTGGGTGCAAGGAAGCTGCAGTTAAAGGACTGGTGAGAAGCAGTGCTTTCATTTAAATATCGAGTAAATATGACATAATTGTGAAAACTGGACTTAATGTGAATTGTTATATCTGGACGGTATAAAAACATAATTTTCAAAAATCAGGAGATCGGACAAGGGAAATGCCATTGTGCTAATGACTTCATCTGTTAGAGAAAAGAGAGAATATTTCTGATATTAAGTTGAATGGTCTAGCTAAAAAACCCCAAGGATACCGAACTCTTAATTGATTTCATAATTCCTCTCCACCCTCGAGGAGTATATTAGAAAATAATATCTTATGATAAAGATTTATCTGAAGTGTAGCAATTCCTTTAGGCTCCATTTAGTTTCTTTTCCTTTCATTAAATTTAAAATGAATTAAGTTATACATGCAGTCCCAGGATATCACGCATGACCATTATTCACCCATTCTTCTGCTGAAACTGACATAAGATTCTTGCCACTGTGAAGACTGAGGGTGATCTTCTCACTGGGAAAAATAATTCTGTTGATTATTACTCTTAGGTTACTAATGGTCCACGGTCTAAGTAATAACAGAAGAAAAGAATAGCTTTGTTCACTGCTTTTCTTTTTTCTTTTTTTTCAGTTTCTCTTTTTTCTTTTAATTGAAGTATAGCTGATTTACGATATTGGGTTATGAAAGCATATAGCACGGTGATTCCGATATATAAATTTCAGATTCTTTTCCCTTACAGGTTATTACAAAATACTGAGTAAAGTTCCCTGTGCTATAGAGCAGGTACTTGTTGGTTATCTATTTTATATATAGTAGTGTGTACATGTTAACCCCAACCTCCTAATTTATCCCTCCCCGACCCATCCCTATTGGTAACCATAAGTTTGTTTTCTGTGTCTGTGAGTCTATTTCTGTTTTGTAAATAAGTTCATTTGTATTTTTTTTTTAGATTCCACATATAGGTCATATCATATGAGATTTGTCTTTTTCTGTCTAGCTTACTTTACTTAGTATGATCATTTCTAGGTCCATCCATGTTGCTGAAAATGACATTATTTCATTCTTTGTTATGGCTGAGTAATATTCCACTGTGTGTGTGCATGTGTGTGTTGGTATACCACATCTTCTTTATCCATTCCTCTGTTGATGGGCACTTAGATTGCTTCTAAATCTAGGCAATTGTAAATAAATGCTGGGGTGCATTTATAGTTTTGTTTGGATATATGCCCAGGAGTGGGATTGCTGGATTATGTGGTAGTTCTAGTTTTAGCTTATTTTTTTTTTGTCTTTTAGGGTCGCACCCCACAGCATATGGAAATTCCCAGGCTAGGGGCTGAATCAGAGCTGCAGCTACCAGCCTACACTACAGCCACAGCAATGCGGGATCTGAGCCACGCCTGCGACCTACACCACAGTTCATGGCAACACTGGATCCCTGACCCACTGAGTGAGTCAGGGATTGAAACTGCGTCCTCATGGATACTAGTCGGATTCATTTCCGCTGTGCCACAATGGGAACTCCTGATTTTTAGTTTTTAAAGAAACCTCTTTACATTTCTCCATAGTGGTTGCACCAGTTTATATTCTCACCAACAGGGCAGAAAAGTTCCCCTTTCCCCACACCCTCTCCAGCATTTGTTATTTGTAGACATTTTGATGATGACCTTTCTGACGGGAGTGAGGTGATACTTCGTTGCAGTTTTGATTTGCCTTTCTCTAATAATTAGTGATAGTGGGTATTTTTCAGGTGCCTCTCGGCCCTCTGAATTCACACACTGCTTTTCAATTTTTAAGGTTGCTCCTGTATCTTAGATGACCTCTTCACTGGTTAAACTTTTCACCAGTGCTTTCTCTACCTGCCTGACACTCGTACCTAAGAATCCCCCCTCTTACATGCTTTTGCGCTACTTCTCTACTAATTGAGTCACGTGTGTGGACGGCGAGGTTGGTGACCTTTCACAGACCCTCAGCATTTGCCATTTGCCTATGCACAGATGGCATCTTACTGCCAGAGGCCGTCCGTTTCTGCCTGTGTGCTCAGCCCACATGAGGGGGTAACTGGAAGCACCAGGGCGCGAAGTCCCCAGGTGCAGCCCTCAAAGGCTGATGGGTGGGAGCTGGTGTATAAATACCCCAGCCCCACCCCTCAGAAAGGCCAACCCAGAGGCACTGTTGGCGGGCTCCTGGCCTCACCAGCCTGGTGCACCTCAGGTGTGAACAACCCTTCCGCCGTCTGTCTGGCGTCAACATCTCCACTTCCACGGTGACCTCCCCGGTGCTTTGACTCAAACCCTCCTCTCCGAGTGTCCTTTTCTCAGGGACCCGAATCTAAGCTAGTGGTATCATGAGTGTTTGCTCTCAAAGAAAATTTGAGGTTCCTAATGGCTCGTGCTTTTGTTGCAGGCAATTCAGAGCGGCCGTTCCGGAGAGATTAATCTGCCCCAGACAGATACGGGGCAGAAGCTGGCGTCTTTCAAAACGAATCCCCGAAGTAACAGACCGTGAGTTGCTTTAGAAATCAGACGTGTTGTGTATTTTAATTTTATTACAGAGATCTTGGTTGTCTTGCGATTGACTTATCTTGGCTCTGTTTTCTAAGCTGGCTAATTTATAACCATTGGATCCACATAAATGTCAAATAAACAGGCGCGGGAGGCTCTCTGCTCAGGAAAAGTGGTTGAGAGACTGTTGCCAGGCCATCCAGTTTGTGAATCTGAAGAACTGAGGTTCCAAAACAGGAAGCAAATTTCAAGTCCAATAATTTGAGCAGTGCCTTTCCTGCTGAAACTGAGTCCTTTTTGGCAAGTCTTGAGAGTTGTCGCTTTACGTTTATGGATTGTTTCGCTTAAGCTTAGTAATTAAAGGTTCCCCTTTGAAGTCTGGAGCAATAAATTTTTGTCAATTTAGAATTTCTCCTAGTTTTAAGAAAATCAAAGTTTATGGGGGAAAGGCAGTGTGGTTGGAATCAATAGAACCTTTCTCTGTCAGCCAGGTGAGCGGGGCTCACCTGCTCCAGGTGTGATCACTGAAAACACCCCCTGCTGGTCCTGCGCAACACTTACCACAGTCTGTGGTTACTTATTTTTTAGGTCATTTGCTTAATTTCTGTTTCTATACCAAAACCGTAGGCTTCATGAAAGCAGGTAGTGCCTGTCTTGATTAACTTGCATCTTAATACGGTGTCGGCAAAGAGTAAACCTCCAGTACTGACTTGCTGGACAAAGGAGTAAATTATCTATGTGATATTAAATAAACTTAATTTTTGTGAGATTTGGTTTCCTCATCTGTAAAAGAAAAATTGGCTAGGATGATCACTAAGGTTCTTTCTGGTTCTAAAAGGTAATGATTCTAGGTGCGGTCTTTTGGTTTTGTTTTGTTTTTGAGGTTTTATGTATGTGTCCAGCTTGAATGTTTTTTGTGTGTAGGTAGCCAAGTTACTGCCACCAGAGTGGTACATAGCGTTTCCAGGACCCAAGCACATTTCCACACTGGTTAATACCTCTACGAAGCTAAGCACTATTCTGACCTGTACAATTAAAGATTAGTTTTGCGCATTTTTGAACTTTGTATAGTTGGAATCTTGCCTTTTTTTTTTTTTTTGCATTTTGCATTTTAGGGCCGCACTCTTGGCATATGGAGGTTCCCAGGCTAGGGGTCCCAACGGAGATACGGTTCCTGGCCTGCCCCACAGCCACAGCAACACCAGATCCAAGCCGTGTCTGCAACCTGCACCACAGCTCATGGCAACACCGGATCCTTAACCCGCTGAGGGAGGCCAGGAATTGAACCCTCATCCTCATTAATACTAGTCGGGTTCGTTAACCGCTGATCCATGACAGGAACTCCCATGCTGTTTCTTTTTAGTGCTTTTTTCCCCCCTCAACATTTTGTCTGTGAGGAGTTCCTGTCATGGCTCAGTGGTAATGAACCCAGCTAGTATTCATGAGGATGTGGGTTCGATTCCTGGCCTTGCTCAGTGGGTTAAGGATCCAGTGTTGCGGTGAGCTGTGGTGTAGGTTGCAGATGTGGCTCAGATCCCAAGTTGCATGGTTGTGGCATAGACTGGCAGCTCCAATTTGACCCCTAGTCCAGGAACTTCCATACGCTGTGGGTGTGGCCCTAAAAAGACAAAAAATATTTGTCTGTGAGATTCACTGGGGTTGGTGCAAATAGTGGTAATCGGTTATTTTTTATTTGCCGTGTATTCTGTTGTATAAACACACTACTACTTGTTGATGAACTCTACTAGGGTTTCCTTTGGCTACTGCCGATAAAGCTTCTGTAAATACCCTGGTACTTATCCTTGGGTAGATACACGCCATCTCCTTTGGGTAGATAGATATCCAGGAGTAGAAATGCTGGGTCCTAGTGTGTATGTATTTACTAGATATGCTCAAAGAAGGTTCCCATGTGGTGGTGCTAATTTATCCTCCCCCTAGGAATATATGAGATTTCCACTTGCTTTGTATGTTTGAGGCAGACGTCATCCTTCTAAAGAGACTTTGCCTCCTGAGCATCACGAGATGATGGGGAATTTCACTCTGCCTTGCAAAGCCCCCGGTCTCCCAGCCTCCTCCCTATGCTGCCAGCCTTCAGCATGAGTCCTTTGGGGGCTGTCTGGCCTCATCTGGGCTATTTCCTGTTTCCATTCAGTCCACCTGACTTCCCAGACCCTGCTGACTTCATTTTCCTCAGTCTTTGCCCAGAATCAGCCAAGATCCCACTCCCTTCCCCCTTTTAAGGAGACCCCTCCCCCTGCTAAGACTTGCTCTGATCTGAAATTCCTGTTTATCCCATTCCTATCGCACCCTACCATTCTGCTTTTCCTGAAGTATGCCTTTTAATTTATCTGCTAGTTTTCTAGTTGCTGCTGGGGGAGCATTGGGCTCCGTCTTCCTCAGGAGCAGAAATCATCTGATTAAATGAGTTATTGATCCAGACCTGTCGGTACCGGTTACAGATCACATTTAAAATATTGACATCAAATATAGAACAAAACCCCGATTTCCGCTTGCATTTGTGTTAGAATTACAATGTGGGGGGGCGGTGTTTGGCAGTGAGGAAATTTTGATAGGATCATAGTCATTTGACATTATGTCCTGGTGGGTAATAAAGGATTTCAGTGTTATTAGATAACAAAACCACTTTCATCTTTTCACTTTTTGGTCCAACTTCCGAAAACCCTTTTTGATCTTTTTTTACCTCCACTAAACTTCGGCCTTATTACCATCCTTTAACAATTTTGCATCCAACTTTGAAAGGAGAAGAGGAGAAAGAAGGAAAAGAGGGAGAGAAGGCTAAAATAAATTAAGAAAGGAGTAAGATTTATGCTCTGTGTAGAAACATGCATATATAGGCATGTCCGCATGGACACAGGTCTGTGTGTGTGTGTATTTATGTCCTAAGTCTGAATAGGCATATTTAGGATAAGATTAAATACATTTTCGGTCTTAGTTCTAAATGAAAAGTGAGTCTATTTTGTAAGAACAATTCATATAAGTATTAAATAATTTGTATTAAAAGTAATTTCTTAGACTCTCTTTTTCAGAGACTGGAGCTCTGTGGCATTAGGACAATTAAAAGTAGTCCTCTTCAGAGATCTGACCTCTTGATTTCTTGAACAGTTGCCAGCCAAGCTTCCAAAGGAAATTCTGTCATTCAAATTGAGTGAGGAGGAGTTCTCATGTGGCTCAGTGGGTTAAGAACCCGATTGATATCCATGAGGATGTGAGTTCCATCCCTGGCCTTGCTCAGTAGGTTTAGGATCCGGTGTTGCCATGACTTGTGGTGTAGGTGACAGACATAGCTCAGATCTGGTGTTGCTGTGGATGTGGTGTAGGCCAGTAGCTGTAGCTCTGATTCGACCCCTAGCCTGGGAACTTCCATATGCTGCATCTGTGGTCATTAAAAACAAAAACAAAAAACCCCCACCAGATTGAGTGATAAACTCAGAGTCTTGTTATTGTCTTAGAAAAAAACAAAAAGGCAACGCAACAAAATGTCTTCCATAATCATTACTAAAATAATTTTCCTTTTGGAATAGCTTAATGTACTAATTTGTCTCTAGTAACTTATTTTTATTACATAAAAGTTTATTGAAAATTAGAGTTCTGTTGAAATGATATAATTATTAAACTATTATAAATAACTCTGATGTTGATATTTGCTCAAAACTAATCAGATTCTGTGACCTTAAGCAAAAGAGTTTATCTTTCTGGTGCATGTTTTCATTATTTCAGAGAAAGAGGATTATTACACATTTCAACTTTTTATTATTAGTTGGTATGTGATCAGTATCCAAATGCTGGTGTCATCACATTCATTCCTGCAGGGGTCCCAAGAACTAAATGAATGGAGAGCTCTCAGGGCAAAAAACATGCTTAATACTAGCCAGATCTCAGTGCCCAGTCCACTATGGTTTTTTTTTTTTTTTTTTGCTTTTTAGGACTGCATTCCCAGCATATGGAGGTTCCCAGGCTAGGGATCTAATCGAAGGTACAGCTGCCGACTAAGGCCACAGCCACACCAGATCTGAGCCGCGTCTGCAACCTACACCACAGCTCATGGCAACGCCAGAGCCTTAACAAATAAGGCCAGGGATTAAACCCGCAACCTCATGGTTCCTAGTTGGAATCGTTTCCGCTGAGCCCTGATGGGAACTCCCACTATGTGGTTCTTAAGCGGGTGAAACTAACAGCATATATCTTTTTACCTAGACTAGCGGGTGGCCTAAGTACCCTGCTGTATACTTTTGTGTTTTTTTTCTTTCTTTCTTTTGATCTTTTGTCTTCATAGGGCTGCACCCGCAGCATATGGAGGTTCCCAGGCTAGGGTTCAAATCGAAGCTACAGCCTCCGCCGGCCACAGCCAGAGCAACTCCAAGCCGAGTCTGCGACCTACACCACAGTTCACAACAACACCAGATCCTTAACCCACTGAGCGAGACCAGGTATCAAACCACATCCTCATGATTACTAGTCGGATTCTTAACCCGCTACACCACAAAAGGAACACTTTTTTCTTTTTAAAGCCCACCTTCTTTCCTTCTGGGCTTCCAAAGGTGGGTAATCCTTGGCAAAATCTTTTCATACCATGTGCAGGATAGGATGAAAACCATTAAAGACTGGTCCCTTGCGGAAAAGAGTTCCAAGTAAACCAAATCTTTTCCCCAGTTCAAATCTACTTGTACTACCCGTACAGGCTGCACCTAGTCTCTTAAAAGTTATGTCCTGTGGTTAGTGATCTTGCTGTATGTCTATAAAGATTCCGTTTTGTCCGTGACCCACACATTAAAAAAATATTCCTTAAAGGTAAACTGAAAGTTCCTGCGCTCCCTCTAGAGGGAAAAGTACTCTATTACTTGAGAGGGTTAGTTCCAGAAAACCTGTCCATGAATATGCTTAGAAAAGTTCAAAGTACTGCACATCCGTTCCATTGAAAAACCGTGATATGGGGTACTGGGTGAAAATCCTAATTTACAGGATGGGTTTAAGGTCTAGGAAAGGCAAGAGAGAAGACATTACACAAATGCGTATAATATACGGTAGAAACTAAAGGTTTTTTCGGACAGATACAAAATGGTGAGGGAGAGCCGGAACGCGTCCTCGGAGGGAAGGGCATCTCAGGGGGAATCTTTGTGAACTAGAGAGAACAGGAAAGAGAAGTCATTGTTTTAAATAAAAATTTTGAATTATTAAAAGTTTTTTAGATTTCAAGGAGTTCCTGCTAGTTCCTGCTGTGGCTCGGTAGATTAATAATCCAGCTGCAGTGGGTTAATAATCCAGTCGCAGCAGCTCAGTTCACAGCTGTAGCTCGGATTCAGTCCCTGGCCCAGGAAATTCCATATGCTGTGAGTGCGACCATAAAAATAAATAATTTTTTTTTGGTTTCTGTGCTAGGACCTGCCACGTGTTATCATAGCTGCCACCGAGAGGCCATCTCCCCTGCTAGACTGTGAATCTTGGGGTGGGCCCATGTCTTAATCACTCCTGCACTCACATGATCGAGTGAGGTGCCTTGAATACGGTTTGCACTCAGTAAATACAGAACTGAGCTGTACTTTCTGACTTTCCAAGGTATATTTGGAGCTGTGCCGCACTTTAGGGATGGAACATAGGGGATGAAGGGGGATCCTGCTCATTCTAGTCATTCTTTATTTTGCAAGTGTGATGAAATGGGTGAAGGAATTTTAGAACCTCTCATTATTCTGATCTTTGGGTGCTACTAAGAAGTATAGAGGGACCAAGAGTTACATTATCTTGTGGCAGGAATTACTTACATCAATAACACTCCATATTTCAAGCTAAGGAATCAGAGAATTCTCAGGAAAAATGCCAATATTCATGCCTTTTATAAGGAAACAATCACTTTTTATGTATTATTACAGTTTAGAATGATCTGACTCCATTCTTTCAGCAGCCGGTCAAAGAGGTTTAAAGAGATCCTTAAATCTTGCAAGGATGATACTGTTTAAAATTAAAAGAAAATTTTTTTGGAGTATAGTTGCTTTACAATGTTGTGGTAGTGTCGGATGTACAGCAAAGTGATTCAGATATCTATCTATCTATCTATCTATCTATCATCTATCTATCTATTCATCCTTTTCCAGACTTTTTGCCCATACGGACTATTATAGAGTATTGAGTATAGTTCCCTGTGCTATACAGTAGGTCCTTGTTTGTTATCTATTTTATATATACTAGGGTATATCTGCTAATCCCAAACTCCTAATTTATCCCTCCCCCCACTCTGTTTCCCTTTGGTAACCTTAAGTTTACTCTCAAAATCTGTGAGTCTCTTTCTGTTTTATAAATAAATTCATTTGAATCATTTGTTTTAGATTCCACATATAAGTGATATATGATATTTGTTTTTCTCTGACTTACTTCTCTGAGTATGATCATCTCTAATTGGATCCACATTGTTGCAAGTGCTAGTATTTTGTATCTCCTCCAGCAATGTCAGCTCTGATACAGGGCTTCTCCTGCCTATCCCCAACTCTTTTGCTGTCATTAACACCCCCCCCCCCCGCCCCCCGCCACCAACTGTACTGAAAGCAACGCTAAACCCGGGAAAAGACTACAATTGCTGAGCAGAAGGCAAAAAGTGCTTAGAAGGGAGAATAACCATTGTGATGTATAATAAGACCCTCTCAACACAGAATCCAACCAATGGCTGAAAAATGAGTTCGTTCTATCCTTCTGATACATTATAGCTGCACACCCCAGCCCTAGACAACTGGCCATTTATATTCCCAGACTTTTGATGTACCTTGGATTTTTTTTTTTCCTATATATTTGAGAACTTAAGGTAGGGGCTTAAGTAATTTATTCTCTAAACCTAAGTGGCATGATAGAAATTCTGCAACCAATTTGAAGGGATGAGTGGAAGTTTTGGAAAACAGGTATGAATACTGTTAGAAAAGGGGGAACAGGCTTAAGTGTCTTTCTGATTTATTACTATTATTTAAAAATACTTTGGTCTACCTAGATATGGTCCATCCCCTTATCTAGAGTACTACTCTTGCTTCATGGGGTATGACTTAGTACTATGTCTTGGTCCTTAGCTTTCTGGTCTCAGTCTATTAAGTGCTCGAGTAAGTTACAATAATTATAATAAAAGAGATAAGAATCCTTGGTGACCACAGCTTTCTGTCCTTGTATAGAGTGGGTGCTCAATATATATGTTTTGGAAGAAGAAAGAAATTAAGTAATTAGTAGAAATTTTAGTATTTGTTAGGGTCTAAAATCCATGGTGAGTAACTTGCCTATACTAAACAATGGAATCCTTATCACTCTGTAAAGTGTACCACTATATACCCATTTTATAGGTTGGGAAATTGAGAAGTAGAGAATTTAACCAAAGCCACCATCTAATAAATAGAGAGATCAGAATCTAAAGAAAAGCATCCTGCTGTTTGCAGCTCATAACCACTGCCTCATGTGGAGCCTGGTGGTGAATGGGATTTGCCATGGGAGGAACTGGGAGACTGGGCCCTAAATCTCCCCTCTACTTTCCCAGCCTGAGTGTCCTTACCTGTCAACGCGGAGAGTTAACATCCTCCTTTTAGTCCCTTTGACAGATTACTGTGAAGATTAGATTTAGACCCCGGTGACTAAAAAGTGCCTGGCAAAGAGGTAAATGAATTTTTGAAATGCTGGGTAAATAGAGGAGTGGGAATTGGGAATTTAAGCAGGGGCGGGGGACGTGTGGGAAGGTTACCTTCTCTGCGAGCTTCCTGAACTGAGGATCCTGAGGGCTTCAGGAAACTTCAGATTTTCCTGGAAATCTTGGGTAAAGTCAAGGGCACTGGGAGTAGGATGTGGGAAGAAATCCTTTTGTTTCTTAGGTAGAGATACTGGTATTTGCAGAGTCTTTATACATACAGAAATCCTAGATATTAATTGGCCTTAAAAGGTCTTGATCAATACCATAAAGTAGTTTGTTAATAAGACTTAGAGTACATATTAATAATTTAAATGTGATTAGAGAATGTTTTTAGTTACAGAATGATGCCATCTGTTTGCTAAAGCATATTGTTATTATTATTAATATTTGGTGCTGTATCTGGAATATATCTCAGGGCTGCTGTCAAATAAGGGATAAAGTTAAAAGGTTTTCCTCCTGTAATTAAGGATGCAGGATTACCTAACTGAATTATAAAGGGGCTGCTCTCTTTCCACCCTCCACCTCCTGTCCTCCTGCTTCTTTTTATAAGTGAATTTACAAGCAGTTTAAATTGAATGAATTATAGCCCATCAGGAGATATGCTTTAATAGCTCCTGGAACAAAAACTAATAGGAAAATAAGCTTAACTGAATCTAATGCTGCCTTAAAATTTAGTTTGAAATTGGGTTTTAAAACACTTAATGTATAAGTTCCAGAGTTCAAAAAACATAATGTATTTTGGCTTTTATTGCTTTTGGGTTATATATATGAAAATTTGACCCAACATTTCTAAACTATTGTATTTAGTTGTAGCAGTAGTGACTACATTGACTGTAGTAGTTTATAAGTAACTACGTGTGGTCGTAAAATACTAGAGCTGAAGGGGACTTCCAGCATAACATTTCTGAGTTTTATAGGAGCCTGGTCCTTTAAGATGCTCTGGGAAACCAATGCAAGCAAGGTGGGAGACCCTGAACATCATAGCTTGGACACTGGCAATGCACGTGAACTTACTGAAGACTCAGAAGTTCTGAAATAATGAAACCTATCAATCTTTGTCTAACTTATTTGCAGGGTATTTCACCATGGAAACTTCTAGACAAACAGCCATTACTGACTTGTAGGGAAAGCACTGGGGTATTTAGTCCAAAGTTGAGTGTCTTAACCCACAGCCACACAAACTTCAGGATTTTGGTTCACAGCCTACTATAGCTATCTGGTGTGCTTACTAAAAAAGAAAAGAAAATGTCTTTACAGCTGAAAAAGAACATATGGTTATAAACTAGTGGTTGCCTTTTTTTTTTCTTAAACATTCACAAACCATGTCTTAAATAATTGTTCTGAAGTGTTGCTTGTTGTTGATATTAAGTTAATCAATCTGTAATGACCTTTTGAATCCTGAAGCATTTACCAATTTTTTAATCCTTTGGTACCTTTTTCCTTGGTTTTGGTTTTCCACAGACCATCAGTAATGGTTCTGTAACACATATTCACGTCTTATGATGTGATTCCTTTGGTTTGAATATTTGATTTATTTTTGGTTTGACTATTTTAAATCTTTGGAATCAGGGAGTTACTTTGATACAATTGCCTTATATATCTTGGTTACTTTTCCCCTTTACTCTTTGTTTTGTCTTTTCCAATTCTTCTTAAAGGAAACAATGGAATATCATTTTTATCTTTTTATTACCAGTTATATACAACATTAGTGGTGTGTAATTTAACATATAATACTTTTGCATTGTCTTTTTGGAACTTTAGATAAAAACGTTTACATATTTTTGCTTATAATAGTCCCATAATTTGAATTTAACTCTATAGTATTTCTAGACTCTATCCTGAAAAGTTCACTTGTACATTGGGGATTAATTTCTAATTTAACACGTTAGTGTCCCTAGCTATAACAAAAAGGAAAATTAATATAATGCTGAATATTACCTGGGTTAAAGCCAGAAAATAGCCCTGTATAAATAGTAGTAGGTTCATATCTGGGATACTTGTGAAATTCTTAAGGCAAACTTCCCTAAAGACACATAAGAGCTGAGAGAGGCTGGCGATATAAAATAAGAGAATTTGGAGGGGACACCATCGAATGACACTATTAGTGAGAAGCCATGAAGACTGAAGACTAGAGGTGAATGCAATTTGAAATCATGCACCTCTGAGTAGGTACAACAGGGTATAACAGGTGCGGAATGTCCTAAGTAGCGGGACTGTTACTCTACTACTTATTGATCAGTGGTTAACCATCAGGGAAACCTTTCTTTCAGAAAAGTTAGGCGCTTGATATCTTAGAGGGTCCCATTCTACGTGAAGTGATGAGGCACGGAAAGGAAGAAGCAAATCTGACAACCTGATAGGAGAATTCAAGCATGTAAGAGGTGTGGGACACAGATCAGGGCTCCACCCAGGAATTGTTTGAGACCTACTTATGTAACATGAGACATGATGCGAGGCGATTTCTGGGTAGCATAGTCACACCGTAATAAGTAGCATTTCCTAAGCTTCTGGTATTCCAGTTATTTCCAGAGCACAATTTTGTTTAAACCTCAGCAGAGCCACAGTAAATGTTATCGTAGCCCTTATTGTATAGATTTGAAAGCTAAGACTTGAGGAGTTTAAGAAATGTGTTGACCATCCTAGAAAGTGGCAGGGCCAGAATCTAGGTCTGAGTCTGTTACTTCCAGAGTCCAGAATCTTGGACAGGTCCCAGCTGTACCATCCACTGGTGAAAGCGACCAGACAAGCCGTTGACCCTGACCGCCCAGGATAGCTAAACAGAGTGAGCACAGCAGCAGGGACATTGGACATAACATTCACTCAACTACCATATTTGTGACTCTAGGTTATGCTAAGCATCAGGGCCATATTGAATTAAACATAGTATTTGCTTCAGGGAGGTCTCGGTCTGACTCCTGAGCCCAGTACCTTCAATTAATTTGGACAGCAGCAGAAAGGACATTAAAGCAATACTATTGTGTGCCTTCTGATGAGGCCAGCCCTTCCCAGGTCCCACAGTCTACACCACTTCCTGTAGTGATTTGATTTATCCATTTCAACAGGCTCCCAACCCCTAAGGCAGTTGAATAGGCAAATAGGTCCCAGAATTTGCCGCACAGAGGGAGGGAGGGAGAGTGTTTGAATATATCCAGTTGTAGCGAGATAATGAATTTATGATCAGGAATTTTATATTAATATTTTCTTCCAGCCCAATTTTATGTATAATTTCCTCCCTAACTTGAGCAAAAATCAGTTATTCTTTTATTTATTTAATTTATGACATTTTAGTGTCTCCCAGTTTTCTTACTTAGATTTTTGTCTTTGGTAAAAAATTTTAAAATTGTACTTTTGTTGCAAAAGTGACATATATTTCCAAAAAAGAGAAAAAAATTACCATTAATCTTGTTGCTTAAAGACAAACACTTAGTGATAACTTCTGGGATTTTAGGTGTAAGTATGTACACTTAATTTTTTTTTTTAATTGAGACAGTCTCTGCATGTTTGTAACTCTTTTCTCCTACTTAGCAGGATATTGCAAATGTTTTTCCCCATGTCATTAAACAGTTAAGCTTTCAAGTTTCATAGAATTTTGTTTCAGAATACGTAATTATTTAGTCAATCTTCTATTGGAGGATATTTCTTGACTTTAGTATTAATTATTTTTTATCTACTTTTAATTTGAATTTTCAAACAAATATCCAATGTACATTGTCAGATTGTTAAGAGAGTTAAATTTCTCTATGACTCTTAACGCTCGTACTGCTGGGTAACTTGAACTCTAACTCTGAACTTGAGAGATGCCTCACTTCCCTTGCTCGACAGTAGGTGTCGCTCTAGCTGTTGAAAAGCATATCTGGCCATTTTTAGAAACCGTTCTTCGGATAAGGCATTGAGGTTTAATTTCTGCCTAATCTTTTTTTGTGATGATTATTTATATTCTTTTTACTTTCTTAAAAAAAAGTTTTCTTCTTTATGACTACCCTTGCGCAGCACCAGTAGGCTGGCTAAATCCAATGAGTACATTTCTGCCTTATTTTGCGTTTTTTTTTTCTTTTAATCTCTGAAATATGAGTTTTCCTTTCCTTCTTACCTTGTTAGTCTGACCTAAAAGGCAAAAGCAGAGCCCAAGGTAAACGAACAAAAGCCAAAAGTAAGCCAAAAAAAAACAAAAACAAAAACAAAAACAAAAAACCCTGGATGGAAAGTGCTATAGGATTTTAAGTTTGAGGAGTCTCAATTCCATTGTAACATCTAGCATAAATGAATAAAACTTTTTTGGTTTCTATTAAATATGAACATGAACTTTCAAAAACCATGCTTATGAATTATCCATCTTTTGATGATTTGTGGCTCGGGGTTGAATCCATTTCAGTTGTTTTGGCATCTTGTTAATTACTGCACACCTGGGGGCGCGGTGTTTGTATATACAGAGAGGAAAGCTTGCTTCAGGGGTGCAGTAAGAAGGCACATGCCTCATTAAACTCCTTTTGATTGCCTCGCCTAGGCAATTTCTTGGGTTATCAGACGATCAGAGTGATGGCCCTCAATCTCCTTTACGAAAGGACAGATCCATGGGAGTGGAACTATGAGGCAGTTAGGCTAAATCTGATATTGATGGACATACCGATTTCCCAACCAACCTTTTTACTGTTCTTGTTGGGACGACTAGATTAATCCCAATCATTTAGCTGTCTTTGTGCTTAAACTTTATTTTTTTGAATTCAGCTATTTCTTAAGGACAAAACCCTATAAATGGAATTATCAGGTCAAAAGGCCTTTTGCACAAAGATCTTACTACATTTTACACAGATAATTTGGAAACAGATCAGTTTAGAAGGGTCGTAAATTTGTTTTCTTATAATAGATTCTTAATTTAGTTGTGGCTCAGTTACTCATGATGCGACCCTGTTCGGGTTATTCGCAGGTTTCTTTTGGTGCAGATTTAGGGGTCATCTCCCTCCTTTCAGAGAAAACTAGATCTCTCTCTGTTTTTTTTTTTTTTTTTGTAACTTAACACATTACATTCCATTGTTTACAATAAATTATAAGGCGTTGGCAGACCCACTCGCTAGTTCCCTTGCCATCTTGGGACTTGTTCCATATGGACTCTATAGTTAGAGCGTATTTCCCAAACATCCTTATAGACTTTCCTTCCTTCCTTCCTTCCTTCCTTCCTTTCTTTTTCTTTCTTTCTTTTTTTCAAGTTTTTTCCAGTCTTATTTTCCTTTAGTTAAAAAGCAGACTTGAGGGACTTACTGTTGTGGCTCAGTGGGTTAAGAACCCGACATAGTGTACGAGGGGATGAGGGTTTGACGCCTGTCCTCACTCAGTGGGTTAAGCGTCACTGTGAGCTGCGGCGTAGGTCACAGATGTGGCTCGGATCTGGCATATGTGGTGTAGCGTACGCCAACAGCTACAGCTCCTATTCGACCCCTAGCTCGGGAACTTCCATATGCCGTAGGTGCGGTCATAGAAAGGAAAAGAAAAAGCAGACTTGAAATATTAGCCACAGGATAAATCTTTAAATTAATTTGGTCTGTTTTCCTTCCTTATTTGATTTGTAGAAGTTGAGATGCAGACAGTATTCCTGGCTTTCTGTCTTTCTGAATAAACTCTGAGGTTGGCATCTGGGATACTTGAAAGAATGCTAACATTTAAAGGACTCTGGGCCTAAGTCAGAGAATCCCTTAGGCTATGAATCATATAGTGGGACTTTGTGACTGGCAGTCAAAATTATGTGACTGTCCCCTATCTGCTTGGAAAAACCTGCCTTGTTCCTTTGATGCATTCGAGCCACTTACAAAAGGAGGCTAGCAGGAGACCATCTACTAGAAATAAGAAAAAGATGCATAGACTAGTCGATAAAACTAACCAGAATTTTAGACTTGCCTGTGTAACTATCTTTAAAAAATGAGCTGATAATATTTGATTGCTGAAAAAATATATATTCATAATAAAAATCTGGGAGATGAGAAAAAAACAGAAGAAATGTGCTAACCAGAAATCTTGTGTTCAGCTGACAGAATCCTGTCCAAACTAATATGAATGTAGGAGAAATGCATGGTTCACATAAACAGAAAGTTAAGAGGTTGAAGTTTCAGAAAGATTTGGATCTATTGGTGATGTTTGATTCAATGATGATGTTCTCTTTAGAGATCATATTTCTTGAGAGAATCTCTCTTTTTCTCTTGTTTTGTTTGTATTTTCCTATGTCTTTTCCTTCCTTCCATTCTCCCTCCTTCCATTCTCCCTCCTTCTCTTTCTTCCTTTCTTTCTCTCCTTCTCTCCTTCTTTCCTTCTTTCCTTTTCTTTCTCTCTCTCTCTCTCTCTTTCTCTCTCTCCCTCCCTTTCTTTCTTTCTTTCTTTCTTTCTTTCTTTCTTTCTTTCTTTCCCCTTCCTTCTTTCCCCTTCCTTCCTTCCTTCCTTCCTTCCTTCCTTCCTTCCTTCCTTCCTTCTCTTTCACGTTTTTGGGGCTGCAACCATAGCATATGGAGGTTCCCAGGCTAGGGGTCCAATCGAAGCTGCAGTTGCCAGCCTACACCACAGCCACAGCAACTCAGGATCTGAGCCATGTCTGCGACGTACACCACAGCTCATGGCAATGCTGGATCCCCCACCCACTGAGCAAGGCCAGGGATCAAACCCACATCCTCAGGGATCCTATTTGAATTCATTTCCGCTGCGCCACAATGGGAACTCTCTCTGCTTTCCTATGTCTTGGCTTCATGTGCAAAGGCTGTTTTAATGAGGTGGCAAAACCACCATAACAAGAGAGGAAGTTCACATACAGGCAGCGCTAGGTTAACAGTGGCTTTACCAGCTAACAGAGACCCAGAGAGAACACGGGGCCTTTTGCTGATGCTCCAGGGAGGGTGCTGATGGGCCAAGTTCACAGCCTGTGCACATCGCTGAACTACCTGCTGTGGGCAGCTGTTTACCAGCATCTCGTGTCTGGGCCTGATCACATGCCTTCCTGCACTTAGGAATGGGAAGCTGAAGCTCCTCAAAGCTCACAGAACAGTCACTCCTGAGACAGAGGGGCTGTGCTAGATAGCAGGGTGGAAAGGGAGTGTGTTCTGAGTTGAGAGAATAGTCACTACTCCAGTTATCTGCAGAAGAAAATAATATTTATCGTGGCACCACACAGAGATAATCACTAGTCACATTTTTAGGTGTATTCTTCCAATTTTGGAATACTTTTTAAAAAGCTAAGCCCATTCTGCACTGTGTGTGGTGTTTTGTTATGGTTTCTTTAACAATTTTCTATCAAGTCTGCTAATATCATCCTCTTGTACATTCAAATCCTTTTAACATCATTAAATTCATCCAGGGATAGTTCTATGTCTTGAAGTGAAGAGTCTGCTATGTCCTCACTGGGTTGTTTAATACTCAGAGAACATATATGTTCTTGGCCTCAAACCACCCCTCACCAAGTTAGAGTTCTTCAATGTTATCTTCTGTTTTCTGTGCAGCATATGACCATCATTACAACTGGCCTTGGGTGTTGACAGGTGAGGTCATTTCTCAGTCTCTCTGGTTCCTTGACCAGTCCAGACACCTCCCTCCTTGTCCCCAGTTGAGGCCCAGGGCAGGATGAGGGTGAAACTAGGGAGATATGTGCTTTGCCCCCCAAATTTAAGGGGTGCTGAACTCAGTCATCAGACTAGATATTTTCATGAAATAACTTCAAAGTCAAAATGCAGAAATCCATGATGAACAGAATAAAATTAAAAAAAAAAGACAAAATCGGAATTAGCGATGTGTCCTTTTGCCGCCAGCGTGAGCCAGCAGGACACTGGCCCTAACTCTCCTGGCGGCCGAGGCATCTCCAGTGCATGTCCCTCTTACCCGGACAGCGTGGCGGGGGCTCCTTCCCTCGCTGACCGTGCTGAGGGAGCGCCTCCTCTGCTCCCTGTGGTTGATTTTTATATACGTTATTCACGTTGATGATAATTAAAACAGACAGATAAGCGTAAAAGAAAAATCATATACGCTATAAACACCAGAAATAACCACTGTTCACATTTGGGAATACTTCCCGAATATTCCTATGTACACAGGACATGAATATATTTACAGAAATTGGAAATGTGTATTTATAGAAAAAACACCATGTGTGTACCAATATAAACTTATTTATAAATATGTAGCAGACCCCTTTCTTTTTTAAATTTGTATTAAAGTAGGAGTTCCTATCATGGTGCAGTGAAAGAAACGAATCCAATTAGGAGCCATGAGGTTGCGGGTTCGATCCCTGGCTTCACGCAGTGGGTTAAGGATCTGGCATTGCCGTGAGCTGTGGTGTAGGCTGCAGATGCAGCTCGAATCTGGCGTGGCTGTGGCTGTGGCGCAGGCCGGCAGCTACAGCTCCAATTCAACCCCTAGCCTGAGAACCTCCATGTGCTGGGGGTGCGGCCCTAAAAGGACAAAACGACGAATAAAATAAAAAATAAAAAAATAAATTTGTATGAAGGTATAGTTGATTTACAAGGTTGTTCCAATTTCTGTTGTACAACAAAATGACTCAATACTCATACATACATATATATATTTCTTTTAAAAAATATTATTTTCCATCATGCTCTGTTCAACAAGATGGGATACAGTTCCCTGTTCTGTACAGTGGCACCTTGTTGTCTACCTGTTCTAAATGTAATAGTGTACATCTACTAACCCCAAACTCCCAGTCAATCCCACTTCCTCCCCCTTGGCAACGACAAGTCTGTTCTCGGTGGCAGACAACTTTCTATGTTAATACATACATACTTACCTCTTCATTTTAAAAATATGATTCTCATAACCCTGCCTCCCTGCCTTATTCCTCCCACTATTGCCTATATATATATATATGTATATATAATTTTTTTTGGATACATCCTCATCCTAATCTCCATCCCGGCAAAGACCAGTTGTTGTGGATAGAGGCCAGGAGGACCGGGATGGGGTGGTACATTTTTGCAAAGGCAGAGGATGTCTCGACTTTAAGGCCTGTCTGGGTCATATGTCCCAAAGGGTGCATTAAGGGAGGAAAAGATTCTTTAGGGTAAAGTCATTTGCTCTGTCCTTCCCACTCCCATTATTTTAATAGGCCCTTGACTCAAATCTCTTTTCAGGCCTGGCGGGTGGTAGGTTAGAGCTCCCAGCCAATTTGTGTTAGATGGAGACCTGAGACATGTCTTGGCCACTGAAAAATGAGTGGAAGTTGGAGGGATCCCTTCTGGGCTGAGGCGATGTAAATCCCTGTACCATCTCAACAAGATCTCCCGAGCAGAGAAAAGCAAGTCCTCCTGTTGAGAGAACAAGAATCCCCCAAATGGTGTCGTCTTTACAGCTGCGGATTTTACTTGAGTCAGAAGTACATCTTTACTGGGTTATGTCATTGACATTGGAGGGGGATTTTCATCACTGCACGATCTGTCCTTTCCTGAATAATTTTGCTCACCTTGGTGATGTCACTTTGAATGATGGCTGCCCTTGGTCTCAAAGAGAAATCAATTCCGAAGATGAGTTTTGGAAATTGACTAGTCCAGGAGCTCAAGGAACCTTTCCTTTTTTTTTTTTTTTTTTTTTTTGCCATGCCCGTAGCATGTGGAAGTTCCCAGAGATGGATCGAACCCAGGCCACAGCAGTGACCCGAGCCACAGCAGTGTCAGGGCCCGATCCTTACCTGCTGAGTCATCCAGGAACTCCAGGGAGACTTTTAATAGATACATAGGCTCTTTCAGGTTCAAGACTGGCTTGCGAGACCCTTCCCAATGAGATCCTACAGTTTTGAAATCTGTAGGAAGAAAAGGCTAGAAATAGTTGTTCCTTCAGGCAAGTCCATACATGGTGAGGAGAGAATCTTGCAGAAGAGTAGACATCTGAACATAGGAAGTTGATATTTCCCAGGATGTGGCTGGAATACATGAATGGAAAGCTGGTGGTGATGGGTTACCTTTGACCATAGGTCCTAGGTCCTGGCAAACAGGGACAAGGTGCTGCAAATAAAGAAGTGCTCGGCCCTCCAGCTCCCCACCATTCATCTCTCTTGCTTTGGAAAGACCAAAGGTCTAAATTTAGGGAAAAATCCCTCAGAGTTCTGCATTGTCGAGAGAACGTTAAGCCTAAAAGTACATAACGTAACTGAATCTGGATAGAAGTAACAGGAGGCATCAGTCTGCTCCCCTACATTCTGATATTTGAAACGACATTTACTCTTTGGGCACCTAGGACATGAGTAAATAAGAAAAAATGTCTAGATCATTGTGTCTAGAGCTCTTTGCCATGATTGGGCCATAAATGTCTTCAGGACAGGGACCTCTGTATTTTGTTTATCTTCATGTTTACCCAGCACTTGATAGGTGCGTTCAACCAGTTGGAAGGATTTAAGTAACTCTTAACTGGATACCTGTTTCTGGAGGATCCAAAATGTCAGCTGTTCCTCAAAGATTTATGACCCACAGATGTTCATGCTGTTCTCAGCAAGGACACAACTTCCTGCTACGTGAAGTCTTGGGCAATCCTCTGTACCTCCCATGCAGAGGACACCAGGAGAAGCAATGCTCCTCAAAGAGAAGGCAGAATGTCACCTGCTTCCCTCCCCCAACTGCTGGAATCCCACCAATTTTAGTGGGTAGAATAATCTGGGTGACATTTTTGCTCTGGACTTAGCACTGGATCATGTGCTTTTCTATTTTGATGGTGGTCATGGGTGGGGGGCAGCTTAAGAGTTAAGAGAGGTGCATGGTGGAGGCAAAGGGAGATGAAGGAAGGAAAGATCAGAGGGAGAGAGGGGAGAAGGAAAGAGAAAAGAGGGACCTTGCACATTATGGAGGCAGAGATTCGCTTTTGTGTATATGTCAGTAGCAATGTGGTTGAATGGTAGTTTTAGCCATTTATGTAGTTTTTATCTGAGTGTCAATGATCCAGTTTGACTCCAAAATAATAGTTACTCCAAAATGTCCTCTTTATTGAAGTTCTTATTGCCTTGAAAGGTAAAGTGGTTTACAAATAATTGTCCTTGTTCAGGCCAGAATTAAAAGCACAAATGTGCTCTGGTTTGTGAAACCTGGGCTCAGTTAGTCCCAGGAGGCAGAATGAGTCATCACTTAGAAAAGAAAAAAAAGACTCTTCTCTCTGGGCCCTGCGTGGTTGTTTGTGTTTAGACCTGTGGAGATTTTGAAATTGCTTAAGCTTTAAAGCAAGGAGCCAATTCTCAAGAGTGGAATTTCTGGGTGTAATAAAAGCAATCATTTTGACTTAGGAATTCCTGTATTAATACCCTGCAAGACAGAAAACCTCATTACGGGCTGATCTGAGTGCTACAAACCCAGGTTCAGCTGCTGTGGATATTGATGTTTTGAAGAGTGAATAAGTGCACGCGAATTACATGATACATGAAACACAGCGCCTAAGCTTACAGTCTACCCGCCGCAGCCATTTACCTCCAAATGTTTCGATTGATTTTAGTTTAGTAACAAAACTATAGGAAAGTTCTGTTTTATTGGCTTGCAACACACAGCGCAGGCAAGCTCATGCAGACTCTGTTCCTGCAAAGTCACTTTGGGGATTTCTGAAAATCCCTGCTGGTCTCTAAGTCTTCTCCAACAGAAAGGGTCAACTACCACAAGGAGACCCCTGGAGACTCACTGTCTGCACCAGGCATCACTGGTGGACATTCCGACTTCCTTCTGTTTTAGTGGTTCTTTTGCAGTATGCAGCTTAATCCCAAATCTAGCTTGATACGGATTAAAACGGAAGGTCTGCTTTTATAGATACCAGGTTTTAAGTGAGCTGTCCAGTGCTAAATTCTAAACATTGGGTTTCCTCATTTCTGTCATTTTGGGCTATAAACACATCCGGTTTCATGCCAAAACTCTGCTCTTAGAGCTCATCCAGTCCACGAGCAAATTGCTCTCTTATGTTCTTATGTTCTGCAAGGAAAACTCCCCGTTGATGCTCCCAATTCTTGCCCGTCCAGGTCAGTTCTTTGAGTGGGTTTTTTTTTTTCTCCCTTAATCTCTTAGTTTTATATTACATAATTTTAAATCTCTTCTAGTCACTTTCCTTTTTGTTGAGTTAATCCTTGAATCAGCCAAGATTCTTCAGAGAAACGGAACCAATGAGGGGAGAAAGGGAAGGAAAGCGGGAGGAAGATTGATTGAAAGATTGATTGATTGGCTTTTAAGAAATTGGCACACATGATTATGGGTGCGGGCAAGTCCAAAATCTATAGGGCAGGCTGGAAACTCAAGGAGGGTTTTTAAAAAAGTTTTATTTTTATTTTTTGTATTATAGTTGACTTACAATGTTGTACCATTTTCTACTGCACAGCCGAGTGACCCAGTCATATGTATATATGCATTCCCTTTCTTATAGTATCTTCCATCGTGTTCTATCCCAAGAGATTGGATACAGTTCTCTGTGCTTTTACAGTAGGACCCTCATTGCACATCCATTCTAAATGTAATAGTTTGCATCTGCTAATCCCAAACTCCCCATCCATTCCACTCTCCCCTGCCCCCTTGGCAACCACAAGTCTGTTCTCCTTATCCATGAGTCTGTTTCTTTTCTGTAGATAGGTTCACTGTGTCATATTTTAGTTTCCAAATGTAAGTGATATCATATGGTATTTGTCTTTCTCTTTCTGATTTACTTCACTTAGTATGAGACTCTCTGGTTGCATCCATATTGCTGCAAATGGCATTATTTTGTTCTTTTTAAATGACTGAGTAGTATTCCATTGTGTATGTGTACTATATCTTCTTAATCCATTCATCCGTGGATGGACATTTAGGTTTTTTCCATGACATTCCACTGTGAATAGTGCTGCTATGAACATACATGTGCTCATGGAGGATTTTTGTGTTACAGTCTTGAGGCAGAATTCCTTCTCAGGGAACCCTCAGTCTTTGCTCTCAAGGCCTTCAACTGATTGGATGAGGCCCACCCACATTATTGAGGATAATCTGCTTAAAGTCAGTTTATGGTGAATGTTAATCACATCTACAAAATACCTTCACAGCAACATCTGGACTAACATTTGAGCAAACAACCATTCTCATTTTACATAGAAAACAGGCTCAGGGAGTTTAGGTGACCTGCTCTCGGTACCCAGAGGTGGCAGAGCCAGGATCTACCATGGTCTGAACTCTCCCAAAGCCACTTCCTTTTGTGTTCATGGAGGATGTAATTTTGGGCCACTTCATCCAAACTGCCACCCCTGACCAGTCCTTGGGTTAGATGTCCTTTATGTTCCTCTTCTGTCCTGTCACTGGGTACATGGTATTCTAATTCAACTGTGTCTTCCTCTCTGTCCAGGCGGTTCCCCACTGGGGATGGATTCATGTCTTAGTCCTTGTCTGGTTCAGGGCTGGCACATATTTGCCAAATGTTCATTGATGGTAGATGACATACCTTCACTCAACATTCCCCCAGAGGAGACCCAGGCCCTACCATCTCACACTCTACATTCAGTGATGACAGTGAACAAGACATTTCTTGCCCAACATCCACAGGGCTCCAAGTGACAGGAACTTTCCAGTACCTTTATTAGCTGAAGGCTCTTCTAGGTGAGTCGTCCTTCCTCCACCTCTCTACTTGATGTCGCAGAGTGGATTTTGTGTCTACCAGGGCTCTGTTTTAGGGCAGATCACCAAGAGGAAAGATGGTTTTTTGGAATCACGATACCATTTCTCCACCCATCATTCTTCTTTCCTCTCCAAAGTACTGCCTTCTGTGTGTCTCTTAGAAATTCTGGACTCCTAGCCTATCTACACCTTGGGGAAGTAGCCTACCTTCCTTTTTCATCCTCATAGTGCAGGAGCTAGGGTGTTAAGCATTGAGGGCTGAAGACCTGCTGGGTGGCCTTGTGGGTTTCTGCCAAGTGCTGTGATGCCTAAAGCCTCTGGACTCCCTTGTCTGGGCCCCTAATGCTCTGGAACGCTACGGAAACCCATGGGAAGCAGCCCCTCCCAGCAGGCAAGGTCAGATGGGCTGTGTGGATGATTACTTAACCCTTATCCTTTCTCCAGTGGACAGAGTTCTCTATGCTTTTGCCTCTTTGCTGTTGAGGAAGGATCTTGTGGGCTGTGACTTGAACACAAGTGGCCGAGTGGCCATCTCCATCAACTTCTGGCCTTCTAAACTGTGGCCAGTAACTATTTCCTGGATTGGGATTGACGATGTCAATTTGGTCTCTCCACTGGCAGGGCGTTTTTTCCTCTCCCTCACTCCAAACTCTTATAAATGTGGTGCTGAATGCCCTGTTTATTTGGGGACAGATGCCGAAGTGAATTGCATCTCCATTAGTCGTGCTAAGCAGTGTGTGATGGGGCATATTGATAAAAAAGCCACAGTGGTGACGTGACTCCGTTTTCAGAATGTGATATACGCCTTTCTTCTTAGGAAGCCAGGCATGCAAACAAGTTGTTGCAATCTGGCAGCTTGGCCCCTTCACCATCACACACGCCCTTTGGTGTGGGTCACGTCACCAGGCCTGCCTGGGCTGCATCCGGCCCAGTCCTCCAGGACAACCCTGCTCATCCACTGTGTGACCCCCTTGGAGCAATTAAAGCTGCTTGTGTTGGCCTAGCTGAGAGCACATTTGCACAGACTAAAATGAAACAGAATGCTTTCCTCACAAATCCGCCCACCGTCCTTCAGGGGAAAAAAACACAGGGGGAGACTAGGAAATGCAGGCCAAGTTCCTGTAAGTAGAACACGCAGAGTCACCACGGCGATGCTCAGGGAAATGGAGCAGAAGATGGGTCAGGACCCTGCCTCCAGTCAGGAAGCTGGCTGAGTGGTGGCAGGTAGCACTCCAAGCTGTCTGGGGAGCCAGGGACCACAGAGAAACAATTTTTAAAGGAAAACACTTTAAAAAACCTTTATTTTTTAGAGTATTTTTACGTTCACAGCAAAATTGAGAGGAAGGCACGGGAATTTCCCCCCCACACAGCCTTGTTCCACACATGCACAGCCTCGCCATCATTCACACTCCCTGCATCCCCATCATCCACCTCTCCCACCTCCCATCATCCACCTCCCCCATCTCTCCATCATCCACATCCCCCCTCCCCCACCTCCCATCATCCATCTCCCCCATCTCCCCATCATCCACATCCTCCACCTCCCCATTATCCACATCCCCCACCTCCCCCATCTCCCCGTCATCCACATTCCCCACCAGAACAGGGCATTTGTTACAATGACGTAGGTGATGTAGGTGAGTAACCTACACTGACACTTCATTTTCACTCACAGCCTTTTTTTTAATTGGAGCATAGTGGATTTACAAATGTTAATTTCTGCTGCACAGTAAGGTAATTCATACACACACACACACATTCTTTAAAAAATATTCTTGCTCCATTTAGGTTTATCATAGGACATTGAATATAATTATCTGTGCTGTACAATAGAACCTTGTTTTTTATCCCCTCTGTGTACAATAGTTTATATCTGCTAACCCCCATTTGCTGCTCCATTCTTGTCTCTCCCCTTGGCAACCACAAGTCTGTTCTCCTTGTGCATGGGTCTTTTTCTGTTTTGTAGATAGGTTCATTTGTGTCATATTTTAGATCCACATATAATTATAATATATGGTATTTGTCTTTCACTTCCTGACTTGCTCCACTTAGTGTTATAATCTCTGGTTGCATCCATGTTGCTGAAAATGGCATTATTTTGTTATTTTTTTATGGCTGAATAGTATTCTATTGTACATATGTGCCACATCTGCTTAATCTATTCATCTGTCAGTAGACATTTAGGTTGTTTCCATGTCTTGGCTGTTGTGAATAGTGCTGCAATGAACATAGGTCACCTACAGCTTTTTAATGGACTCCTGCTAACTGGTTTGGATTTCTTTAGATTTAGGAAGGGAAAACTAGGACTAGCTTTCCCTACTATTCTTTTTTTTTTTTGTTTTGTGTTGTCTTTTTAAGGCCACACCTACAGCACATGGAAGTTCCCAGGTTAGGGGTTGAATCAGAGCTGAAGCTGCTGGCCTATGTCACAGGCAGGGCAATGCGGGATCCAAGCCATGCCTGTGACCTACACCACAGCTCATGGCAACACCAGATTTTTAACCCACTGAGCGAGGCCAGGGATCAAACCTGTATCCTCATGGATACTAGTTGGGTTTGTTACTGCTGAACCACGATGGGAACTCCCCCTCCTTTTCATTTTTTTGGTCTTTTTAGGCCGCACCCCAAGCATATAGAGGTTCCAAGCATATAGAGGTTCCAAGGTCGACTTGGAGCTGTAGTTGCTGGCCTATACAATGCAAGATCCCAGTCGTCTCTGCAACCTACACCACAGCACACGGCAACATTGGATCCTTAACCCACTGACCAAGGCCAGGGATCAAACGTGCATCTCATGGATACTAGTCAGATTCGTTTCCTCTGAGCCACAATTGGAGTGCCCCCCCCCACTCCTGATGGATTTTTCCGCCCTTGTTTTTCACCACTAACCTTTACTGAAATAGCCATGGCAGCATCCTTGTCTGACTGTTCCCATGTAACTTAAAGGCTCTGTGTTCCACTGAGCACATTTGAAATACTTGCTGCCTTGGCTCCCTCATCTTTTTTATTAGATTGTGGACTCTTTGAGGATAGGGATCTTTTCGGAATGCTAAACTCACGTGCGCTAAATAAAATATGTCTTGCTGGGCAGAAGGCTTTTTTTTTTTTTTCCTTAAGAAGGATAAACACCAAAGATGTCTAAACAATGGGATAGTTCTGAAAGAATTCTGTTATTGCAATCATCCATCTTGTGATCACACAGCTGCAGTAATGGGAAGACAGTCTAATTCAGACAATGTGTAATATGCCAGGGGTAAGAGGCTGTGTCCCGGGGGTCCAAGCTCTGCGATCCAGGCGGCGTGTTGGGGTTTGTAACAGACACATGAAAAATGACTGTCTGAAGTTGTTCAATGTCAGGAAAATCTCACATGTTACGTGGAACGAAGGTTATTTACTCCAGAGCAAGAGAGAGTCCAGGTGTACAGAAGGCACGGTCTGTAAAGAAAGATGAAGCTTGAGCATGCAGAGGACACTGATGGATTTTAAAGGTCACTTATGATGGAGACTTTTGTCACACTCCTACTTAGAATAATGATGTCCAGAAACAGAAAAATCTCTGTCCACAGTTCACATTTTTCTCTACCTCTTAGAATGCAGTAAATATGTAATGACTAGTTTGGAAATTTTTTTGCACAAACATTACATTATATATATCCAGTGTGTTTATGGTATTAAATATTTGGAAGAGTATATGACTTTTGTTTATTTGCAGATAAAACCAAGCAGTTTTAATGGATATGAATTGATTATAGATACTCAATACATTCTTCAATTGATTTGTACTAAACAATAGACTTCGTAAATTTTCCTTAATTCTTGCTACACTCTATGTCCCATTTTGGGGGGTGGTACCGTTACCTTATAGACTGAAGTGTCTTCCTAAAATATTGTGTTATTTTGAAGTTAAGACTTATAAATGTCTGAAATATTAACCTGGAAGCAGTTGCTTCCCAGATGTTCTGAGTAAACATTTTACTGTATTTCCGTGGTTACCGATAGACTTAAAACTCATCTAAAAAGTCATGGTGAGTTGCATCTGCACTTAGGCATTGTGTTTTATGCCATCACTTTTTTCCTTTATTGACATATAGTTGTTTTACAATGTTGTGTTAGTTCCAGGTATATGACAAAGTGATTCAAATATATATATATATATACACACACACACACACACACACACACACACATATATATATATATATACATACACATATATATATGTATATATATATTTTATGTGTATATATATATACATTTTTTTCTTTTTCAGAGTCTTTTCCATTATAAGTTATTCCAAGATAGTGAATATATTTTCCTGTGCTATACAGTAGGTCCTTGTTTATCTGTTTTATATATATAATAGTCTGTATCTATTAATCTCAAACTCATAATTTATCTCTCCCCCTGCTACCTTTCCCCTTTGGCAACCATAAGTTTTTCTTCTATGTCTCTGAGTCTATTACTGTTTTGAAAATAAGTTCATTTGTATCATTTTTTAAAGATTCCACATATAAGTGATATCATATGATATTTGTCTCTTTTTGTCTGCCTCAATATAATATTTAGGTCCATCAATGCTGCTGCAAATGGTATTATTTCATTTTTTGTGGTTGAGTAGTATTCCATTGTGTGTGTGTGTGTGTGTGTGTGTGTGTGTGTGTGTGTGTATGTATAGATCATACCTTCTGGGGGACTCAGGCTCACACATTGACCTGGATGGTTTCCTTCATGTCACTAACAGCAGCTTCTAACCTCTATTGAGTGGGCACTGGGCTTGTCAGGACATTGTTCCTAATCCCTAGGAAGGAGCCAGACACGTACTATTTGATGAATGAATGAATGAAAGCCCTGTTTAGTTTGAAGTATTAGGAATTCTGAATTAGTCAATCCTAGCCTATGATGTTCAATTGAGATTGACAAACAATTTATACCAGGCAGTTCCAGTCCAGAGTGCAAGCAATTCTCCAGGGATTGACCTACTTTATAGATGCAATGTGTGTTCTTTGGTTACGATCTTTGGGGCTGGTGTGTTATGAAACAAATTAACATCTTGGCTTAAAATGGCTATTATGTCGAGGTTGTGGGCAGATGATATTTTCTCCCCAGAGGAGAGGAGAATGACAATTGGTCTCTATTTTGGAAACCAGACAATGAGGTAATGGCATAACAGCTATGTTATCTTTAATCCAGAAGAGGTAATAATAAATTGAACACGGGTGTGCTAGTGTTACTGAGTCCAAACTTGGCCACAGGCTAGGCCAATAAATCGTGGGACAAGTTGCTGGGGCAAGAAATGGTGACTTTATTCAGAAATCCAGCAGACCAAAAAGATGGTGGACTAGTGTCCCGAAGAATCATCTTAAATGATGTAGAATTTTCAGGTTTCTTTTATACTAAAAGAGGAGGCGGCTTGGCTGGTTGTTACAAACTTCTTAGTGTCTGAATCCTTTGTTCTTATATCTGTCCACATAGATCAAGTCCTGATGTTCTTATAAACCTCCAAGACAAATGTTATTCTCTGCTCTGCAAGTTTTTACGTCTGTATGAATGGAAAGGTGTTAATATACCTTTAAAGTTCAGAGCCTGGAGAGGGGTATTGTACATATTTCTTCAGGTTATAGGCAACATTCTTAATTTGTAACAAAAGCAATAGAATACAGAGGTTAAAGTAAAAGAAATAAGTCTAATATGGAGTCAGATTTGTTCTTCCCAGGTGTTGAAAATATATCCTATATGTCAAGTCAAGCCAAAGACAGAATCCAAGAAATCTGTGGAGGTCATGGAAATTTGAGCTCTCATTTGCTTCCTACCTTCTTATTCCCATGAAGGGTACTTTGCAGAGGATTTTTGAAATGCAAAGGGCAAGCATCCTTCTCTCCTATTGACAAATAAATGGATTTTTTTTCCTGGAGTGCATTGTTCATATTTGGGAGCCAAAGGAAGCTCCAGAGATGTGTTAGTAATAATGTGCCACTGTCATTTGTAATTTTTTTTTGCCTTTTGTCATATTTTTAGGGCTGCACCTGCAGCATGTGAAGGTTTCCAGGCTAGGGGTCAAACTGGAGCTACAGCTGCCGGCCTACAGCACAGCCACAGCAACGTGAGATCTGAGCCGTGTCTACAACCTACACCATAGCTCATGGCAATGCCAGATCCTTAACCCACTGAGCAAGGCTAGGGATTGAACCCTCAACCTAGTGGTTCCTAGTCGTATTCGTTTCTGCTGTGCCACGATGGGAACTTCTGTCATTTGTAATTTTTAGTGACTACTATTCTTTTAAATAGCTTCCCTTTACCTTTTATACACATTTGTTGGTTCTGTTCTTTCTTCGCTGGGATCTTTCATTGAGATGAAATTTGAGATTGTGCTCCAGTGGCTCTTTACAGGAGGAGCACAATTTTCTCCCCTGTTTAATAATACCCCTTGTGACCTTATATGTATGTTCCTGATCTTCGGTGGGTGGTTACTTAACATTTTGCAGTAAGAGCAAATGCCTCTAAGCTTCTCTTGCCCTTCTAAGTACAGGAACCCTACAGTTCAGAGCTGACATTCGTGGTGGAAATTTTTAGGCAGCATTAATCTTGGGTCCAGTTTCTCCGAGTCACTATGCATGGGCAGCACCTGTCAACCTTAACAAGAGCCAGGTGGGCAGACACTGTAGGGGCCATAGCCCAGGGCTCCAGGCTGAAATGCACGGGAGAAGGTCTCTGAAATTTCTGATGTAGAAAGCTCCCAGACATAGAGGTTTTAGGGTCTAGAATTAATTGAAAACAGAGAGAGAATAAATCTTGTATTTGAGTAAGAGAAGTGATCTCTGTGTTCAGAAAAGTTTCACTGTCGATGGGAAGTCTTAGATCTTTGAAGACTGAGGTTTGAGAATCTAGGTCGAGTAAGGTGTTTTCACAGCTCTGCCTGTGTAAGGCTGAGAAATCTCTCCAATCTGAAATAATAAGCCAGCTATTTTTCTCTAGAAAAGTATTATGTTTCTGAAAAGGCCACTTATGAATATTACAAAAGCTGCAAATACATGTTGTTTATCAATTCCTTGATCGATCCCAGACTAAGGCCTCTAAAGACCTGGAGAAGAAAAAATATTGTTTTTGTAGCCAACCCAACACGTCTAAAATAAGGTGAAATCAATTTAAATGGTAAAATAAGTGTGGGGGAATCAAAGAAGTTCCGACTTGTTTCCCAAAATGACTATTTCCAAGTGTTCTTTTCCAACTTGAAAGATCAAATTCTTTAAAAAGTAATTAAGAACGGATGGAGGGAGTTCAAAACTTGTATACAGTCTGCGTTCTGGATACTTCTGTGCTAAACAGATACCTCTAGGACAAAGATACTTTTCATAATAGACACATGGGTGGAGTTACTTGGTGGCAAAATCTGTCCTTGGGATGAAGTACAATGCTGTCACCTGGTGACCACATTCTGAAATTACAGTAATATCTTCCTCTGGGGCTTGAGTTGGCTGTGCTTCCTACCTCAACCTCAGGCAACAAGGTAGCACTAGAGCAACACAGAAGCAAATCCCACGTAGCTTTTCCAGCTTACAGATGATACATCCAGACCTTAGTTTGAATGGCACAGCCAGAAGTCCCTGGCTGAGGCCTAGTTAACGGGCCATTTCATGGTGAAAGTAGGCACGCGGAGCCAGCCAAGTTGGATTTAAGTGTCAGCTCTGCAGTCTCCTAGCTCTGAGATCTTGGGCAAATGACCAAACCTGGCTGAATCCCAATTTCCTCACATATTAAATGAGAATTCCATTAGATGATACCTCATGGGTTTCTTGGGAAAAATGAACAACATAATCCATGTAATTTGCAGACGTGATTGAGACATGCCTGGCAGAGTACAAAATGTTGTTGGAATAAATGTAATAATGGACTCAAGGGTGCCTTGATCATTTACAGAACCGTATAAATGCAGGACATGAGTCATGGTCAGTTGTAATCAAATGATGTAGAAGAAGAAAAAATAACACTCTCTCCCCATTTCCTTCTTCCTCTTTGGGAAGAGGCCAGATTGCTCTTGATCCATCTCATTGCCTCATTCTCCTGTCTCTCTTCTACATTCTAAAGCTCTGCTTTGTGGAATTTCTTGCAGAGGCTCAGCCATTCAGGGTAGCTAGGGTTCTTATAACTGTCAAAACCGTTTTTTTTCCTTCTTCTGTTGTTGTTGTTGTTTTTGCTTTTTAGGGCCACACGTGTGGCATATGGAAGTTCCCAGACTAGGGGTTGAATTGGAGCTGGAGCTGCCAGCCTACACCACAGCCACAGCAACCCGGGATCAGAGCCATGTCTGTGACCTACACTGAAACTCATGGCAACACTGGATAATTTACCCACTGAGTGAGGCCAGGGATCGAACCCACATCCTCATGGATACTAGCTGGGTTCGTTACTGCTGAACCACGATGGGAACTCCCCCTGTGAGTTATTTGGTTTTGACTCCTGATGTGCAGAGACAGAGTTAACTGGTGATGCTGCTGCCATCAGCACTTCATGCAGCCACTTTAGCGGAACAGGTCCCATCAGATAGAGACTGTCAAACTGCTTCCTCTGCCTTTGGGGGGCTTGTGCACATGTAACCTGGGCAGGTCTAATGTGGAAAATATAACCTGACCTTGATGTGAACTTGACGTGGAATGAGTTTCCTTTCTGGTCCTGTTGGCTCAAAGACTGGCCAGGCAAACGATCTCATGTATTTGTTCTGTTTTTACTTGCCAAGGCATAGTGGAGCATGCCAGGACTTAAGTTAAACACACACACACACACACACACCGTCCCATGTTCCTTTTTTTGTGGCTACTTCTAATGCCTGAAAAATGAAAATGGTTTCGCCCTGCAATGAAGGCCTGTAAGATGTGCAGAGGGACACAACATGCATGGCTGGTTCTAATCCCCACGTTTGTTGGGCACCAGGTGTGTTACACAAATTACCGGAGGGTGGACAGAGCAGACGCTGTGGCTGGTGTACTGAGTCTGCTTGAGGCAGAAGAGTGTCTTAGTGTGTGTTCCCACAGAAGTAGATTCTGGATGAGGATTTGCTTTCAAGCTGTTTACTTGGGAGCTGATCTCAGGCAATAGCAGGAGCGTGGATATTATGATAGGAAGGAGAAGGAAGGAGAAGGAAGCTGATAAAGGCTGGATGATCAAACACGTTTCTACTGCAAATGGAGGGCAAATGGAGGTTAATTCTGCTGGGGGACTTAATTCTGAGAAACAGGACGTGCACTCCAAAATTACGGCACCATTCAGTCCCGGTTCCTGGTCAGCTGCTCTTTGGCCTCTTGATTCACCCAGTTTTGCCTTCAGGTAAAGATGGCAGGTGTAGGCAGTTTGAAGTTGGGTCGCCAGGCATGACAAGGGTAAGTGCTGGGCAGCATGGTTAGGGGACCCCTTACCCCTCTCTGTCTAGAAAGCCAAATTTGATGGGAGAGGAGTACACAAAATTATAGAAAAGAATTAGATGGAAACCAATATTTGTTTAATGGGCATTTTTACCTGAGTGTCTTCAGCAAGTCTGATACATCGCCTAGATGACGTCCTTGTGCAGATCAGTTTGGAGGTGAAGAGACATGTGACCATAGGCCACTGGGGGAGATGTACAGAGTGGGTGTCCAGGCAACATCTGCTTTTGCCCCACAGCCAGTGCATCTCCTGATGATCCAGGAGGGACCGCGTGGAGAGGGCAGATACTCAGAGTAGAGGTTAACCCAAGGTCATCACTAAAAACAAGCCATGAGCCTCCGAGACCCCCTCTCGCTAACACTAAGCCATGGATTTTATTCTTTAGGTGGTGAGCGAGGGTGACTAAGACAGAAATAGGAAGAAAGGACTACATGCCCAATGTTGCCACACTGAGGCAATGCAGAGTGGTCAGTAGGGCTCTGGAGCCAGGCTGGTTCTCACCCCAGCTCTGCACTCGGTGGGGTTGAAATCTTGACCTCCTGTGGCTTAGTTTCCTCATTGGGTATGTGCCTCATGGGGCTGCAGTGAGGATTAGAGGAGATATTTACAGCTGAGCCTGTAAGCCTGTAGTGGGAGGCTGCCAACCCCAGTGGGCCCTGGGCCCATCTTGCTCCAGCTAATTAAAGGAGAAGAGGAAGAAGCTACTTAAAGGGGGAAATCTGGAGTTAGCCCACCTCTCTGGCTTCGTGATCAAGAAGACTTCTTGGGGACAATGAGGGAGGACAAGGAGGCAGAGGGAGGGAAGACAGAAAAGAAAGTGGGGGATAGAAAGGGGAAGGCAGAGGTTTGAACTCTGTAAGTTGGAATGTGTCAAGAAAGGTCTATTTTCATTTTATTTTGGCAATCTTAACCTGACATTTTTGTGGTGGTGAAGAGGAGTTTAAAGTTTTAAAGCACCCCCCTCCCCTTTTAAGTTGTGGACATTTTTGGATATATCTGGAGATGGGGTTTAAGTCTCTATACATACAGGAAGAATTTTAAAAATATCTTCATATGGTTGTGTGCATGTGTATGTGTGCACATGTGTAGGTGTGTGTATGGGTGTGCATGTGCATATATTGTGTGTGTCTGTGTGTGTACACACATAAAGGTACTTATTGAGAATGCCTGCCTCAACCAGTTCTCATCCTCCACTCCCCACTGCAACAGGTAACCACTTTTATGAGTCTTTTTTTTTTTTTCCTTTTTTGGTTACAGCTACAGTATATGGAAGTTCCCAGGTCAGGACTGAATTTGAGCTATAGCTGCGGGAACTGGATCCTTAACCCACTGCGCCACAGCGGGAAGTCCTACGAGTCTCTTACATGTACTTCCAGAGTCTCTTTATGCAAATGAAGCAAATATGAATAAACATTGAAGGAGGGAATGAAAAGCTCTCCATGTGATTGAGGGCTCTCTGCTCATGGTCGTTGGACCCTTAGCTTTAGCCAAGGAAGAACTTCATTAACCCTGTCTAAGCTGAGTGTATATTTGCAGAACTAGGTGAAAAATTAAAAATTCTTCTGTGTTCAGGAGAATAATCTGTTTTTTGATTTTTGTCACTTTCGTCTGGAGGAGGTTACCTTTTTTGATTAAGCTTAGTGTTTAGAGAACTATTTTAGGAAGGAATTTTATGATGTCAACATTCCTTTTAATTCTTTATAAGTAGACTTTATGGCAGAAGGAGAGATCTCCTTGAGATAAATAGTCTCCTGAAAGCAAGCTAAGGCCCCTTTAACTCCCTAAGTCTCCTAGGGAGAATTTGCATGAAAATAGCCATTAGGAAAACCATGTAAAATGCAGGACTGTGAGTTTCCTTTCCCAGGGGCCCTGTGTTCTTGTACAGGTGACTGGGGGCACACACCATGTGCATGGCCAATGGTAGCCTTCGCTGGCAGCCCGTGATTTCAGAAGTGGTGCTTCTGACTTCAGAAATGATAGGTTTTAACAGATGTGACTTCCGGAGCAGGCATCATAAGCACTTAGCATTTTCAGAGCTCACGCATCTCAACTCTACTGAAAGTCTCCAACCTATGAGATGTGTCCCCACATGCAATGCAACCTCCAACCTGCAGTCCCCCCCCTTCCTTCTTCACTTCCCTCATCCTCCCATCTGCTTCTTATTGGAAAGTAACAGAATCCATAAAGAAATTCCTTTGCTCTTCCCTAGTGCAACCTTTTCTTGAGCTTTTCCCGTAAATGCCAGTGTCGTCTAGATCATCTCCAATTTGGGGATATTTAAAATCAACGACCTTATCGCAAATGAATAAGAACATATCGTTTCTCTTTTTAATCATGACTCAAGTGACATACTTTTCCCGAGCCATGCCTGGCTAGGCCACGGTTTGCACGCCCTTCTGCAAACTGTGCTTCTGGTAGAAACAAATATGAAGCTGGAAAATGACCAGATTCCATCCTCGGGGCTCACCCCCTTTCCCGTCCTTCCTGTACATGATGCTGGACCAAATCCCCCTCATCTCTTGGAAGCACCCCTGGAGACCACGCGGGCTCCAGGGAGACCAGGAAGCCGGACCCGCCCCATCACTTGAGTTATGTCTGCTGTGGCTGAGATTTTAATTCCTGGAGGCAGAGGATGTTTTACTTAGGAAGCTGCACATTTTACACACAGAAGTGGCCAAAGTTTCAAATGGCTATGATACTTTTTGGAGTCTCAAGCTTTGTGAGCAGAAATGGGATTTTGCTTTCTGGTCACGGAATCCCTTCAAGATAATAAGCTCTTGAATCCCTACCTTTCTGCTGGGAAAACTTAATTTTGTAATTTAAGGGAATCCATCCTTTTAAAAAAAAATTAGGGAGTTCCCATCGTGGCTCAGTCGTTAACGAATCTGACTAGGAAACATGAGGTTGCGGGTTCGATCCCTGGCCTTGCTCAAGTGGGTTAAGGATCCGGCGTTGCCATGAGCTCGGATTTGGTGTGGCTGTGGCTGTGGTGTAGGCTGGTGGCTACAGCTCCGATTAGACTCCTAGACTAGGAACCTCCATATGCTGTGTGTGCAGCCCTAGAAAAGGAAAAAAGACAAAAAAAATAGAATTCTGTCTTTTTTGGGTTCACAGTCAACAGCTCCCCTTCAATGTCTTTTTTCACTGGAAGTAGCCTAATTCTGTGGGGTTTATACACCACTGTGTGCGCGGGGAGCAGTGCGTGGCTTACTCTGGCAGCGCTGATGACAGTTAGTGCTGGAGCTTTCTTAGGAGAGCGCCTGGCCTCCCACTGCGGGCTTAGGCTGGACTCCACTCTGTCTCTTGCTATCCATGCTCTGAGAGTCAGTCTCAGCCTCGTCTGCTATTGGTCAAGGCCTTGGGTTTCCACACCATGGCTTTCACTCTGAGTCCCCTCACCCAGTTTCACAGCGCCCTTGATTTGATCTCACTTCTTGGGTGCATGGGGACTTTTTAGAATTCACTCATTCCCCCAAGGGAGCTTCAAGGAGCTGGGGAAGGAGGTGGCGGTGGGAAGACTGAAGCTTTTCTTTGCCCAGAACCCCCTGCCAACAGCTCAGTTCCAGCATCCTTAGTGCTACGAGGGCTTCTGGGAGCTGCCTCACTCCTCATTCCTTCCCATGACTTCAGAATTGCAAACCTCCGGGGTCCAGCACTCACATCTCACGTGCCCTGCTCCCCGCCCAAGCCTGGAAATGCTTGTGCCTCAGCTCTGCGCGGTGGGGGGGCCACTCTTCCTCTATCATGTTTTCTTTCCAACCAAATGCTGAGATCAGAGAGTTCCCTCATGGTCTAGTGGCTGGGATTCAGTGCTTTTACCACCGTGGCCCGGGCTTAATCCCTGGTCTGGGAACTGAGATCACACATCAAACTGCTGCATGGACACCCCAGCCAAAACAAAAAGAAAAACTGAGACCAGCGCCCACTTCTGCTTTCAGTCCTTCATGTTGCGTTCTTATTTATTTGTTTGTCTCTTTCATCACTGCACACAGTTGCAATTTTTTTTCCCTTGATGGAGACTTGTAAGACATACTCTCTTAGCAACGTTCAGATATACAATAAGCACAGTATTGTTAACTACAGGCACCACTGTATCTCCGGAATTTATCTTAAAACTGGAAGTTTGTGTCTCTTGACCACTTTCACCTGTTATACCCACATCCCACCTGCCATCTTGGCAAAACCACAATCTGCTCTCTGTACCTATAAGTTTTTTTTTTTTTTTTTTAAGATTTCACACATAAGTGATAGGATGCAGTATTTGGCTTTGCATACTGCCCCCAAGGTCCATCCAGGGTGTTGCAAATGGCAGGATATCCTCTTTATTTTTTTTAATGGCTGGATAATATTCCGTTGTAAGTATGTACCACACTTTGTTTATCCGTTCATTCATTGACGGACACTTAGGTTGTTTCTACGTCTCGGCCGTTGTAAATGATGCTGCTATGAACATGGGGGTGCAGATCTATATTTAGGTTAGTGTTTTCATTTCCTTTAGATAATACCCAAGTTTTGTCCTTGATCACAACAAAGGCAGCTTGACAGAATTCCAGACACTTCTTTCCCAAGTGCCTGCCTCTTTCAAATCCTCCTTTGTTCTTTCAGACTATTATGCTTCCCATTGAGTTCAATGGGTCATTCAGAAGTTGACTATTCTGTTCTAGGCTGGCTTAGCTCTCCTCTGCAGCCATGAAGCTACTGATTCACAGCTCATAGGGGCTCAGGAAATATGAAAAATGCAGAAAAAGAAGAGCCTGGTTGTTACCTCAAGGTATTATGAGCACATCAGCACTGCCAGACACCAACCTGCGGTAACAAATGGTCATGCATGGCTTTTCATGGCCAACACATTGTTCATGAATTTGTAACTACTCATTGCCTTGGTGCTTCATTTTGAGGCATTTTTCCAGATTCATTATCTCATTATATCCAGTAGTCCAACTGCATTATCCATGTTGCATGTCCTGGTACAAATGTTTGTGATGGATATGGAAACTAAAGAAGAAATCACTGTGGCCAAATAGAAAGATAGTGCAGAAATGAGGGTTTTTTTTTTTTTTTTTTTTTTTGCCTCTAGGAGTTGATCCAGGTTTTGTGGGGACTGAAGCTTATTAAAAAATTGAGATTCTCTTTAAGGAAAAGAATATAGGAGTTCCCATTGTGGTTCAGCAGTTAATGAGCCTGACTAGCATCCAGGAGGACACAGGTTTGATCCCTGACCTTGTGTAGTGGGTTAAGGATCCAGCGAGGCCATAAACTGTGGTGTGGGTCACAAATGCAGCTAGGATCCTGCATTGCTGTGGCTGTGGTGTAGGCTGGCTGCTGTAGCTCCAATTCAACCCCTAGCCTGGGAACCTCCATCTGCCAAGGGTACAGCCCTAAAAAGTAAAAAACAACAACAACAACAAAAAAACAAAACAAAAAAAGAATATAAAATTACATGGAATTCCATTACATAAAGTGGAAAATTTAGATACGAAAAGTGATGGTGGGAGTATTTACCAGAAAACATTCTAAAACCGATTTAGCAGAAACTTAGCAAATAACTTCAAGCCACCCAAATATATCCCCTTAAACCCTGTTCAAAAGTGCATCCAGATCAACTTTCTTCTAATCCGAGCCCCAACATTCTCACAGTCACTGCGGAGTTACCCCTAGTGAGAGGGAGTGGATGGGTAGGGATGGAAAGATATAACTGTCTTCAGAAACCGTGGCTAAATTATTTTAGTTTTGCCATTTTACAAGAGCAGACAACATTGTCTGGGACTGTGAAGTGTTGGGTGCCAAGGAGGAACCCCAAAGGGTCATTAGCTCCATGAAAACCCCACTTCTGATTGTCCACATATGGGAGGCAGTCCGTTGACACCAGCGATAATTCTAAATGACAAAGGGCAACTCATGAAAAGTGGACAGAGTGTGCTCTTGCCATTGATGGTAAATAGCGAGAAGTGAGGAAAGGTGATGCACAAAGCAAGATGCTTCTGTAAGCTGGGCTCGCGCAGAGTCTCGCTGTTAATGTGGGAGGCTGGCTCCCCCCATGTTGACGGAAGACCAGGCTGAGTTTATTTCAGAGTCGTGTTCGTGCTGAAAGACCAGTTGATGTTTTTTGGTCACCAACTGAGAAACTGGGGATGGCTTTGCTGGTTCGAAGCCCGCCTATGAGGCATCACAGGGCGTGGTAAGTGGCTGTACAGTCAGAGCTCTGCCACAGGGGCTGAGCCCTGGTTCAGGTTCAATCCTTGGCCGGGTCACGACACCCTGCCCCCCCAATAAAAGGATAAACTGAGACCCTTAGGGTGGGCCGTCATCCGATGTGACTGGAGTCACAGTCAGGAGATCAGGACACAGACACACCCAGAGGGAAGAGCATGTGAGCACACGAGAAGGTGACATCTACAAGCCGAGGATCGTGACCTCAGAAGGAACCAACCTGTTGACACATTAACCTAGGACTCGTCACCTCCAGATTTTGAGAAATTAACTTCTGTTGCTTCAGCCACCTCGTTTGTGGTGTTTTGTTATGGCCGCCCTGGCTAATTCAGGCCTTTCCCAAAGCTATTCCCCCCATTCAAGGACCCAGACCCGCAGAAACTCAAGAGGACAGGGAGCCCAGAGGGTTCTGTCAAAATAGATCAGTCTCCTGGCCACAGAGCGGGGAATAGAAAGATGAGATGTGGCTGGAAGGTGCGGAGGGCAGGAAGGCAGAGAGGCCACCAGGGTGAAAGGCAAATACAGAAAACACAGCTGAAGGAAAAGAAAAAAGACGGGTTGTCTACAGAACATCTGTTCACAAAGAAAACGAGAACGTGCCTTTGTTTTAAAACTTCCAAGGACTGATCCACATTCTTATTTAGCGGAAATATATCTGAAGAGCTGCAAGCTTGAATTTCTCACAGAACCCATGAAACTAAAAATAGCCTTTCGGAATCTAATTTATTGCTAGGCACAGAGATATGGCATTTGACTTGCAATTGACATAAGTTGCCTCCAAGTTAATTATAGGTCCATGGTTTGAACAGCTAGGTTCGGAATCTTCCAGAACATTTATTAAGAGCTTAGGAAAAAGTATGGTGCCAAGTGTTCTGCAGGACAGAGGGTTTTAGATGTTTTAGGAGATTGGTGCCCCAATGCCCCCACAAAAAATAGTATTTGAGCAAACCCACAACTCCCATTTAACTAAAATACCCAGTATAGGCATCATGCATACGGCTGCATTTAAGGTACCCTCTTTTCTGTGAAGGAAACAGTCTGATGGTCCTTAGGTAAGTATTTGGGCCCAGAGTCGGTGTAGTTACGATCTATGTCCACGAGGTGGCAAGCACGGCCAGGGAGAGGCCGCAGGAGCCACTGGGTATCAGTCTCCAGGTTGGACCACTGGTGAGGTCTGTCTCGGTTCCTGGAGGAGGGCCAGAGCCTGTGAGTCCATAGCAGTGCCTTCTATGAGTAGGGAAAGGGATGAGGTCAGAGGACAGGAAGTAGCTGGGACGCAGTCATGGGGAGGAGACGGAGGCGATAACCCAATTTAAACCCAATTTAAGCATAAAGCCTGGAGAGGGGAGAAAGGGTTGTTTTGCTAGATTGAGGCATGGAGAATGCACCACAGAGACAGGAGAAATGTCAGGGAACCAGAACACCAGGTAAAAAGGTGAAAGGCTGAGTGAGAAACCTGGCAGCAGAGTCTGGAGGAGGCAGGAAGAGGACGGGTCCGTGTCAGGGCAGCCAGAGGAGAAGTTGGGCATGAAGTCCATCATGCCAGTGCTGGACTCCCATCCACGTTCCTTGGTGTTTCTGGGAGGGTAGCTGCAAGGATGGATTCTGACTTACTGGATCTTGAAGGAGGAGCAGGGCACAGAAGACACAGATAAAGCCAAGTTCACAGCTGGTTCCGGGCATGGCGGTACTTCTGATGGGCTGGAGCAGAACTTTGTGGGAAGGGTAGGGAGATGAGTTTTGCAAAACTGGGGGTTTGCCCTCCAGGAGAGTCTTTGGATGCTCAGCCAGGCACTGTGGGTTGCTTGGCTGAATAGAAATGAGCCAGTCGTTAAGTTTGTTTATTTATTTGTTTGTTTGCTTTTTGTCATTTTTTAGGGCTGCACTCGTGGCATATGGAGGTTCCCAGGCTAGAGGTGCTATCAGAGCTGTAGCTGCTGGCCTACACCACAGCCACAGCAGCATCAGATCCCAGCCTTGTCTGCGACCTACACCACAGCTCATGGTAATGCCGGATCGTTAACCCGCTGAGCAAGGCCAGGGATCGAACCCACAACCTCGTGGTTCCTAATCGGATTTGTTAACCACTGCGCCATGATGGAAACTCCTTAAGATTTTTTAAATAAGAAAAATGATCTATACAGGTGCTTTGGAAAGACTAGTTTGAAGTGAAATACAAAACTGATTTGAAGGACAGTGATGTGAGGTGGTGAGAGTGGTTTCAGAGCTCTGAAAATAGTTTAGAGGTATGGAATTAAGAGCCCTATGTGGTAATGCTATTTGAAAAAATTGGGACATGTTAGAAGGATTAGTGGCTTTTGTATAACAGAGGACAAAAACTTAGGAGTGTTTTTATATTGGTTCTTAGCAGAACTTCAAAACATATATACTGACACAATTAGATTATATACGTTTGGAGGAAGATTTAAAGAAATGTTAACCCTGAGACACATGTAGGTATTTTACTTTGACTTAACTATTTTCTGCCAAAGGTGTTCTCTGAGGCATGGACATAACTCTCATCCCAAATGTTTTAATTTGTAATCAAATCTTCAGGGGTGTGTAGGTGGCCTTGACTTTGTTCGTGGTTTCAAAGTAGTTTAGATGTGTTGGCATTATTAGAATTCCCAAATATCCTAGACGTCTGTCTGCTTATCCTGGATACAAATAGACATGGAAGAGTATTGTTCCAACTCAGAACGTGCCACCCATGCCCAGCCCCACCAGTTTAAAGAATGCCCTAATACAAAAGCATTGTTTTTGTGTCCCTTCCTTTTCTTCTCCCCAGCCTCCAGCTCTAGTGCCACTTTTTTCTTTCTTTCTTTTTTTTTTTTTTTCTGTTTACAGCTCCACCCTCAGCACGTGGAAATTCCCAGCCTACCGGTTGGAGCCGCAGCTGCCCGCCTACACCACAGCCACAACAACAGTAGATCCCAGCTGCATCTCTGACCTACACTGACGCTTGTGGCAATGCTGGATCCTTAACCCACTGAGTGAGGCCAGGAATCGCATCCACATCCTCACAGAGACAGTGTTGACCTCTTAACCCACTAAGCCACATTGGGAACTCCTCTGTCAGCCACCTTTGATTGGGGCTGCTTTAATCTGGTTTTAAGCCATAACTTTTTTTTTTTTAACCCATTCTGCTAAAACCTTCCTGTCATAGAAAAAGTCTTTGATATATTTTCTTTGGACACACAAAGATCGAGGAAATAAACAGACCCAGGAATCGCAACATTTGTAGGATGTTTTTGGTTCCAATCTCTTAAATATTTTAAAACTTAATTTGACTAAAATTTAAAAAAAGAGTAAGATGGAGTTTCCGTTGTGGCTCAGTGGTTAATGAACCCAGCTAGTATCCATGAGCACGCGTGTTCAATCCCTGGCCTAATTCAGTGAGTTAAGGATCTGGCGTTGCCGTGGCTATGGTATAGGCCGGTGGCTACAGTTCCGATTCAATCCCTAGCCTGGGAGCCTCCGTATGCCGCAGGTTCGGCCCTAAAAAGACAAAAAATAAATTAAAAAAAAAAAGAGTAAGATGATCTCTATGGCATGAATCTCACATCAACAATACGACACAGAATTACTGTCTTTCCTAATCAGAAACAGGTCCACCATGTCTCTCTTTTAAATGATGATCAGTGTTGAGTAGGGGTGGGGTGGGCTAGCACCATCATTTCCAGAGTTATAAAAAGCTATCAGGACATGGTTTTGGAAATGCGCTTGGAATCTGCATGATGTTAAATCGTTCTAGCATCTTTGAGGTAATCTAGTAGAGTCTATCTAGTTCCTTATGAGTGCTCTGGTTTATTACCCCAGAGCGTGGCCTACTGGCTAGGGGGCCTTGGATGTAATCTAGGTTAGATGGTCATCTTGACGTGTTGCTCATGTTCCCAGCAGAGGACTGTATCTTTGGTCGTGGACCCAAAGAGCAAGAACATGGGTTTTTTGACATGTGCGCTAGCGGAACTTGCCATTTCCTTAAGTTATAGCCCCCAGTTTCAAGCTATGCGCTTGGGTAAGAGTTTTAAAACACTCACTGTGAAACGTGTTAAGGTTTAAAATTAGGATGAAAACTGGCTTTCTATCCGTGGAAAACTATGCTTCTAGAAATGGAGCTTTGTCAACTAAAAAAAAAAAGGTCCAGGAGTTCCCGTTGTGGCTCAGTGGTAATGAACCTGACTAGTATCCATGAGGATACAGGTTCTATCCCTGGCCTTGCTCAGTGGGTGAAGGATCCGGCGTTGCTGTGAGCTGCGGTGTAGGTGGCAGATGCGGCTCAGATTCCGAGTTGCTGTGGCTGTGGTGCAGGCTAGCAATTGCAGCTCCGATTCAACCCTCTAGCCTGGGAACTTCCATGTGCCTTGGGTGTGGCCCTAAAAAAAAAAAAAGACAACAACAAAAAATACAACCTAAAAGTTCAGAATTATTTTTTTATAATGATTTTTATTTTTTCCGTGATAGCTGATTTACAGTGCTCTGTCAGTTTTCTATTGTACAACAAGGTGACCCAGTCACACATACATTCTTTTTTCTCACATTATCGTGCTCCATCCTAAGTGACTAGATATAGTTCCCAGTGCTGTAGAGCAGGATCTCATTGCTTATCCATTCCAAAGGCAATAGTTTGCATCTATTAACCCCAAATTCCCAGTCCATCCCCCTCCCTCCCCCTCCCCCATGGCAACCACAAGTCTGTTCTCCATCAAAAGTTGAGAATTATGTTTCATTCAGTGGATTTTCTGGGGACCTAAGCCCAGAATGACAGCCTTTCAGATAGTGCTGAGGGATTGCCCCAGAGTGGTAAGGGAGGAACCGGGACACTTAGGGGGTTTTGCAACAAAGACTGGGTAGTCGGACCGTCAAAAGATTACTGTGAATGAAAGGAAACCAGTTATCTCAAGTTAATGAACTTAGTTAGGCTTTTCTGTATATGGGAAGATGCAAGAGTCTGGGCTCATTGAAATCATTCTTTTGATAAGCACCTTAGCTATTTAGGGCCAGTATCCCGTGCTTTCTTATCCTGAGTTCCCTTAGGGCTCTCCAAAGGGCAGCTGTACTGTGATGGCTTGGTGGTCACGACATCGTTTGTTTACTGAAATGGCATCAACATTTTTTTCATCCACAGCTCCATGTTCATGCTTCCAAGCCTCTCTTCATCGCCATTGTCCACCATCGCTTCTCTCTGAGGTTTTCTTTCCTCAGCTCTTAAAGTTTCTACCACTTCCTGGTCATTCCATTAGCATATGTGTGTTCATTCCAGTCCACCTTCTGCTGCGCTGTGGGCTGCAATTTATCCTGACCTTTCTTTTCATTTCTTGCTTGATATTCAGTGGCATAAATTATGTTTGCATTTTTTCTCTCTCTTAGCATAGAGACACTGCTTCACTTCCAGTCCCTGGCAGAGGATAGATACATCATGAGTCTGTTTTGAAGTCAACAATACAGAAACGATTAGAAAAGCTAGGATGGAGACCTAGTTTCAGATCTGCTCTATCAGAGCTGTGTTTTGTCATAACAGCTGCTCTCTAATCTACCCTTCTAGTGGCTGTAAAAACCCTGCGTTCTTCTGTTTTAACTTTGCTGATGCTAAACTTTCCTTCCGGGATGTCTGGGCAGGAGACTAGGACAGTATGCTTTACCCTTGTTGTGCACCCAAGGAGGAGTAAGAATAGTAACAATGCTCAGTCTTATAAAACTGGGCAGTGGTCCTTTATTTTTACAATCCTAATTAATTTCCATGGGGAATCTTTTATGGTACCTAAAACAAAAACAGAGTTTAAATCTCAGTTAAGCATGTTAATAATTTAGTGACAGGAAAGCTGAGAAGGAAGCACTCCTAAGACTTAAGACTTTGGTCTCAGGTTGTGTTGATTCTAATTTTGTGGTCATTCCCGTAGGACTGGGCTCAATTATTTGGACAATGGGTTTGCTTACGCATGTTTGACAAAAGCTCAGGGTTGTTTTCTAGGAGGTTATGTAGATAGGTGATTGACAAGTGCTAATCATAAAGGACCGCTTGTTGGTTTATTGTGGGAGGTTCCCTAAAGAGCTCCACCAGCAGCCTTTTGTTGCTTTAGATCCAATTGCCACATGTATTTGAAAACAGTAGGTGCTAGTCCTTGAAAATATTTTGTTTATTTACTCATTATTTCATTAAACATTTGACTACCTACAAGGAAATCTATTTAGTGTTTTTCTTATTAAGCAAAGCTTTAAAGTTTGATGAAGTTAGAAAAGTGTAGTCAAGAAGAATATGTTAATTACTTTATGGGATTAAAAATCAGGTTACCTGGGTCCTTGCACAGAACGCATTTTTTATTAGTTGGCTGAGTGTAGACACGTAATTAGTCTCAACTTTGGTTTACTTATTTGTAAAATGAGGATAGTATCTATCTGCTTGGTATCATAGGATTTTGGCAAGGATAAAGGAAAATAATTTATGTAAAATTGTTTTGTTAAATTGTAAAAGGTTACATAAGTGTAAAGGCATTGGCATTGTTTAGTCAGATGGTATAAAGGTGTACTTTTCTTCTAACTTCTATGATTTTAAGCTTATTGTTATTATTATTATTATTATTATTATTATTATCATTTTGCTTTCTAGGGCCAAACCCACCGCATGTGGAAGTTCCCAGGCTAGGGATCTAATCAGAGCTGCAGCTTTCGGCCTACAGCACAGCCACAGCAACGCTGTGGGATCTGAGCTGCATCTGTGACCTACACCACAGTTCATGGCAACCGTGGATCCTTAACCTGCCACACAAGGCCATGGAGTGAACCCACGTCCTCGTGGATACTAGTCAGGTTCATTACTGCTGAGTCATGACGGGAACTCCAAGCTTATTTTTAAAACACTGAAAAATTGTGTTTGTCAGCAAAAGTATGCATGTGTGTTTCAAAAAAGCATTCGGAAACATCTCTTGTGCCCAAGTTGAATGTAATGAGGCAATAAGGCTTCTAGAACTTTCCTGTGAGGAATCAGGGCAAACAGCACCCCGGTTGTCTTGGGGTTCTGGTAGACCAATGAGGTTTGCACCTTGTGCCTAAACCTGGCACCTAGAGACTCTAGTCTCTCAAAGACTTCGTTTATTGCAACTTATAGACTTTTGTCATTGATCTCAGTTGAATGAGCTTTTAAAAACATTTGCATTCATGTTTGTTTGGTGTCATGATACATTGTGGCCAATAATATTTTAAAAATGGAGTAGACATCCGTTATGTCCCTGTTGGGTATAAGGCTAATGTCTAAGTGTAGATTCTTCCTGCTTTTCTGAAAGAAAATGACACTTGTGGCCACATTCACAGAAGCCATGAATTTCTCTACAGAATGACCAGGTTCACGGCACTGGTAGATCTCTTTTAGCAGGTGAAATAAGTGGACCAAGAAAAGAATCATCTTTTTTTACCTTGTTTAGATCTTCCAGAGAATGTAGGATTTATGCAGCTGGAATCACACTGAGTTCCCAGAGGGTGGCTGTGCTGCCCTATCAGGAGAACTTATGGGTTAAGAGACAGAGGAGAAGGGTATTATATTAATCAAAGTTCTCCAGGGTAATGGACCAGTAGGATATGTGTGTGTGTGTGTGTGTGTGTGTAATATTATATATCTTAATGACGTGTGTGTGTG
>PVHT021183608.1:16288086-16306965 GCA_004024745.2 Catagonus wagneri | reverse complement strand
GTGGAATTGGCTTACACAGTTGTGGAAATGCAAGTCCAAAATTTGCAGGCAAGTTGTCAGGTTGGAGACTCAGGAAGAGCTGAGGTTCCAGTTCAAGTCCAAATGCTGTCTATGCACTAGCAGAATTCCTTCTTACTGAGGGTGGTCAGTCTTTCTTTAATTCAGGGCTTCAGCTGACTAGTTGAGACCGACCCATGTTATGGAGGGCATCCTGTTTGACCCAAAGTCCACTGACATGAATCTTATTCTCATCCCTAAGACATCTTCACAGAAGCATCCAGACTGACATTTGACCACATGACCCAGCCAGCTGGACACACAAAATTAACCATCACAGGTACAACGTTGAAACACTTATGCTGTCGCCTCAGTAATGTTCAGTCTACCTGATTCTGTCAGAAGAGGGTTGTATGTGATGGCCCCTCTGGGGTAGGAGTTGGCAGAACATGGTCAAGGTTAACGAGAAGGGGGCGTCTGAGAGCAGGGATGGGCTTTGCACTGCTTGGCTTCTGACTGCGCTGCTGGGCTGGGACTCGTCAGGTTATGGACCGAACACACTGGCCATGCAGATGCCAGGCCCAGTGCAGTGACCACAGACAGAGCTGGGTCTAGAAATGTGACTCAAACGTGCTGAGTCAAATTTCAAATAATTGAGTAATGGGACCAGTTTTAAAATTGGTCCTTTTCTTTTTGACAATTTACTCAAAGAAGTAAATAGAGCTTTTATGGCTTGGTTAGTTTGGCTTTTAGGGCCTTGCTTCTGATTTAATAGACTCCTTACTTAGAAATGGTCATTGAGAAGTTACACATACAATCCAATTGCCCTCACTCAAATATGTGTAAAAGTTCTAGGCTGGATGATTAATAGCCAGAAATGCTCAATCTACAGCCAGGGGGAGCTGAAAGCTGGCACTTAAGTGTGCTGAGGCTGCCTGCTGTCCAAAGCAGTGCTTTTCAGAAATTCTTTTCAGTTTGGCAAAACCATTGCGGAAAACACCAGCATATTTTCTACTTTTAAGGGGCTTGAGTTGGAGATGTCGACTGAAGAAAAACACACAACCCAAAATTTCCGAGTTAAGTTTTGTTCGGGGACCGTAGTGAGAACAACAGCCCAGGAGACAGCCTCTCAGGCAGCTCAGAGGAACTGCTCCGGGGCGGGGGGGGCAGGATGTACAGGAGTTTTAGCTGGAAAAAAGCATGTAATCAAACATAAAAGATAACTTTTAATCACAAAGAATGGGTATCTCAAGTTAATGATTTTAGTGCTTTTCTATGAATGGGAAAATGCAAGGATCTGGGTCCACTGAAACCCTTCCTTAGATCTTCACCCTAACTACCTAGTGTCAGTATTCAAAGCACAGAGTGCTTCCAGTTTTTCTCTATCCTGATTCCCCTCCGCGTGCACTGTTGCAGTGCCTAAGCACTGGAGCATTCCCTGTCCACAGAGGAAATAGGTGAGGACACGCACAAGTTCATTGAATTAAATATTGGGTATTTTGTTTTAAAGTCAAGTCTCATGAACGTCTACTAGTCTTAGTTCCCTTAATGCTATTCATATCTCTGACCTGACTTTGAGTCTTCTGTTGATTGTTTTTTGTTTGTTTGTTTGTTTATTGGCAGTGCCTATGGCATGTAGAAGTTCCCAGGCCAGGGATTAAGCCTGTACCATAGCTGCGACTAGAGCCATAGCAGTGACAATGTTGGATCCTTAACCCTCTGAGCTGCCAGGGAACTCTTGATTATGTATATTTTTATAGTACTCATTTACCACTTTGTATGGTGGTGACATTGATGGATAGTCACAATTTAATATTTTGAGAGAAGGAAGATACATAGTGTTCAATAAAATGTCACATTTTATTTTATTTTAATTTTTATGACCTTACCCAGGGCAGAAGGAAGTTCCTGGGGCCCGGGATTGAATCTGAACCACATCTGCAACCTATGCTGCAGCTAAAGCAGTACCAGGTCCTTTTCAACCCACTGTGCCAGGCTGGGGATCAAACCTGTACCTCTGCAAGCCACTGCAGTTGGATTCTTAACCCATGGCACCATGGTGGGACCTCCCCAAAAGGTTCCATTTTAATAGCAAAATGTTTGTCAGAACACAGCATACTGACATCAGGTTCCAAACTAAATTCCAAATCTACAGTTGTTTATTTGGAGGCACAGCCATTATCTGCATATTATTATAATTGGTAGGTACCAATTGTTAGGATGGTGGAGATGAAGAAGACTGGAGCAGTGAGATTGCAAACAGGTTTATTGATCAACAAAGGGGCAGGGAGCACTGAACAGAGAGAACTCAGGCCCCCCACTATTGGGGCAAGGACTTTTTTATAGTTAGGGTTTTGTGTGATAGGTCATGTAGTCTCAAGGCAAAAAGGGAAGAGGGCTTGGAAATGGAAGGAGGATTTAGGTCCTTAAGTGCAAATTTTAACTCTCCTTTTGGCTCTGTTTGAGGTTTAACAGCTCCTTAAATGATCTTGGTCCTGGGGCCTTCATCCCTGTTGGAGTCTGTTTTTCCTCTTTGTTTGGTGGCTGGAGCCTGGGTGGAATCTTGACGGTACTGTTGTGTTACATCCTCCATTTGGTGTTCTCCCTCCAGGTTACACATACCACAGAACACCAGTTATGTGTGTATCATATGCAGAATCATCTTTCAAGTACTAGTTTCCCCAACGTCACAAAAAGAACAGTGACAAAGATCTGCTACAAGATGACGTTGGGATCCTATTCAAACGTGGAAGCTCAGGTACAGATGATCAGAAAGGCCAGAATTCACGTGACTCACAAAAACAGTATTAGGAGGTCTGTAGTTTATTTCAAAGAGCTTCAGCAGAGGCAGTCTGACATAAATTGGTGCATTAGTTAACTTTCACTGACCACTCCAATAATCCCACGGTTCATTGGAAGGCCATACTCCAGAGTGCTCTTATCTTCATCAACTCTGGAGGGCTTTCTCGACAATACGATAATGCCAAAAATAAATTTTTGTTGCTAAAGTGACTGGTTCATTAGCATGATGGAAATTAGAAATAGGCTTCCTCGCTCCCCTAGGTCACGTGGCTTAGTTAGATTGTCATGAAGATACTCCTTACACCTAGTTTAAGTGGATAACAGAAGACAGTGAGCCTTCATCCACGTGTCTTTCCTGATACGGACCTGGGTCCAGATGCTGGGAGGAATCAGGGGGCCAGAGTATTTTCTGGAGGATTTGTGGGACCTGCCTTGAGTAAAGCTGTGTGTTTGGATCACCCTAAAGCATCTTCCTTGAGCTTACAAAACAGTTCATAAACATGCTCCTTATAAGCGTTTAGTAAGTGTTGGGAGGTGTGCTCAGAGGCTTCCTTTCTTTGGAACCTACCAGCAAAGTTGTGGGGAAGGGCCTGACCCTCGCCCACCTCCAACCCTTGGGGTAAGTTTCTGTTAAACCTACAGAAGGTCTTTGTTCAAGGTGGATTTTACTTGTGTATCTGAAACTGGCATCCGTACACTGGCACCAATTATGCCTCAGAGACAGAATTTTGGGTGAAGGAGAAAGAACAGCTTTATTGCTTTGCCAGGCAAAGGAGGCCACGGCAGGCTAACGCCTCAAAATTGTGTCCTCCCTTGAGAGGAATAGCAAGGCGTTTTAGGTTTAGCTTAAAAAAATGGCTGTTGATAAGGATTAGGGTGCCTGCATTTTTCTCCCTCCATAGATCATTTTAAAGTCATCAAAACCAGAGTCAGGTGGATTGGTGACAGTTTCTCGTGGTCTTTAGGCTTATTGAACCTTGACTTTCTCTCTGCTGTGAAGGTTGCTCACAAAAGGAAGGGGTGCTAGGGAGTGTTTCAGAGGAAAAGAGACACCAGGTGCAATTGACCTCTAACTAGAAAGTAACCATTAGTGATAAGTTAGTGGGCCAAGGCAGGACATAACATAATGGAGCCTGTTTTAAGTAGTTTTTAGCTGTACTGAAATTTCCTAATCATTAACTCTTGAGTCAGCCTTCTGAGATTGAAGGGAGGCCTGGGAGGCTGAAGAAAAACTCTTTTACTTCAAAACACAAGGACCTGGGGGCTTGTACACAGTTTCACTTGTAAACTTCAGACTTGATGTAAACTTGAGACTGAATTGCTGATATGTCACTAGTCATCCTGCTGGTAAGACGGACCCCAAAGATTTTGCTCTTAGGGAATCCAGTGGGGTCATATCTTCAAGGGGAACATTCCTCAGGTGGTGGACTGAGAGTCCTGAGGAGTGCTTAAAGATTTCAGAGCTCAGATGTGTGTTTGAGAAAATAAGATAGAATTACATTTTCTTTTTTTTTCTTCATTTTTGGCCACCCCATTGCATATGGAGCTCCCAGGCCAGAGATCAGATCTGAGCAGCAGTCGAGACCTAAGCTGCAGCTGTGGCAACACCAGATCCTTAACCTGTTGCCAGGCCAGGGATGGAACCTGCATGCCAGTGCTCCTGAGACACCGCTGATCCCTTCGTGCCACAGTGGGAGCACCAAGATAGAATTCCATTTAAAACAAGTGGTTCTGCCCCTGGCATTTGTGGGGCCCACATACCATGTGTCTGAATATTCACTAGTTATAAACTGAGCTAACCATCTTGTCAATAAAATAGATAGCTAAGGTCCTACCTGCTTTGACAGAGCTTCAAGACAACTGGACAGCCTGCTCCTAATTTGGAGTTTTGGATTCTGTGGGGTATATGACACAGGGTGGCCGGGCAGGCTGGCCCATGGCCTTGGCCCTTCTTTTCCACTCCTGGACCAGTCTCTCCACTGCAGAGTCTTGTGTGAGTGTAGGCACCCAGCCCCCAGGCCGTAGACCCACCCCTATGCTGACACACGCAGGCGCCCCTTGTGCCTGGGAGTGTGCATCCAGGCTTGAGCAGTGGTCCTCCAGGCTGTTGACACAGGCTGGGTTCTCCAGGAGCCGACCCTGAGATGCAGATCAGCCTGTGCGAGGCTTGCTGGGGGCTGCTTTGGGGAATCGCCTCCTCTGGAAAAGAAGGGGACAGCAGGGCTGAGCCGGTTGCTGAAGCTTAGCCTCTGGCGCCTGACAGAAATGTGGAGACAGTTTTGGGTGAAGGGGAAAAAAATAGCTCTATTGCTTTGCCAGGTAAAGGAGGCTACAGCAGCCTAATGTCCTAAAGACGGTGCCTCCCTTGGGAGAGATTATGAAGTGGTTTTATAGTTGTGGAGTAGAAGCTAGAGCTACACACAGGTGAGGATCAGGGTAGATGCAAGCTTTACTTCTTCAAAGCTGCTGTTTAGTGGCTCCTGCACTGGTTTGGGTCATTCTGGAGTGAAGAATGCTCCATAACATCTTTCATTTGTCGGGGATTTCAGTTCTGCAGAAGAACTCAAAGATACTGTTATGTTTATACTTTGGGAGGAACCAGCCCCTGCCCCAAGGCTGCACTGTTGTTTCTTGCTCCTCCTTTATCTATGCCTTCCCTCCCTTCCTTGATTGTCAACTGTTTGAACCTGCCTTTTGGAACTCATCGAGGCTAAACAAAGCCTATTTCCTAAAAACAAGAAGTGGGAGACACAAAGGATTTGTGCCCAGGAGCCCCACAGGGACTCTCTTATAATTCAGGCTCAGGGAGGGGGTGGCTGCAGCACAGTCTCAGTTGAGGTCTCTGTTGACCCAAGCGAGGCTCTGGAGCTGGGATGGCCCTTTGAAGCTGTCCCAAGCTGGGCGTGGAGGCCAGCCTTCATGCTCCTGTGTTGACCAGTCACTGGGTGTGGACATGCCCTGGGAAGGGGCTTGAGCTTGGTGGGTGACTTTGTTCAGTGGAGGGAATTCCAAAAGGCATTGTGAGCCCAAGATCACTGCTGAGGGTGTTTGTGGAGGGTCAGTTTTTAATCCTGAGGGGGGTGTGGGTGGTGAATCAGCATCCACGTGGCAGGTGACTCTGCAGTCCTGAGCCCCTGCATTGTGACTCGGAAGGGCCAGCAGATGTGCTTGTGGTACATTGGTCCTTGGTCCTGAGAATTCTTCCTGCTGCGGGCAGGCCAGGGGTACAGCTGGAGAAGAACCAGAGCAGGATTTTCTAGAGAGAGGGGCTTTTTTCATCAGCTCAGGCTGCCATGATAAAATACTCTAAAATTTGTTTTCTCACAGTCATGGAGGCAGGAAGTCTGAGACCAGGGCGCCAGCATAGCTGGTTTCTGGAGAGAGTTATTTTGTGGGTTCACGGTGTGATCATCTAAGCCAATGAATGCTTGGTCAATAAGGGTTGGCCTGGACTTGAGTCACGGTTTGTTTATTTATTTGAATGTATTGTTTATCTTAATTTTTAACTCTTGAGGAAGAATTGACAAATATAATTGTATATATTTAAAATGTACAAAACAATGAATTGATACACATACACATTGTGGAATGATTACCGAGATGGAGATAATTAACACATACATCACTTTACATAGTTAGCTCTTTTTTTAATGTGTGTGTTAAGATTGCTTGAGATCTACTCAGTAACTGTTAAGTATGCAATGCTTATTATCAACTATAAGCATCGTGTATGCATGAGATCTTCAGAACTTATTCTTCTCATAGCTGAAAATTTGTACCCTTTGACCTACCTGTATCTTCCCATTTCCCCCAGCCCCTGGCAACCATTATTCTACTGTTTCTATGAAATAGGTTTAATTTTTTTTAAGATTCTGTATATAAGTGGAATATAAGATACCAGGTCGTATTTGTCTTTCTCTATTTGGCTTATTTCACTTATAGGCAATGAGCCTAAATTCTCTTATAATTCAAGAAATAGGGCAAAGCAGAAATATTGGTCCATTAAAAGTATTTCTCTTTTTCCATGATTTATCTTGAGAACCAAGTCTTTCTGTATATATCACTGATACTGTGTAACTGGAATTGTGGACAAGGTTAAGGGCTAGAGGCAACTTCTGTTTCTGAGAATAAAGGAATTATAGAACTTGGGCAGAAAGAGAAACATTTTTTAAAGAATTTTTACACAAAAACATTTTAGAACTTGGTATATTGTACAAAAAAATTTCAGTGCTAGGCAACAGGAGAATAAAAGTTAGAAATAATATGCAAGGAAACATTTATTGAGAGATTACTGTGTCCTGAGTACTGTGCTAAGCACTATACGTGCTCATAGTTATTTCCATAAGGTGGTTACTATTACCTCCTTGTGCAGATGAGGAAACTGATCCATGAAGACATCACGTTTATCTATCTGGTAAGCATCAGACCTGGAATCTGAAAACAGTCTGAAATCAGAGCCTGTGCTTTTAAGCCATCTGCTGTGTTCCATTGCAGACCCCGTCATATGATTAAAAAGCAAAGGCTGTGTGGTGTAATGATATCTGGGAGTCAGGACATAGAATCTGGTCACTGATTAAGGATGTGACCTTGAGGAAATAATGCCATCCCTTTGGTCTTCAGTTTCCTTATTTGGAGGATCTCTATGATACTTTCCCAACAAAAGAAAGCGTAGAAGACCAAGAAATCTTGGGAGAAGGAATGAATTTCAGCAGAAAAAGGATCCATCCGACACTTGGTATGTGTTCCATGCTCTTTTTGAGAACTGAGGATACAGGGTGAACCAAACTGATAAAAGTGCTGATCTCATGGAGCTTTCATTTAAGCGCAGAAGACAAACAGGTCAATTCATAATGAACACATAATAGAATGTTAGGTCAGGATAAATGCCTGATTGAACGCAGTGGTAGAGGATGGAGAGCGATGGTTCCATTTTAGGCAGGATGTTTCGGGAAGTTCTCTTTAACAAAGTACCATTTGAACAGAGAACTGGGTAAAATAAGGGAGCAAGCCATGTGAATATTTGGCCAAGGGCATCCTAAGCAGAAAGGATGAGTATCTCAGAGGAAAAATTTCTTCTACATGAATCTCAGTACATTTGAGCCAGTATTTCTGTAATATAGATCTAGAAATTGAATTATATTCCTGAATATAACTTATAATGAAAATAAGGGTGGTTTTTTTTTTTTTTTTTTTTTTTTTTGCTTTTTAGGGCTGCACCTGTGGCATATGTAAGTTCCCAGGCTAGGGGTCAAATCTGCCAGTCACAGCAACATGGGATCCAAGCCGCATCTGTGACCTACACCATGGCTCATGGCAAAGCCGGATCCCCAACCCAATGAGAGAGGCCAGGAATCGAACCTGCATCCTCATGGGTACTTGTTGGATTCATTTCCTCTGTGCTACCGTGGGGAACTCCAAAAAATAAGTGGGTCTTTGCATGTGTCTGAAAAAAAAAATCTTTGAAGTAATTAGTTACCTTCAAACCTTTTGTTAGGCAAGGATTTTGAAGTTTACTTATATTTTAAATGTTCTAGGAAGCCTGGAGCCATTAGCTCCAGGTTAGAATTATTTGTTCCTGCTTCCTGCCAAAACTGATGGAGCCAGGCAGTTTGCCATCAAAGTGGGAACCATCTAGACTCTAATTTCTGAAAGAGGTTGAAAAGGGAAATGCATTTGGAAAACAAAATATTCTTCCTTCAGAAATAACTGAATTCTCTTAAGCTGGTAAATCGTGTCAGCTTAACACAACAGAAAAGCTTTCTGTGTCCACATAAAGATGGATGGAGTTGGGGTGCCTTTCTCCATCTTGCTACTACATGGTCTAGAGCATGTGGTCTTCAAAGCTGTTGCAGCAGGGCCCTTAGGAAGAACAGACCAGGTACACAGACTCTTACCTGCCTTGGTCTGGAGGTGACATTTTATTAGCCAAAGCTGGTCATGTGCCTCCAAACTAACTGCAAAGGAAGCTGGGAAATGTAGTCCACCTGTATGCAAAGGAAGAGAAATGGTAGACGCATGGTGTCCTTGCCAACTCTTCCTTACCTTTCTTCCCAACTCCCTGTTCAGCACGAGAGGAGTTGGAGGCAGCCTGGTGAGTGGAGCAGAAAACCAGGGTAGGCTAAGAATGAAAAAATCATCTCTGACTTCCTGCCCACTACAGGCTCAAAGTCTTAATCATGCCAGAGCTGGAGGAGAGGAAATAGTTTTAATTATAGATTATTTAACATCAGATTGGACATTTGATTACCGAAATAAAAAGTTTCTTCTTGTGGTTGAAAATAATCAGAAGAAATGTATTATTTGAATCTGGCCATAACACTAATGGATATATAACACACATGCTTGTCTGTTTGTCTGTTTATCTATCTATCTGTCTCTCATTTCTTCTATCCATTCATCCATCGGTGGGCACTTATGTTTTTCATATCTTGGCTGTTGTAAATAATACTGCAATGAACATGCAAGTGCAGGTATCTTTTCATGCAAGCATTTTGTTTTCTTCAGATAAATATCCAGAAATGTAAATGCTGGATCATATGGTCATTCTATTTTTAGTTTTTTGAGGAAACTCGCTACTGCTTCTCTAGCAGTTGTACCAATTTACATTCCCACCAACAGTGCACAACTCAAGAGCTCCCTTTTCTCCACATCCTTGTCAACACTTGCTATTTTTTTGTCATTTTGATAATAGTCATGAGGTAATATCTTGTTGTGGTTTTGATTTATATTTTCCTGCTGATTAGTGATATTGAGGAACTTTTCACGTACCTATTGGCTATCTGTATGTCTTCTATGGAAAAATGTCTATTCAGGTTCTTGACCCATTTTTAAAGGATTGTTTGTGTACTTTCTTGCTATTGAGTTGTATGAGTTCTTTATTATACTTAGGCTAGTGACCCCTTAACTGATTTATGATTTGTGAATATTCTGTCCAGTTTTGTAGGTTGCCTTTTCTTTTGTTGATGGTTTGCTTTGCTGTGCAGAAGCTTTTTTAGTTTGAGGTAGATTGCTAGTTTTATTCGTTTGTTTGTTTCTGCTTTTATTGCCTTTGATTTGGTGTCAAAAAAAAAAAATCATTCCTGTTGTGGCTCAGCTGAAGCCAGGCAGAGGGAGAGTGCAAAGAGATGTCTGCTGGCCTTGGTCTCCTGAAAAATGGGGGCCACACCAGATGCCTGCCTCTTGGGCTCCAGTCCAGGACAAGCAAGTAAGCCTTTTTAGCAGAAAGACTGGGGGGTTTCAGTCTGCTATCTGCACGGTGCCCTGGGGGCAGGGGCCCTCCAAGAACTGTATTTGGTTGTTAGTCTCAGGGGACCCAGGAGCACAAGCCTACCTGGCCACCAGAGCCAGGAAATCAAGGGTGTCCCCTGGGGCAGGCTGTAAAAACAGGCACCAGATGTCTGTAAAACTCCTCTCTGTAGTGTGTGGCAGGGAGAGCATGAAGGTGACATATGTCCTGCTATGTCTCTGGACAGGGTTACAATAGGCCCTGATACGGATTTTTTTTTTTTTTTGGTCTTTTTAGGGCCATGTCCTCGGCATATGGAAGTTCCCAGGCTAGGGGTCGAGTTGGAGATGCAGCTTCCGGCTTACACCATAGTCACAGTAATGCTAGATCCAAGCCACATCTGTGATCTACTCCAGACCTATGCCACAGCTCACAGCGCTAGATCCCTTAACCCACTGAGCAAGGCCAGAGATCGAACCCACATTCTCATGGATACTCGCTGGGTTCTTAACCCACTGAGCCACAACAGGAACTCTAATCCTGGACATGTTCATTTTGAGGCCTGCCTCTCAGGCTGCAGCTATGATGATAAGTGAATATGCCTCCTTCACAGAAGGACCAGGATCCTTGGACTTTCGCCTCTTTTTATGCCCTGGGGGTTGTGGCCATTTAAGAACTCTTCCTCCACGGAGTTCCCATTATCGCTCAGCAGTAATGAATCAGACTAGTATCCATGAGGATGTGGGTTCGATCTGTGGCCTCGCTCAGGGGGTTAAGGATCTGGCATTGCCATGAGCTGTGGTGTAGGTTGCAGACGTGGCTCAGACCCTGTTACTGTGGCTGTGGCGTAGGCTGGCAGCTGCAATTCAGATCTGACCCCTAGGAACTTCCATATGCTGCAGGTGCGGCCATGAAAAGCAAAACAACAGCAACAACAAATACTCTTCGTCCATTGCTTCCAGTCCTGTGGGTCTCTCAAGCACACGCCCCACTGGCCACCAGAGCCCGATGACCTTTAGATTTTGCAGCAGCCATGACAACTGGGTGCCTGAGGAAGGTGCACGCTCCTTTCTGGGTGATACCAGTGAGCAGAAGAAGCAGACTGGGTGGCATTGTGTTTGTTGTTATGCATCTTAAGTGGTTCAGGTTTGGACACCTGATTTTTATGAAACCTGGGTCATTTGGCTTTATAGGTTTTCATTCATTTTTGGACCATAGAGTGACTTATATTTTCAGAAAATAAATTCTCATGTCCTGGGAGATGTTTATAGAATCGTTTGTGATTCATTTGAGCTGTAGCTATGTCATGAATAATCAATACCTAATTTAAAAGGAAAGACTCTGAGGAACAGGGTATAAAATTGCATCCTTATGTAGAGTTAACTTTAAAGTGAATATGCAGAGTGGATAAAAGGGATGGAGGTGTTTGCAGAAAAAACAGGGAATTAGTTATTGTTAGGATAACAACCAAAGGGGTTTACAGACTTAATAAAATTGTTCAAGTCCCAGTGGCCCTTTTGTAGAGATGGAAAAGCCAATTAATTCTACAATTCATAAGAAATTGCAAGGGGACCCAAGTGATTTTGAAAAAGAAGAAAGTTGAAGTACTCATCCTTCTTGATTTCAAAAGTTATTACAAAGCCACAGTGATCCACACAGTAGGGTGCCAGCATCCAGAGACACACATGGATCAATGGAATAGAATTGTGTGTCCAAGAATAAACCCGTACATCTAAAGCCCATTGATTTTCAGAGTGCCATTCAAATGGTGGAAGGAATAGTTTCTTCAATGAATGGGGGAAAACCTGGATACCCATGTGTAAAAGAATGAAGCTGGGTCGTTACCGTCTACTGTATATGAAAATTAACTTAAAGTGGCTGAAACCTATATACAAGCATTAAAACTTAAAGCTCGAAGAAAATGGGAGTAAATCTTTATAACCTTGGATTTGGTTTGGAATGGTTTCTAACATGTGACATCAAAGCACCAGCAACAAACAAAACACAGTAAGACTGGACTCCATCAAAGTTAAAACTTTTTTGCATCAAAGGACCCTATTAAGAGAGTGAACAGGAAATCCACAGAATGGGAGAAATCATATCTGCGAGGTATAAGCATGTATTTGCTCATATTGCAAATCATTTATAAGAGCTTAATGCCTGGGATTTATAAAGAACTCCTGTACCTCAACAAGAAAAAGAAACAACCCAATTAAAAAAATGGGCAAAGAATTTGAATAGACATTTCTTCAAAGAAGATAATACAAACAGCTAATAACCACATGAAATGATGCTAGAAATCAGTAATAATTAAGGAAATGCAAATCAAAACTGAAATGAGATACTACTTCATACCTGGTAGGATGGCTATAATAATAATAAAAAAGAGGAAAATAAGTCTTGGTGAGGATGTGGAGAAGCTGGAACCCTCATATATGCCGGTTGGAATGTAAGATGGTACAGCAGCTATGAAAAAGAGTTTGATAGTTCCTCAAAAAGTTAAACACAGAGTTACCATGTGACCCAGCAGCTCCATTCCTGAATGTATACCCCAAGAACTGAAAACTGATGTTCAAAACAAAAATTGTACTGGAATGTTCAAAGCAGCCCTGTTCACAGTAACAAAAAGTGAAAATAATTCAAATGGCCATCCACGGATGAATGAAGAAACAAAATGTGATGGATCCATGCAATGGCATATCATTTGGCCATGAAAAGTCTTAAGTAATGTTATGTGTTATAATATGGATGAACCTTGAAAACATTATGTTAAGTGAAAGCAGTTAGACACAAAAAGACCACATATTATAGGATTTTATTTCCATGAAATAATCAGAATAGGCAAATCCATTGAGACCAGAAGCAGATTAGTTGTTGCCAGAGGCTGGGAGTGAGAGGGTAGAGAGGTGAGGGTTGGGGGAGAAATGAGTGAGGGGAATGACTCTTAATGCCCATGGGTTTTCTGTTTGGGGTGATTAAAATGATTTGGAACTAACTCGTGGTGATGATTTACCCCACTAGGATAACATCAGACCTGAGAGAATGAAACAAAACACCCACCTCAAACCCCCCTTGCTAGACATTTCAAGAAGATTGACAGGCTGGGTGAAAGAAACAGTTTGGGGGGAGATCAGTGTTGGTGGAAATATTTTGTCGCCTTTATATCAAAATGAGGATCCCATTTTCAAGGCTGGCTCAGCTGAGCTGGTGTCTACACGCCCCTGAGGAGCAGACAGTCTAGAAAGACGACACAGGAAATGCAGTGGCAGTTTTCATGGTGTGGCTGGCACCCTATGACATTCCTGTCACCAGCATTGTTAGATGCTGCAAACTGAAGGAGTGGGGGGACAACTTCCTGGAATAGCCAACCTCTTAGGTTCTAGAAGATACCATTTGCAATAGCCTGTCACTGTGACTGGAGGTGTGTTACCAGGAACTTGTGTGAAGACCCAGATTCAAATAGGAGATGGATGAAAGGGGCCTTTATCCTCTGTCAGTTTTATTTCAGCTGTCCACATTTATGTCAAGGAAAGCCAAATTCTATGACTATTTAGGATAACTTTGTCATAAAAATTTATATAACAGCCTCCAAATTTTTTAAAAGAGAACTTTAGATGTTAGGGGACTTTCAGGAATTCATCCTTCTTTGACATATAAAGTAAGAGGTTAGAAAATAAGAGTGTGGGAGCTTAAACAATTTATTTGACTGAACCCTTCAGCCCTCCAAATTCTGGTTCACTAGGTATCAATGCTTCCCTTTTCTTTCAAAGTAATGCAGATTCAAAGTATAACTAGTAATTAAAATTGTTACAAGAGCACCTTTTGGGTCCCTGGAGTCTGCTGTTTCTTCCAGATCAATATTGAAAAGGCTGGAGTTCCTATTGTGGCACAGCGGAAACTAATCTGACTAGGAACCATGAGGTGGCAGGTTCAATCCCTGGCCTTGCTCAGTGGGTTAAGGATCTGTCATTGCCGTAAGCTATGGTGTAGGTTGCAGACGCGGCTCAGATCCCATGTTGCTGTGGCTGTGGTGTAGGCTGGCAGCTATAGCTCCGACCCCTAGCCTGGACACCTCCATATGCCACAGGTGTGGCTCTAAAAAGAAAAAAAAAAGATTGAAAATACTCTTTTATTATTATTATTATTTTGTCTTTTTAGGGCCGAACCCGCGGCATATGGAGGTTCCCAGGCTAGGGGTCCAACGGAGCTGTAGCTGCCGGCCTACGCCGCAGCCAAAGCAACGCGGGATCCGAGCTGTGTCTGTGACCTACACCACAGCTCACGGCAACGCTGGATCCTTAACCCACTGAAGCAGGACCAGAGATCCAACCCGTGCCCTCATGGATACTAGTCGGATTCGTTAACCACTGAGCCACAATGGGAACTCCCTGAAAAGACTCTCTTAAAAGTTCATTGGTTTCTGAGTTCCTGTCGTGGTGCAGCAGAAATGAATCCGACTAGGAACTATGAGGTTGTGGGTTTAATACCTGGCCTCACTCAGTGGGCTAAGGATCTGACGTTGCCACAAGCTGTGGTGTAGATCACAGACGCTGCTCAAATCCCACGTTGCTGTGGCTGTGGTGCAGGCCAGCAGCTGCAGCTCGGATTCAACCCCTAGTCTGGGAACCTCCATGTGCTGCAGGTGCAGCCCCAAAAAAGGAAAAAAAAAAGTTCATTGGTTTCTGCCTAATCTGTTGCTCAATTTAAAAGGGGAAAATTTAGGAGTTCCCTGGTAGCTTAGTTAAAGATCTGGTGTTGTCAGTTCTGTGGCTCCAGTCACTGCTGTAGCACAGCTTCTGTCCCTGGCCTGGGAATTTCTACATGCCATGAGGACAGCCACACACACACACACACACACACACACACACACACACGAGAGGGAAAGCAAAAAAGGAAAAGTTAAGCTGAGTGATTTCTATTGAAATGATGGATGCTGAAGTCAACATTTGGATTTGGTACCCTATGTGCCACAGTCAAATCAAATTGGACATGATCAAACATCAGACGTGAAGAGAGGTCACAGTCATGCAGGCAAAGCATCTGCTTCTTTCTTATTGTTAAAAGGATTGCCTATGCCTCTGTCTGTCCTTAGGGAGGTTAAGTCTGGTGTTTCTGAGCCTCCCTTTTACACTGGCTGGTTTTTTAAAATGCAAAGGGCTTCTGTAGGTCAGTGCCTCCCAAAGATAGTGGCAGAGGAGCCAGAATCTAAGCGTTACTGCACCCGGACTGCCCAGCCCAGTGATGCTGGCTAATTGCTCTCTGGGACTCACCCTCCATGGGTGGTGGGGTCCCTGGGACCTGGCCTCCAGCTGTGGAGCTCATTTATCCAAACGACATTCAGCTCAGGGTAGCTGAGTCCAGAGGAAATTCTGATCTCAACCACATGGACAACAAGAATTAATCCTCCAAATCTACACTCTTAAACTCTTGTATGAAAAAAATGTATTTTAAAAATTGTGGTAAACCTGACATAACACAAAATTTACCTTTCGAACCACTTTAAAATTTGCAGTTCAGGGGAGTTCCCATTGTGGTTCAGCGGAAACGAATCCGACTAGGAACCATGAGGTTGCGGGTTCCATCCCTGGCCTCAGTGGGTTAAGGATCCGGCGTTGCCTTGAGCTGTGGTGTATGTAGGTTGCATACACCTACATACACGGATCCCGTGTTGCTGTGGTCCTAGCATAGGCTGGCAACTGTAGCTCCGATTTGACCCTTAGCCTGGGAACCTCCACATGCCGCAGGAGTGGTCCTAAAATGACAAAAGACAGAAAAAAAAATTGCAGTTCAAAGGCATTACATCCTTCGATTCTTGGGCTGAGCTGGAAAACAGATTTTTTAAAAATCCACAAGTTAGTGTCAGTAATGACATTTCCAATTCAAGTTTATTATCTGCTGTATTCAGTGGTTTTCTTGTATGATTTGCCTTGCAACATGCATTTAAACAGTTGAAAACTGCAACTGCAATATTACTTCTAACAATATACCTATTGAGGAAGGTTAGGATTTCTCTGCAGTTTGTTTTTAGAATATATCCCATAAAGGATGTGTGGTTAGAGTTCAAAGTCACCTGTGATATTCTCTCTTCTTCTGTTTCAATTTCAGGATTTACTCTTGAAAGAAATCTTTGAATTGATGTTTTGGATATGTGAAGCATTTATGTGATTCCCAGTAAAAGGTTTTAAAAGGTTTACTCAGGTTCTGTTTCCATTCTAACTCTTTCCACCCAATGCCCCTTTTACCTAAGTCCTCCAAAAGATAAATTTTAATCAATTTAGTATTTTTCCTTGGAAAAAATTCTTACTTTTCCTTCTTTATCACACAAAAAGTGTATTATAAACACCGTTCTCCTCTTTTTAAAAATTTATCAATACTTTTTACTTCATCTGTTAACAAGATGAATCATCTGCCTGCCAGTACCTACATCAGCATTGTCTTATGTAATACAAAACACTGCAGATGCTACATGGATCCCTAACACTAGACAGCCAAACTGTAAATATACTGTGAAAAAAGAAATTCATATTTATTTACAGGTGTAACAATTCATGAATCGCAGCAGCAATACGATTGCCTTATGGTTGCCTAGTGTAATTGATACAGTTACTTCACAGTAGCCTAGCCTGTATACTCATTATAAAATTTTTATGGCATAGTGCATTACAGTCGTATCCCTAGCACAATATTGGAAGCATATTATCTTTTTAAAAAAATCCACTGACCTGTGATAGGATGATGTACAGATTCTTCAATAATGGGAGAGACACATTAAATGATAGTATGGTTCTTTGAGAGCAAAGTTAAAACATAGTAAGAAAACGAGCACACTATTAATTTTATGTTAACTGTTGCCTATGTAAGGATAGACTACTACCTACATATATTTTACTGCATTTTATTAAAAAATTAACAATCCATCTTGGTTTGCTGCTGCTTCTTTTTACGACTACATCTCCTGTCATTGTGTGGATGATCCAATAGATTATCCAGCCAGCTCCCTACTGATGTAAATTTGGGTGGTTTACAATATTTTGCTGTTGTAGCCGATTCCTTAATGAATAATTTTGTACATGTTTCATTCTTGTGGAAGTGTGGAGACGTGTAATAGTACAAAAGCAATTAGTAATTGCTGAGACCAAAGGAAAATGCATATATTATCATGTTCTGTATTGTGAACCTCCCTGCATAGAGATCACACCATTTTAAACCCTCGCCAACAACACATACGTGTCAGTTTCCCTATGGCCTATACTACAGGGTGTGTTGTCAAGCCTTTGGACTCTTGCCAAAAACACCTTTTTTTTTTTTTTAAGCTCCCGCTGTCTTTGCCCAGAGTCAGAAGAAGAAACTAGATATCTGAGCTCAGGGTTGTGCTGGAGTGGCTCAGACTGGCTCACCAAGGTCAATGGGGAAAATTTTAGAAACTCTGTTCTTGTTAAACATCACATTTAAACTATAAAAATTAAACCATATGAATTTATAATTAAATGACTATTAGAAACAATGGCAATAAATTCTCAAAAACGTTTGCCTTTACAATTACAACCTTTACTGTTGTCCATGACAGTTGCCTCCTATTGTGTCTTAGGTAGAGACACGGGGTGAGACGTGCACCTCTGCTCAGTGACCCCACTTTGGCTGCTTGAAATAAGTGTGGTGGGAGTATTTACGCCATGGGAATCAGTAAACACTATAAACTGCCCCCCCCCCCAAGAATCAGTTGTAAAACATTTACCAGCATACGCTTGGACCGCTAGGAAAGAAGTTCTAAAACAGAAAACTTGGTTCTGATATTTTTATGAGGCAGACCTCAGAGACATTGTGGCTTCAGTTCCAGACCACTGCAATAAATCGAATATTACAATAAAGTGAGTCACAGGTTTGATTTCCCAGTGCATATAAAAGTTATGTTTAAGCTACAATAGCATTTACGTGTACAACAGCATTGTCTAAAAAACAATGCACAGACCTTAATGAAAAATACTTTATTGCTAGAAAATTCTAACCATCATCTGAGCCTACAGTAGAGTCATAATCTTTTTCCTGATGGAGAGTCCTGACTTGATGTTGGTCTCTGCTACCTGATCAGGCTGGTGGTTGCTGAAGGGTGGGGTGGCTGTGGCACTTTTAAAAAAATAAGACAACAGTGAAGTTTTTTTGCACCGACTCTCCCTTTTACAAACTCTTTATCTGTAGCATGAAATGCTCTTTGATATACTGACACAGTAAACCTTCTTTCAAAATTGGAGTTAATCTTCTCAAACCCTGCCACTGCTGAATCAACTGAGTTTGCGTAATATTCTAAATCCTTTGTTGTGATTTCAACAATCTTCACAGCATCTTCACCAAGAGTAGATACCATCCCGCAAAACCACATTCTTTGCATATCCATCACATGAGAACTCTTTTCCGTTAAAGTTTTTTTTTTTTTTGTCTTTTTAGGGCCACACCCACAGCATATGGAGGTCCCCAAGCTAGGGGTCTGACTGGAGCTATAGCCACCAGTCTATACCACAGCCACAGCAATACGGGATCCGAGCCGCAGCTCACAGCAACACTGGATCCTTAACCCACCGATCAAGGCCAGGGATTGAACCTCATGAATGCTAGTCAAATTCGTTTCCTACCAAGCCACGTCAGGAATACCCATTAAAGTTTTTTTTTTTTTTTTTTTTTTATTTTTGCATTATAGCTGGTTTACAGATTTCTGTCAGATTTTCCAACTGCACCATGTGGTGACCCGATTACATGTACATATATGGATTTGTCACATGTAATTAGATATAGTTCCCCGTGCATTACAGTTGGAGCTCCTTGCTATTCCATCATTAAAGCAGTAGGTATCCCCACTCCCT
>PVHT021183608.1:16224993-16287086 GCA_004024745.2 Catagonus wagneri | reverse complement strand
GCTGGTTACGGTCCTAATTGCCTTTCTCTCTCACCTTTTTTTTTTCTTCACTTGTTCTACCCAGTTATTTCAGGGGTTTCTTGCAGTTTTTGGAGGTTTAAATTGATCGGCACTCAGATGATGATTTGTCCAACTTGTTTTATATTTAGATGCGTTTTTTGATGTATTTGTGGGATAGGGTGAGCGCGACCTCTTACTCCTCCGCCATCTTGCCGCCTCCCTCCCCATTAAAGTTTTAATAGCATGAAAACATGGATCTCCTTGACTATCTCTGGCAGAGCTCTTGGGTGACCAGGTGCATAGCCAATGAGCAGAAATATTTTGAAAGGAGTCCTTTTTTTTTTTTTTTTTCCTGAGCAGTAGGTCTCAACAGTGGGCTTAAAATACTCACTAAACAGTGTTGTAAATAGAGGTGCTGTCATGGAGCGGGTGTTGTTCCTTTTGAAGAGCACAAACAAAGTAGAATTAGCATAATTCTTAAAGGCCCTACGGTGTTTGGTAAGTAATCATTGACTTCAAGTGACCAGCTGCCTCAACCCCTGATAGGACAGTCAGCCTGACCTTTGAAGCTTTGAAGCCAGGCACTGATTTCTCTAGCTATCAAAGTCCTAGGTGGCATCTTCATCCAATAGAAGGCTGTCTTGACTACGCTGAAAATTTTTTTAGTGGAGCCACCTTCATTGACGATCTTGGCCAAATCTTCTGGATGATTTACTGCAGCTTCTTCATCAGCGCTCGCTGCTCCCCCTTGCACCTTGATGTTATGAAGACGGCTTCTTTCCTTAAACCTCAAGGACTAACCTCTGGCTTCAAACTTTTCTTCTGCAGAGTCCTCACCTGTCTCAGCCTTCATAGAACTGAAGAGAGTTAAAGGCCTTGCTCTGGATTAGATTTTGGCTTACGGGCATGTTGTGTCTGGTTTGATCTTTTATCCAGAGCTCTCAGACTTTGTTCACATAAGCAATCAGGCTGTTTTGCTTTCTTTTCATTCATGTGTTCACTGGAGTGGCACTTTTAATTTCCTTCAGGAACTTTTCCTTTGCACTCGCAACTTGGCTAACTGTCTGGTGCAAGAGGCCCAGCTCTCAGCCTGTCTTGGCTTTCCGCGTGCCTTGCTTACTAGGCTTGATCACTTCTAGCTTTTGATGTCAAGTGAGAGCCTGTAACTCTTCCTTTCAGTTGAATATGTAGAGTCCATTGTAGGGTTATTAACTGGGCTGATTTCAATATTCTGTCTCAGGGAAGAAGGAGGCCCAAGGAGAAGGAGAGAGATGGGGGAATGGCCATTGGGTGGAGCAGAACAGGCCCATTTTTTTTTTTTTTTAAGTTTGCCATCTTATGTGGGCATGAGTTGGGTCATGGAACCCCAAACAATTATAACAATAGCATCCAAAATACTAATCACAGATCACCATAACAAGCACGATAATAATGAAGAAGTTTGAAATAGTGTGAGAATTACTAAAATGTGATGCAGAGGCATGAAGTGAGCAAATGCTGTTGAGAAAATGGTGCAGATAAACTGGCTTGACCCAAGCTTGCCACAAACCTTTAATTTGTTTAAAAAAAAAGGAAAAAGAAAAAAAAGTAAGGTCTATGAAACCAAGGTTGCCACAAACTTTTTTTTCTTTTTTTTTACAAATTAAAAAGAAAAGGAAAAAAAAGCAAGGTCTATGAAACCCAATAAATTGAGATATACCTGTATACAAACCAACCCAAACACCTTTCTGCTTATGTTCCTTCTCTTTAGTCTGCCTAATGCCTCCCTCAAGGTTATCTTGTGATAACATCTACCCACAGATGCTAGACTCATAGTGCGCTTATCTTTTATTGTCTTGTCATTAAACATGGGGTTTGGGTGAGTGTTTCAGTCTACTTTGTTTGGTGTCTTGGCAATAACCATAACACTAGTTAATATTCCTCTGACTTCATGCATGTCATGTTATGCTTATGTGTTTAAAACCATGTAAGAAAGAGATCATTATATCTCACTGATGTCCGTTAGTATAAACTCACCAGCCCATTTCCCACTATTTCCCCTCCAACAGAGGCCTGCTTATCTTTATTTCTATTACATGTTTCTAGAGCACCGTAAGGCCAGTTTTATACCTTTTTTGTTTGTTTGTTTGCTTGCTTTATAGGGCCGCACTCACAGCATATTGAAGTTCCCAGGCTAGGGGTCAAATCAGAGCTACAGCTGCTGGCCCACACCATAGCCACAGCAACACAGGATCCAAGCCACATCTGCGACCTACACCACAGCTCCCAGCAACACCGGATCCCCGACCCACTGAGCAAGGCCAGGGATCGAACCCGCATCCTCATGGGTACTAGTCGGATTCATTTCTGCTGAGCCACGATGGTAACTCCCAGTTTTATATCTTAAATTATTTTTGAAAAGGGATGGAGATTAAATTTTCTCTCCTTTGGTTTTACATTATTAAATAAATGCTGAGCGAACACTTCCTGGGAGATTTAATCATAAACAACTTTATTTTTGGCTCCCATGGCCCCTCATTTCTCTCCTGCCCAGGAGTAAATGTAAGTCATGTGGGTTGGGTTTTCTGGTCTTTCCCAGCATATGTAAAGGGCTTCATTCCAGTAATTGACATGTCTAATCCTACATAATATACACAACCGTGTCCGTCATTTGGCGGGGGGGCTCTCCTCCCACCCCCCAGCCTGGACCATCCTGTGTTCAAGGTCTTGGGTTGTACTGGGGGACTCGATCCACTTCTCTTCCACCATATCTGCTCCTTCTACACCAGGGTTGCACACAGGAGAAAGGAAAGGAAAGGAAGTCAAGGAATTTCTTACCTGGTGGCTATTTCATGATCAGCGCTTAGGCCTTTGGTGGATGTTGAAAGCTGAGCCAGCAGCCCTCTTGGACAAGATTGAACACTGGGTCTCCCAGGAGGGCCCCACACCTGATCTTCTCCAACACTCGAACGTACCTTGTTCTGAGAAACTCATTAAGGAGCTCCTGTTGTAGCTCAGCAGGTTAAGAACCGAACTAATATACATGAGGAGCTGGGTTCGATCCCTCGCCTCACTCAGTGAGTTAAGGATCCCCCGTTGCTGCAAGCTGCAGCATAGGTTGCAGAGGTGGCTTGGATCTGGCATTGCTACGGCTGTGGCATAGACTGGCAGCTGCAGCTCCAATTTGACCCTTAGCCTGGGAACTGCCATATGCCATGGGTGTGGCCCTAAAAAGAAAAAAAAGCAAACACACACACACACACACACACAAAATCATTGACTGTAAGGCGTCCAAGATCCAGTGAATTTCCTTGACTCTTGCCATCAAAGAGTCTTTTATACCTTAGATCCCTTAGCTAGGAAGAAGACCCCAGCTGACCATGCATAGGGGACATATAAAGCTCCCCTTTCTTGACTTGAAGTGAAAAGGCACATCCATTCTCCTTATTCTTATAGGGGAAGCTCTCCCCAAAGACTGCCCCCCAAATAAATACTTCTTCAATATCCAAATTAATTTTTTCAGTGAGTATGGGCTGAAGTTTGGGAACTGTTTTCAGACATCTCCTTTAAGAATTCTGCAGAGGGTCTAGCACCTCTTTTGGAAGGCGCTATGTGTTGTCCTTAGGTCTTCGGTGAAACTTGCACTAAACATCCTGTTACATGAAGAGGGTGACAGATGCTATTATGTTCATTTTGCCTAATATGAATAATTTTAATTTCCATGTTTCATTCTACATAAAAACTTGGCATGATCTAAGAATCAATAAAGATTAGAACTGTGCCACCTGTTCATTATTAGTTTTATATATAAACTTGCCCTAAAATGCTTGGTCAATTCTATTTTATTTATTTATTTATTTTGTCTTTTTGGCTTTATGTAGAGCCGCACCCGCGGCATATGGAGGTTCCCAGGCTAGGGGTCTAACAGGAGCTGTAGCCGCCGGCCTTCGCCACAGCCACAGCAATGCGGGATCCGAGCCGCGTCTGCAACCTACACCACAGCTCACGGCAACGCCGGATCCTTAACGCACTGAGCAAGGCCAGGGATCGAACCCCCAACCTCATAGTTCTTAGTCGGATTCGTTAACCACTGAGCCACGAAGGGAACTCTGGTCAATTCTATTTTAGACATCCTGATGGTATTGACCAAACTCAAGTGTTCCAAATTTATTAAGCCTACCCAGTTTAGAATTTGAGTGCATTTGTGTGCGTGTGTGTATGTGATATAAAGGCATCACTTCAGTATTCAATATTCATATGCCGCAGGTAGGGCCGTATAAAGAAAAAATATGTGGCTACTAGAGGATCCAGCAGTTCTGCTTCTGGGTGTTTAATCAGAGAAAGCAAAAACAGCATTATGTATAATGGCCAAAATATAGAGGCAACCTAAATGTCCAACAGTGGATAAATGGATAAAATGTGGTGGCTGTATATGACAGTGGAATATTATTCAGCTATAAGAAAGAATGAAATCTTGCAATTTGTCAAGACATGGATGGACCTTAAGGACAATGTCATAATTAAAATGAATCAGAGAAAAACAAACATCATATGGTCTTATAGGTAGAATAAAAAACCCTGCGCTCATAGATACAAGGAACAGATTAGTTGCTGCCAGGGACAGGAAATGGGGGCAAAACGGAAAGAGATCAAAAGGTACAAACTTCCGGTTATAAGTCATGGGATGTAATGGTGGCCACACTTGACAATACTATATTGCATATTTGAAAGTTGCTAAGAGAATAAATCTTAAAAGTTCTCATCATGAGAAAAAATTGTAATTCTGTTTAGTAATGAATGTTAACTGGATGTACATGGTAACCATTTTGCAATATATACAAATATCAAATTATTATGTTGTATCCTGGAACTAATTTAATGTCATATGTCAATTGAACATCAGTAAAAAGTAAACTGAGATTACTATGTTATTACCTATTCAAGATTATATCTTATTTGGGGTTTCCAAGTTAACTCAGGACTACATAGCTAGGTGTTATTTATAGGTATATTTAATTGAAGTTAGTTTCATGATTCTTTAGTAAGCATTGAGCCCATTATCAGTATATTGTTTCTCAGTTGTACATTCACCCTTCGTTACCTTCTTTGCCACAACTGAGCACATTTCTCCTTCGCCACAAGTATGATGACAAGCTTTGCCAGTAGAGGGAGCTGGAGAGACGTCATAAAAGATGGGGCGTCCAAGTTAAGGTGCAGCTGCTGGGTCGTTCTCCATGAATTTTTTAGCTGTGTGTGTGTGTGTGTGTGGTGGGGGCATGTGTTGGGGAACATCCAGGGGGATTCTATTCGAGCCCAGAGTACACCATCATTTTGAAAGTTCCCAACCCTCACTCTGGCCTGGTGACCATCTTTCATGGGTGTGCTGCACTGGAGACCTGCTGGTGAGTGGGCTATTTGCCAGGATACTCTTTGTGTACCTGCCAGCCTCAGCCAGCGTCTCTAGCTTCTCCAGGCCTGGCCTCCTGCAGAGCATGCTTTCTGTTGTGCTCACTTCCTGGAGCAGCATGGTTTTCTCAAGGCCTGAGCCCCTTCCCAGTGCACTTTCTTCGGTGGCCAGCACTAGCAATGGCACAGCTTCCTCTAGCTCTGAGAGCCCACAGAGTCATGGCTTTCTCTTGTACTGGCCTCCCTCAGGGAAGACTTCCTCCATTTCCCAAGTTTAGCAGTTTCCAGATGCCAGCAGTTTTCTTGGGTGCCTAGAAGGCAGATTTTCAGCCAATCCCATTGATGAGGTGCCAAGCAACTCCCTACCATCCAGAGAGCCATGGTTTTGCCCTTTCCAATGAGAATTGTATTTCAGCCCTGGAGAGGAGGGCCTCCCCGTGGGCACTCATTTCAACCTTAGGGTTACTGGTTGCTCCATACATTATCATCTCCTCCTCCTCCCCCTTCTCCTCCTCTCCCCCCTCATTTTTTTTTGGATAAGATTTTTATTTTGGAATAATTTTAGATTTACAGAAAAGTTGCAATGATAGTTAGTACACAGAGATCCCAATACCCTTCGCCCAGCTGCTCCTGATGATAATATATGTTACCTGACCCTAGTATATTTATCATAACAAAGAAATTAACATTGATATGTTACTGTCAACTACAGACTTATTTGATTTCTCCTGGTTTTGCTCCTCCTGATTCTTCAGAATTCTTTTTAACTCTTATCAGCCAATTCTCCAGTATTCCAACTCCATGTTCATACTTATGTTACATTTTTCTCATTCACATTACTACGTGATTTTTCTGTCATCTTACTGGACCCTAATTTATACAGTCATTGACCTTGCAGTCTTTCTCAACTTCTCTTACCCCTCTATCAGTGACCATTCTAAGATAGATTCTACTTTATAATAACCCTTTCTTGTGTCTAAATAGCCCCAACCACTTGAAAAAGCCCTAAGGCAAACAGCTTTATTCTGAATTATGTACATCTTGGAGATCTAGCCCATTTGTGGAGAATAATTTCAAGTTGCTCACTTGAGTAGGAGAAGTCTTTCTTTCTTTCTTTCTTTCTTTCTTTCTTTCTTTCTTTCTTTCTTTCTTTCTTTTTAATAGTCATACGCACAGCACATGGAAGTTCTTGGGATAGGGACTGAATCAGAGCCACAGCTGTGGCAAGCTGGATTTCTTTAACCCACTGTGCTGGGCCGGGGATTGAACCCGCGCCTCTGCAACAACCAAAGCTGCTACAGCTGGATTCTTAACCCACTGCAACACAGCGGGAACTCCCAGGTAGGAAAAGACTCAGTGGAATAAAAGAATAAAAAAGTTACAGGTCCTGACAGCAGAAATGACCTGCCTTTCCCTGCATTCACAGGCAGTTGGCATGCGGCTTTTCCCTTTTTTCCTCCATTTCCTCCCTTCTCTCTTTTATCCTAGAGTGGGCAGGAAGGGATATGATGCTTTAGGAATGGAATCAGGCTAGACAGGACTGAGGAGGCTGGAATAAACTGTGGCAAATGGAAGACTGTGGTTTTCCAAGCAGACCTAATTTACTGCAATAAAGACATTACTAAGGGAAACCTCTGTTAGGATTTCCCACAAGTGAATGTTGAGCCACTTAGCTGGCAAGCTAGGGCCGCATCTCTCCTTCCATGCCCCACACCAACCTCCAGGCACACAGTGCCCCCACACCCTGCACCAACATGTTCCCAAGTTCTCCACCCCATGTGGTCTGCTCTGCTCCTTTCTGCCTAAGTAGTTCATTTTCCATGATTGCTTTTCTTCCTCTGTTCCCTTTAATTAAAAACTCCCAAATATTGAGCCTGAACTAACTTAGTACATTTTTAACATTAAGGAGTGAACGACTACTATATTTAATACCCATTCATAGCCTTAAAGAGGAGCTTTATAACCAAATTAACCTTAACTGCTGGAATGTGGTAAGGAAAAGAGTAGGTGGATAGTTCTGAGAATGGGACCTTATGATTGTTTTTGTTCAATCTAAATGTCTCCTTCTTCATCATGTCCAAACTAGGTTTCTGAGGAAAATGTGGGTAATTAGCTTGGGGCTGCATGCCACTCGAGCCTTAGTACATGCTGCTTAGCTTCATACCACTCAGACTTTTATTTAATGTGTGTTCCGATGAGGCCACAAAGAATAGAAGAACTGTGCTTTTTGTTTGGCAAAGCAGAGTCGAGAAATTATGGATTTCTGGGTCACTTTTCCAGGTGCGTATTCACTTCAGACAAACGTTGCTCCTGACCATCTCACTTCTCCTGCAAAGTTGGCAGATCCTTAGCTTTATATGATGAAGTCTCCGAAGAGTTAACTAAGATGCTCAAGGTCATGGCCCATGTAGGCATCAAAAATGATTAGACTCTTGAATCTTTCTATGTAATCACATTGCTTTCTCTCGGGGGATTTTTGCTTTGAATTTTTCAAATCCCTGACCCATTTTACACTCGCAGGTGGACTTGTGAACAAAGGGAAGTGATAATTTGCAGGGGAGAGATTTCAAATATCTACTGATAGGAAGGACTGCCTTAAAGTGGCATAAAATATCTCAAGAGGTTTTCAAAGTCACTTCACAAGGCTTTTTGAGTCTTCTGAACATCAAATGATTCTCGCGAAAAGAACGTACTTCTAATCTCAAGGTTAAAGAAAGGAGGGTGGAAAGCAAGAACTGTTGGTAGGCCTGATCTAAAAAAATGTGGAAGAACACATGGGCAGAAGAAGGGATAGGTATAAAATGTTTTCATCCGTATTTTCATATAATTATGGGCCAGTTTCTCTCCATACATTGATTCAACACTTTAGTAATTGTTTTTCTAATTACATACGTGTGTGACTTAGAAGAGTAGTGTATATTGAAAAGTTATAAGAACTTTTCTAAGAAAAAAATTCTAGCACCCTTATACGTTTGGATTTGCTAGATTAACCCTGAAGGTTTTTTTGTTTTTTTTTTTCTTTTGTTGAGGTGGTGTAGGATGGATGATTGGCTAAATTTCCTTTATGCACAGATAAATAAGAAGCAATCATTCACTCACTCATTTATTCGTGTGTTGATTCTGGAAATATCCTGTTCACATAGAAGAAAGGGGAACATATAATTCAGTCCATCAGGTTTATTATATTTTTAGATTTATTTTTCTTAATTATATATGTTTATTATTTTCATTATGTGTGTGTGGATGGATTTGTGATCTATATACATGGACGTGTATTTGTGTACACATGAGCCTTGATTGTAAGGTGTAGAGGTCCAGGAAAATTTGAATTTTCAATCTTATCAAGTTTGTTATACCAAAGTCAGGGCCTTGATTTGACAGGCATAAATTATTAACACTTGGGATCTAGACATTGGGTTGTGTTGATACACTCAAATATGTTGAACTTCCTGGGCCCTCTGGGCCTGTAGAAGTAAGAGCTGTCACTTTTTCCACTGGAAGGCTAGTTCTCCCCCCTGCTTGAAGATGATGTGGTGACATCTCCTTTATAGGACTCTTCACATCCCTTCAAAATGTACTTATGCATGGAGTTCCCGTCGTGGCTCAGTGGTTAACGAATCCGACTAGGAACCATGAGGTTGCAGGTTCGATCCTTGGCATCACTCAGTGGGCTAAGGATCCGGTGTTGCCTTGAGCTGTGGTGTAGATCACAGACGTGGCTCGGATCCTGTGTTGCTGTGGCTGTGGCGTCGGCCGGCGGTTACAGCTCTGATTAGATAGACCCCTAGCCTAGGAACCTCTATATACCGCGGGTGCGGCCCTAGAAAAAAAAGACAAAAAAAAAATCTACTCATGCTTTCCCTCCTGGTCACGGTGACAAGGACCACTCAAAAACATTGATTCTCCAAGTTTCTGTGAGCTTTTCCTAGTTAAAGTTTAGTGCTCTCACCTTGTTTAAAGATGATGCTAATTCTAAATATCTTAAATCACTTATATCTGCTTTCTTTTTTTTTTTTTTGTCTTTTTGCCTTTTCTAGGGCTGCATCTGCGGCATATGGAGGTTCCCAGGCTAGGGGTCTAATCGGAGCTGTAGCTGCTGGCCTACACCATAGCCACAGCAATGCAGGATCCAAGCCACATCTGCAACCTACACCACAGCTCACAGCAACACCGGATCCTTAACCCACTGAGCGATGCCAGGGATTGAACCCGCAACCTCATGGTTCCTAGTCGGATTCGTTAACCACTGAGCCACAATGGGAGCTCGATGTCTGGTTTATTTCTAATGGTATTTATTTAGGTTGTGGTTTTATTTTTCCTTGATCAGATTTGTCAATGTTGGGTCTGTTTTAGTGTCTCCTACCCAACTCCTCCCTATACTACACATTTCCTCTGCAGATCCTGCTCTTGGCTGATTAATTACTATATTTTCTGCTTTCTAATTTATTAATTGATACTAATTTGCCTTTATTAAGCTAGTGGGTGTTAATTATTCTCTGTCAGGCATAGTGATGAGAGTTTTACCTTTACCACATGAATTCATTTCTTTTCTATCTGCTGTTTTCACTGGCTTTGTTTTGCTCGTCTCTTTTTAAATTCTAGAGTTGACTACTTAATTTATTTAAAATGATTTAAAATGAACTTCCCCATAAAATATGGAAGTTCCCAGGCTAGGGGTTGAATCAGAGTTATAGCGACTGGCCTACTCCACAGCCACAGCAACTCCAGATCTGAGCTGCATCTGCAACACACACCACAGCTCACAGGCAACACCAGATCCTTAACCCACTGAGTGAGGCCAGGGATCAAACCTGCCTCCTTGCTCTTTGTGGTTACTAATCAGGCTCCTTACCACTGAGCCATGAGAGGAACTCCCACCCATAAAATATTATTCTTTAATAAAATTGCATTATGTAAACATTAAGAATGAATCACTGATAAAGTTCAGTTGTACAAATTCTAAGTGGAAAATATTGTTTAAAGCAACATTTAAAACATTCTGAATCTGGGAGCACTTTTGAGCAAGCAGGGAGTAACCCTGCTAATTTAACGTTGAAAAACATTTTTAAGCCATAGAATTCTTTAAAAAAAAATGTTAAGCTCAATCAGTAAAAGTTCTGAAGGTATATCTCTTTGACTGAAGCTGGGGTGAAGAACTCAGAGCCCCAACAACTCAGTTCTTTGTTTTTTACTGCATCGTTTTCATCTCAAAGGCAACTCCATAGAACCCAAATGGCTTGTGAGGCAGTGTGATCTCTTTCACCCTTTTTATTTTATGAATGTGAAAAGCAGGAACCAGAGGCTTCTTGTTCAGTGCTAATTGCTTTACGTTGTTGCTCCATCTGATTCTGGCTTTCCCCATTCTGTAGTTCCCAGTATATTTTCTTATATTTCAAAACATTTTAGGAGCTTCTGGCTAGCTTTTGGTGTCTGGTTTGGGGGCTATGAGATAAATTTTCATGGCAAATATTTCTTAAAGTTTCCTAAAATTTTGCTGATAAATCTTCAAAGAGATAGCACCAACTTCCCATTTAGAACTCAGAAGATTCTTTTCCATGCTATCTTCTTTAAGTATCCTTTAACTTCGAAACAGTATCTTGTTCTCATGGAAAATTAGCGACCACAATGTCCATACACATTTGCATATAGGAAGAGGACTATACAGTCAGCACAACTGCTGTGGTTGTGACACGTCTAAGCCAGAGTCCTATGGGGTCCAGTCTCTGTCCAGAGTCATATTCAAAGGAGCCCAGAATAGCAACCCAGAGGAATTAAAAGGAAATGTCAGTATCATTAAAGAGTATTCAGTGCAATAACCCACAGCAGCACCAATCTCACATGTCAAAAGCCCGTTTCCTCTCCTAAAATATCCAGTGTGGCACCTGCTCTGGTGTCTCTGTTTATTTCTCTCTTACTTTCCTCTGCCTTTGTTACTCTCCACCCACTGCTCTCAAATCCTTTTTCAAAGGCTTGGGAATGGTGTTGGCAAAGACAGAATTCTTTGCATTTCTTTTCATAAGTGAGAGAAGAGGAGAAAAGGAAAAAGTAAAGAGAAAGCAAAACTTCCTTTTCTTTCAAAGGATTTGATGGAAGAAGACATGGGGGAACTCATGCAGGAACACATTTGTCCTTGTCACTTAAGTGGCCATATATGCATTAGCTTATTCAATCCTCACGATAAGTATATGAGGTAAATAATGTTATTACAATTTCTATTTTGTTGTCAGGGTAACTAGGACTTAGGAAGATAAAGCCATGTCCTCAGGTCACCCAGCTAGTGAACGATGGCATAAGGCCCTCGCTTTTAAGCAATTTGCTGTGTTATTGTATGAGGTTTCCAGAGTTTCATAAAAATCAATAATGGTGATTTTCCAATTAGAATGTATTTTCCCCCCTATGGCTCATTTTTCTTCTCCAAATCTAAACCCTGAGAAGTGCATCTTTGCTTAGAATGAATCTTTATCGGATTACTTATGCATTACCAAGCTGCTGACTTCTTAGTTTTGGAATCTGGACTCTATCAAAAATTTGCTTTAGTTATTCCAAAAATTTAAAATACTTTTTTTTTTTTTACAGAATGGTAGAACTAATTCCTCCTGCAACTATTAGGATGTATTTTTTTGTTGACGCAGGTAAATTAGATAGAGTGGGTTTCTTTGAGCAGATAAGATTAGTATGGAGATGTCCTGGAGGGTGTATCCGCCAGCATGAGAGTGTGCACAGAGGCCTTCATAATTCTTGTATTGACATTGGAGTCTTCAGGGACAAAGGCAGTCTTGGAAGGAAGCAACAAAGATAATATCTTGCCATGGTTAAGAATAAGAATAATTATAATTTCTTTTTTTCTTCTTAATTTAAATAAAAAAATTTTTTTGGCCATACCTGCAGCATATGGGAGTCCCTGGGCCAGGGACTGAATCCAAGTCATGCTGCGATCCACATTGCAGCTGTGGCAGCGATGGATCCTTTAACCTCCTGCGCTGGAACCTGCCCCTCTGGGGTAACCTGAGCTGCTGCACTCGGATTCTTAACCCACTGCACCACTGTGGGAACTCCAGAAAAATTATAATTTCCTGAAGGGAGGAAGTTACAACTGTAATCTCTGTTGTGAAGGAAGCAGAAACATAGCAGCTGAGGACAATTAAACCATGTCAAAGGGTTCTTTGCAGTAGGCACCACTACATTGATTGTGTAATGTGTGTTATATAACATAGTAATTCAGTATAATGTCACAGTTTCCTTGCTTTGTGAGTTGGGGGAGTCCTGGGCAGAAGTGCATGAGTGCAGAGGGCAGGGACATAAACAGGGTCTTGCTTCAATCTGAGCCTCTCAGGACCCAGATAGTCATGAAGAAATCAGCTTTGGAGAATGCAGACAATTGTAAACACTCACTCTCGCAAGCAGTCATTTATCTAACTTCAAAATACTTCTTGAATGTAGGCCAGCATGTTGAAAAATAATTTTTGGAAAGGTAAGTTCTAGGATATCTTTACATCCAGGAAGGCAGAGAGCTTTTCTCTCTATGCTTCCATAAGTCAGAGGTTCTTTGAGTACAACGAGGGCATTCTATGCTCTGTACACAGTCATTCCTAATCAACCAGTACCTTTCTACTTTAAAAATGTAAGAGGGGAGTTCCTGTCATGGCTAAGTGGAAATGAATGTGACTGGCGTCCATGAGGTCACAGGTTCAATCCCTGGCATTGGTCAGTGGGCTAAGGATTCGGTGTTGCTCTGAGCTGCGGTGTAGGTCACAGATGTGGCTCGGTTCTGGCATTGTTGTGGCTATGATGTAGGCCAGTCGCTATAGCTCCGATTCAACCCCTAGCCTGGGAACCTCCATACGCTGTGGGTGTGGCCCTAAAAAGACAAAAAAAAAAAAAAAAGCAATATGATAAAGACCGTGTGCACTTTGGTTTTAACTGTGTCCGAAACAAGGTACATGGCATTTTTGGTCATCTGTCAGTTCTTTACAGCTGACATTTAAGCTGAGAAGGACATGGGAAAGGGAACAAATATCTGGGTGCCTTCTGTGTTCCAGTCCTGTGTGGCTGCACTGTGTATATGATCTCATTCACCTTCATGGAGACACCAGAAGTAGGAAATACTGTTCCCATGTCTCAGATGAAGAAACTAGAGAGATGGTACATCTCATTCAGGCTCACACAGACAGTGGAGGGGCAGACTGGGGATCTGAACCCGGTGGTGCTAACTGTGATGTTCCACAGGAGGGAGTCTACATATACGCCTTAGGGTGACGTTCGTATATGAGTTGTTAAATACTTATTAAGTATTTATGGCATGTCTTGAAGGGGAATGATTGAATCGAGTCAAATGTTAAAATTTGTTTCTATTTCCATGGTATTTTAATTTGACCAGTTATTTGTTTTGGTTGTCGTTTCAGTGTTTATTTAATTTTTTGACTGATGTATAATGGACATACAACATTATGTCAGTACAACATGATTTAACATTTGTACATACAGCAAAATGATCACAATAAGTCTAGTTAATATGCATCATCACACCTAGCTGCAATTTTTTTTTCCTCAGGATTTGAACTTTTTAAGATCTATTCTCTTAGCAACTTTCAAACATGCAATATAGTATTATTAACTGCAGTCATCATACTGTACATGATATCCCCATGACTTATTTATTTTGAAACTGCAAGTGTGTACTTTTTGATTCCTTTCACCCATTCTGCCCCCCCCCCCCAGCACCCGCCATGTAGCAACCACCAATCTGTTCTCTGTACCTATGGTCTTATTTTTTGCTTTTTGTTTGCTTTAGGATAGCAATACTGTACTTTTTGACTACTATAGCATTGTATTATAATTTGAATACAGGGAGTGTGGTACCTTCAGCTTTGTTCCCTTTCTTATGATTGTTTTGGCTATTCAGGGTCTTTTGTGGTTCTATATAAAATTTAGAATTGTTATATTTATGGGAAAATTCCACTGGGATTTTGTTGGGAATTGCATTCAATCTGCAGAAATTTCTTTGCGTAGTGTGGACGTTTTAACAGTATGAATTCTTCTGATCCAGGAGCATGGATATTCTTTCCATTTATTTGTGTCATCTTCAATTTCTATCCTCAATGTCTTATAGTTTTCAGAGTATGGGTCTTTCACCTCCTAGGTTAAATTTATTCCTAGGAATTTATTCTTTTTGATGCAATTGTAAATTGAACCATTTTCTTAATTTCTCTTTCTGATAGTTTGCTATTAGTATATAAGTGCAACATTCGTATATTGACTTTACATCTTGCAACTTTACTGACTTCTTGTATTAATTCCAACAGTTTTTTTTTTTTGGTGGAGTCTTTAGGGTTTTTCATATATAGAATCATTTCATCTGCAAACAATGCAAAACATCCAACTAGGCTGTCTTTTATTTCTTTTCCTCTCCAGTTGCTCTGGCTAGGACTTCTAAAGCTATGTTGAATAAAAGAGGCAAAAGTAGGTATCTTTGTCTTATTCCTGATCTTAGAGGAAAAGCTTTCAGGTTCTCTCCAACAAGTATGATGTTAGCTATGGACTTGTCACATAATTGTCTTTATTATGTTGAAGTACTTTCCCTCCAATTGGATTGAAGCAGGAAAAAATACAAGATGAGACAAGAACATGTTGTGGTGCCAGAAAGTAAGGAACTTCTTAAAAAAAAACCAAACCCAAAACACAAACCCACACTGATGGGGGTTTGTCAGAGGATGCAGATACCAACTGAAAGAACTCCCAATGACCCCTGGAAAAAATTGAGCAGCAAAATTAGTAAAGTAGAATTGAATTCTAATGCAATATATAATGTTAATATCCGTGAGTCCTTACTGAATTATATTAATGCTTGTATTAATAACTAAATGGGAGGAAAAGAGACAATTCTCCCAGATAAAATTACCGAATAATTTATGTACATAGTTCTCTCAAGGAGGTAGAATAGAATACTCCATTCCTTGAGTGTGGGCTATGCATAGGGATTTTCTCCCAAAGTAGTATGTTAAAAAAAAAAAAAAGGTTAACTTTATAGTCTCAGAACCTAACAAACACTACCTCCACAAGGTGATCAAAGTCAACATTAACAGTGAAAATCGTATTGATAATATCTACTCTTGGCATGATATGATGAAGATGGTATTTTCTTCTGTGATCTTCCTCCTCCAAGCCACAACTCTGGTCTCATCATGATGAAAATAGAGGACAAATCTCAACTGAGGGACATTCTGCAAAATACCTGACCCATATTCTTTAAAGCTCATCAACAAGAAGGAAAGTCTGAGAAACTACCATGGTCAAGAGGAGGCTAAGGAGATAGGATGGATAAATTTAATAGGATATCCTGGATGGGAACCTGCAACAGAAAAAGGCATCAGGTAGAAGCTAAGGGAATCTGAATACAGTATGGCATTGATTAACAATGTATCGATATTGGCTCATTAATTGCGACATGTAGCACATTAAGATGTTAATACTGGGGAAACTGGAGCTGAAGTTTATGGAAACTCTCTGTACTATCTTCACAATTTTTCTGGGAATCTCAAGCTGTTAAAAAAATTTATTTAGAAAGCACAAAATTAGAGAAGTGATTTTCCCGTATTTCAGAGGAGAAAATAGAGCTTCAGAGAGTTTCAGTAATTTTCCCAAGGTCAGGGGATCAAACACTAAGTGGTGAATTGTAGGGTTTGACCTAACTCTTTGGAGTAAATGGCTTGTTGCATCACCTCACATCATCTCGTAAGTGCCCGCAGTCCATTGCAGTGCCTTCTACCCTATTGCTGGAGTTTCTGTTCCTCCTCGCTCAAGGGCTTCCAGTATTTTCTTTTCCTTTTTTTTTTGATCTTTTGTCTCTTAGGGCCCCACCTGTGGCATATGGAAGTTCCCAGCCTAGGGGTCCAATTGGAGCTGCAGCTGCCAGCCTACATCAGAGCGACAGCAACGTGGGATCTAAACCACAGCTCACAGCAACCCCAAATCCTTAACCCACTGAGCGAGGCCCAGGAATCGAACCCAGGTCCTTGTGGATGCTAGTCGAGTTTGCTAACCACTGAGCCATGACGAGAACTCCAAGGGCTTCCAGTATTTTCATGCATTCCAGACTCTTCTGCCACAGAGGAACACCAGAAAATACCAGAATCTGTTTGTTCTTGTTTGGGTTGCCTGAAAAATAGTCTTTAAGACAAAAATGTTAAGTGTAAGCTGTTGATTAAGGAAGTGATTCCAAGAAGCACAAGGGAGGAAAAATGCTGTCGGAGCCAGCCGACAACGAGCAGGTCCCGAAACCTGTGCTGCAGGACTGAGAAAAGAAAGACGACAGAAAAGGTGGGGCTGAGAGGGACACACTCTAAGTCCGCCAGACGCTAGGCTCAGAGTGGACCCCGAGTTTATTTTCAGCTTGACTTTTAAACATTCTTTCCAGAAACAGGTGCAATCAATCATAAACATTGTTTGATCTTAAGCCATGGTACTCGTCAACTTGCAAAGAGTGTCTTGACACTTTTACGGCTGGGAACCTACCTCCCTGGCACCTTATCTGCAGCCCAAGACCACCTGCCATAAACATTCCGAAGGAGTGGCGGGACAGAGGTTGTCCTTGACTGATCAACCTCAGAGCCTGGTGTCAGCACTCAAGGATTTCTCTTCCTTGCTACGTGCCGACAGCCCTCAGGTCATGAGTTGGCTCCCCACAAAATGCCAGTAAACTATCTGTAGTGAAGTGATTATGCTTTAGAAAATTGGAACTTCATCCCACTAAGGATCCTCTGAGACCACATGGAAAACCTCTCTGGGGACAGGTAGGCTGTCATTAATCCACTGACTTTCATCTTCTCATGCTTGAAGTTTTCTCTGGAGGGATTAACACCCTTATAGTTGGGTTCCACAGCTATGGAGAAAATTCTCATTCTGAGAAGTGGAGAGATTCAAGCTCTTGAATTAGGATGTTGTCAGCCTGCTAACAATGAACCAGATTTAGGAGAACTCAGACTGAAAAGAAATGGGTTGGGGTCTGCCATACATATATTTAGATTCTTTAAAAATTTTTTGATAATAAGTCAGAATTACCTTCCAATGCAAAGGACATTTTTTTTAATGCAAAGCATAATAACTGATTTAAAATTCAAGACTATTTAGAGCAGGTGTTGGCAAACTATGAACAGTGGGCCAGATGGTACCCCCTGATGATTTTTGTAAAAAATTTGATTGTAACACAACCCGTTTGTTTCCGTATCATCTCTGACTGCTTTTGCACCACAATGGCAAAGTGGAGTAGCTAGGACAGGAACTAGATAGCCCACAAAATCTGAACTCTACTCTCTGCCCAACAGAAGGAGCTGACTGATTCCTGAAATAGAACTTGAATGGGAAGATTTTTTTTTCTGACAGGGGAAGCTAGAAAAGTCCCTCTGTTGCATGGATACATCCTGTAGGTGAGGAGAACTTGCACTTTTGTCACGATGTTCATTGGTCTGTGGGATGCATATATCTGGACAAAACTTCCCTTGAAAAAGACACATGCACCTCTATGTTCACTGCAGCATTATTCACAATAGCTAAGACATGGAAACAACCTAAACGTCTGCTGACAGATGAATGGATTAAGAAGATGTGATATATATACACAATGGAATACTACAGCCATAAAAAAGAACAAAATAATGCCATTTGCAGCAACATGGATGGAACTAGAGATTCTCATACTAAGTGAAGTAAGTCAGAAAGAGAAAGAAAAATACCATATGATATCACTTATATCTTGAATCTAATATACGGCACAAATGAACCTTTCCACCGAAAAGAAAATCATGGACTTGGAGAACAGACTTGTGGTTGACCGGGGTGGGAGGGGGAGGGAATGGGATGGACTGGAAATCTGGGGTTAAAAGATATAAACTATTGACTTTGGAATGAATAAGCAATGAGATCCTGCTGTATAGCACTGGGAACTATATCTAGTCACTTGTGATGCAGCATGGTGGCGGATAATGTGAGAAAATGAATGTGTATATATATGTATGTGTGACTGAGTCATTTTTCTATATGGTAGAAAATTGACAGAAACCAACCATAATGGAAAAAATAAAAATCATTAAAAATAATTAATGCTATTGTATAGTCAGCAGTTGGAGCAGTGTCCCTTGAAATGATGATAGATGAAAGATCTCTTGAGGTCCTTTCCAGTTTAAGCTTTAGTTGTGAGAAAACGCGGGATGCTGGCAATGTGAAATGACAACAATTTGGGGAAGATTAGTTACTAATCTGTATATCTTTCTTCATATCAGGCAGGTGCTTCACTCTACTGGGAGAAAAAAAGCATTCTTTATCCAGGTTTGGGTGTCATTTGAGAAATGAAAGATCTGTTTGCTCATAGGAGATTTCAAAAGAACTTCTTATAGATAATAGATCACGATTCATGGGCGATTCCTCCATGTATCACTGAAGGAGACAATTTCTAACTCTTTACTACCAGTTTTCATTCTCTTCAATTTGTCGGAGGGGCCAAAAGTGCTGTGCAAATATGTAAGAACATCCTTTTGGCAGGATGATACTTTATAGAAATGTTGAATTACTGAGAAACTCAGCTAAATGCATCCCCGTCCAACTGATGCACTGGAGGATATATTAAGGCCACATTTCCCAAATTAGGAAAGATTCCACTTCCTAAACTGTCAAAGCCACATCAGAAAGTTCAAACATCAGCCGCATTTATGGCAAGCAAAACTAATGGAGATTCTTCCACGAAAAAATTCTGACTCTTGAGAAGAACAGCACAAGAATACAGTCAGAGACGCATGGAAGATCAAAGGGAAAAGAACTAATGCACTAAGGTTTCATGCTCACATAATGGAATTTTAATGTAGAAATTCTGACTGAGCCATCAACATATACAAAGAATGAAATTCCCAAATGTTGGGGGGGGGGGCAGACCAAGAATTCTCAGAGGAAGTATTCAGGAATGCGTTTTAAAACTCTTGGTCATTGTACCTATGGTAGTGGTGTTGACAGACTACTTTAGTATAGGCAGAAGTTTTAGTGGTGAAAGTTTAAGAGAAGCTACCTATTCACAGAGACAGAGAGTAAGATGGTGCTTTCCAGGGACTAGGGGAGAGGTAAAGGGAGTTATTATTTAACAAGTGCAGAGTTTGGGATGATGAGAAGTTTCCGGAAATACAGTGATTGTAGTTGCACAACATCGTGAATATGATTAATGCCACTGAACTATGCACTTAAAAATAGCTAAAATGGAGTTCCCACTGTGCAGTGGGTTAAGAATCTGACTGCAGTGGCTTGGGTCACTGGAGAGGTGCAGGTTCGATCCTCAGCTGAGTAGAATGGGTTAAAGAATCTGGCGTTGCAGCAGCTGTGGCTTAGATTTGATTCCTGGGCCAGGAACTTCCATATCCAATGGGTGCGGCCATAAAAAGAAAAAAAAATGGCTAAAATGACTTTGTATTCTTTATACGTATTATAAAAACATATTTATTATATAATTTATATATATAAACACAATTTTAAAAAGGGAGAAAGCTATCCTTGTGCTGTGAGTTCCACCCCTTTAAACAGAAGGGTAGGGGTGTGCTTTTCTCATTTCAGGCACAGTGAGTATATATTTAAAGAACACTTAGTCTGATATTGTATCTTTTTTCCTGTCCCCACCCATTAGGGTGTTCAATGACTTGTACCTGATAAAGGTAGCAGTCTTTGGAAATAAGAAAGAGCTTTGAGTGAGAATAAATACTGTCAACTACAGTGAAGATAATCATTCATGAGTCCTGCATGTAATGAAAAGTAAATGCAATGCTCGTAAACCAGTAGCCAAAGTATGAATTCAGTCACTCTGAAAAATCATTTGGCGGCATGTACTCAAACTGAACGTATGCATAGCCAATAATTTAGAATGCCACTCCTGGATGTGAAGCTAACACAACCAACTTTGTAAGTGCACTGAAAGACATATATAAGAATATTTACATGAGAATTTTATAGCTACAGCAGTAGAGACAATAAAAAATCTTATTTATAGTAAAAGAAGTAAACAAATTATGGTAAATTCATACAGTGACATATATCATGGTGAAATCAACTAACTATTGCCATATACAACTCCATGGGTGAATTCCTCATCTTCAAAACTGTTGTGCAAAAGAAGAGAGACATAAAGGCTATTTACTGTAAGAATTCATTTAAGGAGTTCCCATTGTGGCTCAGCTGTAACAAACCTACAGCTCAGCTGTAGCTGACTAGTAACCATGAGGACGCAGGTTCTATCCCTGGCCTCTCTCAGCGGGTCAAGGATCTGGCATTGCTGTGAGCTGCAGTGTAGATCGCAGACACGGCTCAGTCCCGCGTTGCTGTGACTGTGGTGTAGGCCAGCAGCTACAGCTCTGACTTGACCCCTTACCTGGGAACTTCCTTATTCTGTGTGTGTAGCCCTAAGAAGACAAAAAAAAAATTCATTTAATATTTTTTTACTATCTTTACAATGTCTGTAGTGTAGCTTTGTCCTTTCTTTTATTATGGGCAATGTGAGCCTTTCTCTTTTTGAGATCAGCCTGGCTGTAAAATTTTTTAATTTTATTGATCTTAAAAAAGCCCAGATTTTTGATTCTTTCATTTTGTCCTTTTTTTGGTTTACTTACAATTCCATTGATTTCTGCTCTGCTCTTTATTATTCCTTTCCTTCTGATTGCTTTGAGTTTTGATTTGTTCTCCTTCCTTTTTATCTTTGTAAGGCAGAAATTTAGATATTGACTTAAGACTTTCTTCTGTAATGTAAATACTTACTGGTATAAATGTCCTTCTAAGCTCTCTTTTAGCTGCATCCCACAAATTTTGATGTGTTGTATTTTTATTTTCATCCAATTAAAAGTGTTTTTTGATATCCTTTTTGAACAAACTTTCATTTAGATGTAGTTATTTAGAAATGTGTTGCTTAATTTCTAACTATAGGGGACATTTTCAGGTATCTGTTATTAATTTCTAGTCTGATCTCTTGTGATCAGAGAATACACTCTATATGATTCAATTCTATACAGTCCAATTCTTTTAAATTCCTTGAGGCCTGGTTTATGGCCGTGGGCATGGTCTATCTTGGTGAATGTCCTATGTGCACTTGAAAATGATTAACATTCTGCTGCTGTGGGGTGCAACTTCTGATAAATATCAATGAGGTGAGGTCGGTTAATAAGGCTATTCAGGTCTTCCATATCCTTATGTATTTTCTGTCTACTTGTTCTGCTCTTTACTGAGGATTGTTAAGTCTTCAACTTCAACTATGGATTTGTCTATTTTCATTTCTCTTAGATTTTGCTTCGTGTATTTTGAAGCTCTGTTGTGAGGTGTATACAAATTTAGGATTGCTATTTCTTCTCAATGAATTGGCTCCTTTATCATGATGTAATGGCTTTTTTTTTTTTGCAATGTCCTTTTTATCCTTTGCAATATTTCTTCTTCTGAAGTTTACTTCTGATATTAATACAGCTATTCCAGCTTTCTTTTAATTAGTGATTACATGGTATATCTTTCTATCCTTTTACTTTAATCTCTGTCTATATACATAAAAATGGCTTTCTTATAGATAGCATGTAATGGGGTTTTAATTTTTTATCCAGTATGATCATTTCCCTATTTTTATTGGTGTGTTTCCACCACATACAATTAATATAATCTTTGATGTGAATGGATTTAAATCCATCATTTTTTTTTGTCCTTATATGGCCACATTTGTGGCATATGGAGGTCTAATCAGAAGGGCTAGGGGTCTAATTGGAGTTACAGCTGCCGGCCTATGCCACAGCCACAGCAACAGCAACGCCAGATTCGAGCTGCGTCTGCAACCTATACCACAGCTCATGGCAACGCCGGATCCTCAACCACTGAGCAAGGCCAGGGATCAAACCCGTAACCTCATGGTTCCTGATCGGATTCTTTTCTTCTGAACCACGATGGGAATGCCTAAATCCATCATCTTGTTAATTGCTTTTGATTAAAGCTGGACAATGAGTGTAGAACAGTAAAGACCAAGGGTATTTATGACCAGCAATGGACATGCCTCTTCTTCTGATGGCCATTCATTTACAGATGTTGAATTGGGTTTGGGTTTTGTTGTGCTATGATCACCTTGAATATATAATAAGCTTCAAATTCCTTTTGTGTTACTTTGTACTTAAGGTGGGAGTTATGATGCTAGGTGATTTTTCCTCAATATGTCTGCCCTGTTCTCACATCTTTGGTCACCTCAGCCTTGGAGGGGGTCTTTTTCTTCACCCTCAGAAGCCACACATCATCATTCCCGGAACATCCTGTGGTTACACAGATCATCTCCTCTGTGTCTGGGAGAGCAGACACATGCATACCACAGGGCAAAAATCATTGGAATCATCTAGAAGACTACCTACCAGAAAGGCTTTGGTTAAATATTGATGGAAAGGAAAATTTTGAGTACTTTAATTCTCATTTTAATACTAGCTAATACTTCATTATTTTCCAAAATTAAGGCTTTAATCAAAATGTCAATTATTTTTTGACTAGCAGGATTTAAAAAGTCATCAGAACAACTTTATACGTCTTTGTCGTATTATTGTTTTAACTCCTCCTTGTTTGCCAAACTTTTTAGATGATGAATGGGATAGGGGGTGAAAGTATTACAGCCTTTCTCTCCTTTTGGCTTCTACACTGTTGGCTTGTATCACAGCTATTTCCATAGCACATCCTGACTTTCCAGTGGTGTCCACACTTCTCAGTAGAGAGTATTACAGTCTATAGTTGCTGAGCTCTTTCTATGTCCTGAAGCAGTATTTTCAAGGAGACACGAGGATATACTGCCAGTGAAAGTCTAGGGTCACTTCCCAGTCCAGACTATCTTTATATCATTTTCTTTTTTTTTTTTCTGGAGCTGGATTAGTCTTACTATGTTAAACTTGTAATTTTTCACTATATTTCCCAAAGTTCCTCATTCCCTAAGCCTTGCTTTCTACTACTTTTGTCCCTCAATATGAGAGACCTAAGTCTACTTTTCACCCCAATATATAATGATTACAGGGAAATACATACTGCAGATACAAAGGTACCAGTAATTTTAGAACATCCTGAAATAAGAACCCCCAACCCTTTTAAGTCTTAGAGGTGACCGTCAGTTGGCCTTGGAGGTCAGTCAAAAATAATTTTGGGGAGTTCCTTTTGTGGCTCAGAGGGTTAAGAACTTAACTAGTATCCATGAGGATGCAGGTTTGATCCCTGGCCTTTGCTCAGTGGATTAAGAATCTGGTGGTAGGTTGCAGATGTGGGTCAGATTTGGCACTGCTGTGGCTATGGTTTAGGCTGGTAACTGCAGTCCTGATTTGATCCCTAGCTGGGAACTTCCATATGCTGCAGGTGTGGCCCTAAAAAGAAAAAAAATTTTTTTGAATTTCATAAAGAGCTGCCGAAGGTGGATTCAAAGTTCTGGGTGGTTGCTGATGAGAATTAATTTGGGGGGCTTGGCATGCCTGCTGTAATTCTCCCAGATCAGTTCTTCTGGTATCTCTGGGGTGAAGATGGCACTGCAATTTTACTTCACTGGGCAGTGATTTGTTTCTCTTACGTTTACGGGCAGTTTTTTCCCTTTTTCTTTTTGTTGTAGGAATCTAAGTTTTTCCAGTGAAAAGTCAAAAGCAGGACATACACAAATCTTACTGATCTAACTCAATTCTGCAAATATATTTTGGTCATCCAAAACTCCATTTATTCATTTTTTCATTTATTCACACATTCATTCATCCATCATTTAATAAACATGTATTATGTGTCCAGCACCATCCTATGTGCAAAAGAGACTGGGAAATCGGTGTCTCAAAAAGAGAAAGAGATATGGTGCTGCTTTAGAGGAGATTACACATATTCCTAGAGATCTTACTCTTTCTCGCCTCACTTTCTTTCTCTCACATATGAATACACTTAAAGTATTATGTAGGGCAGCTTAACTGGAGTTTTCTTTAATAAAATAGAAGCTAGTCTGTGATTTACCAGTAGAAATCCCAAATTGGGTTGGTAGAGTTATTTCCTGGAGGTGGCAAAATTTTGATATGGGTTTTGCAGATAATAATGCAAATATGAGAGGAATTGGTTCTTGGACATGAGTCCATCTTCTCCCCCAGGTTCTTGGCCTCCTGAAAAAAGCAATTTTCCCTTTCCAAAAAAAAAAAAAAAGATACAAGCATCGAAAGAATCTGTTCTTTTCCAGGTAACAAAATGGAAACATTCTCAGACTTTCAAAGCAAAGTTCAGCAGAACCGCTAAGGGTTGAAAGTGAAATGGATCTTGGAAATAGGCTAGCTCAGCACTCTTGTTTTATGGACAGTGGAGCTGAATCCAGGAGAGGTTACGTGGTAGGGTCTGGATTGTAACTCAGTTCAGCCAGGTGTTCAGTCTGATGTACTTTTGCTGATGACTCCTCTTTGCTGCTGCTTTTTAAATGAGTCAAGAGAGATTAAATCAACACTATAAAAACTTACTGAGTGCCCTGGATCTTCCAGGTATTAGGTGAGATACAAAAGTGAATAAGATCTATTCCCCACCATTGTGGAGTTTGTAGTCTGGTGGAGAAGCCAGGCCTACAGGTGTGTAATTATGTAATAGGCAGAAAGAAGTAAGGAGCAGAGAGAAGCGAGAGATGGACACTCCCTTCTGTGGCAGACTCCAGAAGCACTTTTGTAGATTAGATCACATTTAGGTTGAAACAAAAGGGTCTCCAAAATGTGGTTGCATTTTGCTTAGTTTCTTCCAGAAAAATGATGTGGCGAGAGCTTTGCAGTTCCTCCGCAGCTTGTCTGGCTTAGCTGAAGACTCTCCAATGGTCCTTGTGGGCATGTGCCCAGTAATGAGCTCAGAGACCTGAGCCAAGTTGTTATAACAGTTGCTTCACACTGTCATCTGCGTAATTATTAGATGCTCTTCTTTGCTCTTTCTGGCATGGCCAGGTCTTGTTTCTCCAACAAGAATGTTGAGTTTCTTTAAGGGCTATGAAATGCAGTGGAAGGAAACTGCAACAGACAGTGATACATTTTGGACATTTTGGAGCTAAAGATTCCTTCCTCTCTCCCTTCTCCCTCCTTCTTCTTCCCTCCTTCCTCCCTCTCCCCCTTCCTCCCCCCACCAAGAGCATCATATTTCACAGTAAGGACATATAAGACGTAATGAACAAATCTTCCATCAGGAGACACTGAAGTGGTAACATGCTTTGTATACGTTTTTCTTTTTTCACCTTGATATTTTGGTCAGTTAATAAATGTGGGTAAAATCGCTGTAACTGGACTCTGAAGTCAACTTGATTGAATTGTTTCCTCTCCCTTTCTTTTTTAAATACTACCAATTTATCACAGTACAGAAGTTACAGGTCTGTCTGATCCTGGGTGGGGATGATCTTGTGAGGGCATAGAATTTATTCCTGTGCCTTTAATTAGTTTATATTTCAACTGTTTCTTGAGCTTTCCATCTGTGATGAGCTCGTGCTGTTTGTCTGGATTTCCATAGAACTACAAACCACCTTTTCCACTGTTATTAAATATAAACAATATCTTATTTAGGTAACATGTTAAATATTTTGACTTTTCTTTACATGTGTATTTAAACATAGCTTCCGTTCCAGATTTTGTCTACTGCTGCCCTGTGCTGATAGTTGTGTGAAGCATATGGGATAAAAATGATCGTAATAAATAGTGAATGAACATGTGGTTCCCATGACATGAGAGACCAAAAGGACACAATGAAAATATGCAACAACTTCTGCCAACCCCTCCCCCCCGAAACCCACGCTTTTCTCCTTCCAGAATGGCCATCCTGAAAGCATTTGACCTAAACTCCAAGCTTCTGCTGATTTCTGTGATGCAGGGAAAGGACACTAAATGATAGGAAAATCAGCTATCTCAGCTCTGCCCAATAGAAATACTAAGTGAGCCACATATAATCAAAGATATTTGAGACCTCATTAGAAACTTTAATAATAAGTAATAAATGAAATTAATTTTAATATATTTTACCCCTGATATGTCCAAAAACCTTATCATTAGAACACATGTAGGGAGTTCCCGTCATGGCTCAGTGGTTAACGAATCCGACTAAGAACCATGAGGTTGCGGGTTTGATCTCTGGCCTTGCTCAGTGGGTTAAGGATCCGGCGTTACCGTGAGCTGTGGTGTAGGTTGCAGACGCGGCTCGGATCCTGCGTTGCTGTGGCTGTGGCGAAGGCCGGCAGCTTCAGCTCCTGTTAGACCCCTAGCCTGGGAACCTCCATATGCCGCGGGTGCGGCTCTATATAAAAAGGCAAAAAGACAAAAAACAAAAACAAAACAAACAGAACATACGTATATAATATATAAAATATACATAAACTTATTAATGAGATACTTATTTTTTCCTTCTTTCTGTACCATGTATTTGATATGTGGAATTTTTTTTCTTTTTAGGGCTGCAGCTGAGGCATATGGAAGTTCCTGGGCTAGGGGGAGAATTGGAGTTGCAGCTGTTGGCCTACGCCACAGCCACAGCAACACTGGATCCAAGCCACATCTGCAACCTACACTGAAGCTTACGGTAACGCCGAATCCTTAACCTACTGAGGGAGGCCAGGGATTGAACCTGCATCCTCACAGACATTATATCGGGTCCCTAATCCACTTAGCCACAATGGGAACTACCTGTCGTGTCATAAGGGAACTTCCAACACTACTTCATATTTAAATACAAAATGAACTTGGACTCTGGAATTGGAAACTTACAAATAGACTTTTCACTTGTACTGATTGTTCTGTGGCACATTCAAGTCAATTGAACATGGATCAGACATAGAACAATTGTTTTTATTGTGCAAGGTTTTTACACTTCAGATCTGTCATAATCAAAACAGACAGTTGGCTTAAGAAGATGTGATACACACACACACACACACACATACTACACACACATGTATGGAACGTTACTCAGCCATAAAATGAAATATGCTATTTGCAGCAACATGTATGGACCTAGAGAATGTTATGCTTAATGAAGTAAGACATACAGAGAAAAGATGAATATTATATGGAATCACTTATATGTGGAATCTAAAAATAATAACAAAGAATTCATTCTACAAAACAGAAACAGATTCACAGACATAGAAAACAAACCTTTGGTTACCAAAGGGGAAAGTGGGGAAGGGCAGGGACAAATTAGAAACCTGGGATTAATAGTTACAAACTGCTGTGCATAAAACAGATAAACAACAAGGATTTATTATACAGTACAGGGAGTTATATTTAATATTTTGTAATAACCTTTAAAGGAAGATAATATAAAAATGATAACAGAATCACTGCTGTACGCAGTAACACAATAATATGATCAGTTATAGTTCAATAAAAAATGAAACAAAATGTAAACAAAACAAAAACGCCTCTGTAAGTTTACAAATTGTCCATTAGGCGGTGGTACAACTCCAGGCGAAAAACACTGCTCTATGAGGAGTTTCAATGTCTCCCATTTTCAGGAAGGGTCCATGGTCTAGGACCGTGACTAAGGAAGGCAATTCTTACCCATTTGGTAGAACCAACACAAGGTGGAGTTCCTACTGGGGTGCAATGGGATCAGAGTCACCAGAACACAAGTTTGATCCTGGGACAGGCATGGTGGGTTAAAGGATCTGGTGTTGCCACAGTTGCAGCTGTAGGTCGCAATTGCCGTTGGAATCAGATCCCTGACCCAGAAACACCTATTCCGTATGCCAGCTGGGGGTGGGAGGACAGCCACAAAAAAAAACGGGGGAAGAAAAAAAATGTGCCAGGCACCCAAGTGTTTATACTGAATGGAAAAGCAGCCCTTTTCCAGAGTATTTTAAGAGAAGCAAGTCAGTCCCCACTAATATTTCAAAGAGAGCTTGTGTGGTCCACATCACTGCCATGTAGTGCCCAGGGAAGCCGAACTTGCCATTCAGACCCACAGCAGATTTCCATTCCAGTGTAGAAGTGGGTGGGTGTTGGCAGCGAGGAGGCTGTCATTAGTGCTGTTCCGAGTGAGAGAAGCACCATTGTTCACGTAGCAGGTCCACACACTGGAGAAGCATCTTATAAACTGTGCCAATATGAAAGATGGAAAAACCCTGCCTGTTACAAAAGGAGCACAAAATCAGTTCTAAAATTTCTTCAAAGAACTACGGCCCAGTTGGTGAATTAGAGTGAAGGGAGAAAAAGGCAGATGTTTGCATCTGCTCACCCCAAACTCCAGTCTCCTGTGATAAAACATGATGGAAGGTGATATGAGAAAAAGAATGTATAATATGTGTATGACTGGGGTCACTTTGCTGTACAGCAGAAATTGACACAACACTGTAAAATCAGCTATACTTTAATAATTTTTTTTAATTAAAAAAGTGGCAGATGTGCCCAGTCAGGTGGTTCTGACTCCTCTGTGATGTCTGAAAGTGATGTGGCCTTACACTCCTGAGGGAATGATGAGGGTTAGGACTCAGTCTCAGAGAAGTCAGCAAGCTGCACAGTGATCTATTTGGGTTATAATCTCTGACCTAATCCTTTCAACTTAACCCAGCACTGGCCCACTGTGGAGGGTGAATATAGGTTAGGTGGAGGCGAGTTCTTAGCTCTCCTGCTGAATTTGTCAGGAGAGGGGGGAAATATTAAACACAACTGGCCAGGTCAGCCACATTAGGCAAATCCCACTGCTGTGCTTCAGAATTAATTAGAGGAGTAGAAAAGTTATTAACCACTATAGGAACAAAGGGAAACCCTGCTTAGAGCGAATGTCCTGAAGAATCCTGTAAAGGAAGATCAAAGGAAATGAGAAAATGTGTTAGGAAATGAGGTTGAACGTTAGGTTAGAGGCTAGTGTAAATCTAAATTGCTTGGTGCAGCTCTGTCTGTATAGATTGTGCATGCAAAGAGGTAATACGCTGACCAGCTTTTACACTAAATTTAATTAATTAATTTTAATTTTTTTCTTTTTAGGGCCACACCTGCAGCATGTGGTATGGAAGTTCCCAGGCTAGGGTTTGAATTGGAGCTGCAGCTGCCTACTCCACAGCCACAGCAATGCCAGATCCAAGCCACGTCTGTGACCTATGACGTAGCTTGTGGCAATGCTGGATCCTTAACCCACTGAGCTAGGCTAGGGATTGAACCTGCATCCTCATGGATAATGGTACGGTTCTTAACCTAGGGAGCCACAATGGGAACTCCCTAATTTAATTAAATTTAAATTTTTAAATAGAAGTCTAGTTCATTTACAGTGTTGTGTTAGTTTCGGGTATACAGAAAGGTGATTAAAACATATATGTATATATGTGTGTGTGTGTGTATACATATATATATATATATATATATTCTCTTTTAGATTCTTTTCCATTATAGGTTATTACAAGATATTGAGTATAGTTCCCTGTGTGATACAGTAGGTCCTTGTTGTTTCTGTTTTATACATAATAGTGTGTATCTGTTAATCTCAAACTCCTATTTTACTCCTCCCCTCCTTTCCCCTTTGGTAATCATAAGTTTGTTTTCTATGTCTGTGAGTCTGTTTCTGTTTTGTAAATAAGTTCATTTGTGTCATTTTTTAGATTTTACAGATTAGTGATATCATATGATATTTTTCTCTGCATTGAGTAGCTTGAAGGGAGGTTGGAAGGGACAAATGGTCAGTGAACAGAAAGTATCAAAGGCAATGTTTCAGTACCTCTGTTCTCATCTGTAAACAATGCTCATTCCCTTCAATATGCAAAAAATAATTGTGAGAAAACTTGTTTTTTTAACATTTAAAAAATTTTATTGAAATATACATGATTTACAATGTTGTGTTAGTTTCAAGTGTACAGAGGTAATTTAGATATATATATATATGAAAAGAATATATGTATATCATTTATATTTTCAGATTATTTTCCATTATAGGTTATTACAAGATATTGAGTATAGTTCCCTGAGCTTTATGATAGGTCCTTGTTGTTTATTTTATATATAGTAGTGTTATATGTTAATCCCAAACTCCTAATTTATCCTTTCCCTCTTTCTGCTTTGGTAACCACAGGGAAAAACTTATTATTTTCAAATTGCCTATTCATTGTACAGTTTTCTGATGTAGACAATCTATTTGGCATTTAAAATAATTTTCTCAACTAATTTTAGATTGTTGTGGCTTATTTAGTTAGGGGTTTGTAAGCAGGGATGTGCCTCAGAAACATCTGGGAAGATTTTTTAAAATACAGATTCTAGGCATCAACCCCAGATCCCTGAATCAGAAACTTGAAGAAGTGAGGCCTGGATCTGTTTTTTTTTTTTTTTTTTTTTTGGTCTTTTTAAGGCTGCATTGGCAGCATATGGAGGTTCCCAGGCTAGGGGTCCAACTGGAGTTGCAGCCACAGCCTGCATCACAGCCACAGCAATGCTGGATCTGAGCTGCGTCTGTGACCTACACCATAGCTCATGGCAGCACCAGATCCTTAGCCTACTGAGTGAGGCCAGGGATGGACTAACGTCCTCATGGATGCTAGTTGGCTTTGTTAATCACTAAGCCACGGTGGGAACTCCTAGAAATCTGTTTTTAAAGACCCTAAAATCTCCACCGGTGGTTCTAAGGTGGCCTTGGCTTTGGAAAGCATGCTCCTAGATAGCGTCCCTGCTAGAGCCTAGAACGGGGTTATTTGATGCGACAGCTCTGCCTTCTTCAACTCTTGCCCTTTTGAGTACACTTTCAAATAAGTAAAAATTTAAAAGCCAAGGCAGTTTCTTTGGAAACATTAAAAAAGATCATGACACTCTTCTGCCTCAAACTTTCTGGTGACCTCTTGTGACACTTAGGAAAAAAAAAATCCAAATCGTAAATATTCTGGCCTGGAGCTACTTCTCCAACGTCTTTAACACTCTCTTTCTCCTCTCTCAGTTGGCCTTTCCCCTATTCTTTGGCTAGGCCAATGATGTTCGTCCTGCTCTTTCTCTTCTTTCTGCCCAGGTACAGGTTCCCTGAGGTCCTTGCATGGTTGGACCCTTGTTTGAATCTCAGCTCAAATGTCAGTTCTCAGCAAAACCTTTCCTAACCAGTTTCTACTCTGTCACTCACTAGCATATCATTTCATTTGATTTCTTCCTAACACTTATTACCATATGAAGTTATTTTACTTATTTGTATGTTATATAGCTTCCCCAGTTAGAATGTTAAATATTGCATTTCTTCTGAGTCTGAGGCTCTAATTACAGCATCCAGTGGATGCTGAGTATTTTTTTAAAAGTTAGATGAAAGAAAGCAGCTCATAAAATATCCCATGAAAAAGAATAGCAAGTTTTAACGTGGAAAGAATAGCTACTTAAGCAGTCTAGCATCCAAAGGTTCACTTTGAAAAAATCCATCTTGTACTTAGTATTAAACACATTAATGTTTTAGCAGATTGGAGAAGGTATGATTAAATAAATTGAATCTAATAGTGTCTCCTTTTTAGGAAATAATGGCAGAGTTAAGATTTGGAGGTTAGTTTCCTCTTAAAAATTCTCATGCTTGTGAGTGAACTCTTGAATACAATTTGAATTTCATTATGAAGCAGAATAGAACAAGAAGAGCTTGATAAAATATGGGAAACCATGTGTACAGTTTTCTGTGTGCGTGTTACAGAAAACAATGAAATGAAAAAGTAAAACAAGAGACTTTCAAGCTTCTGTGATTTGGTCACAGATTCTGAGTTAGAAGAGCAATATGACAGAAGTAAATTAAACCTTTGACAAATCTTAGGAACCAGTGCTACAAACACTCAGAAACCACTTAAAGAATACACTTACCTAAAAATTACAGTGTTTTTAATGATGACAATAAAGAGATGTGATTTTTCAAGTTTTAAGGGAATAAAGAAAATTCTCCAAAAAGTAGCCCTGTTGGTGGGAATGTAAACTGGTACAACCTCTGTGGAAAACAGTATGGAAGTTCCTCAGAAAACTAAAAAGAGAACTACCCTATGATCCAGCAATGCCACTCCTGGGCATATATCTGGACAAAACTGTAATTCAAAAAGATTCATGTGTGCCTATATTTATAGCAGCACTATTCACAATAGCCAAGACATGGAAACAACTTAAATGTCCATCAACAGATGAATGGATTAAGAAGATGTGGTACATATACACAATGGAACACTACTCAGTCATAAAAAAGGACAAAATAATACCATCTTCAGCAACATGGATGGAACTAGAGCTTCTCATACTAAATGAAGTAAGTCAGAAAGAGAAAGACAAATACCCTGTGGTATCACTTATATGTGGAATCTAAAATATGACACAAATGAACCTTTCTACAAACGGAAACAGACTCCCAGACTTGGAGAACGTACTTGTGGTTGGCAAGGGGAAGGAAGAAGGGAGTGGGATGCACTGGGAGTTTTGGCTTAGTAGATTCACACTATTACATTTAGAATGTTATTAATATAAAAATGAGAAAAAAGCAAAAAATTTACAGTCCAGTAACTCTTTAAATAACAGGGAAATAAGATATCAGACTATGTCCCCAAGAAAACTTAAGCAGGTAAACCTCAGTTATACATGTAAAACAACTTAGGGCTTTCCAAACTTATGATAGTGAAGTTAAAATCAAATTTTTGTTTATAACTAGAACTTCTAAGTTCTTATCATTTAGTTAAAACTAAGTAGCCATATATAAATATGAACATTTTTTTTTTTAGTTTATGTCATTGATTAAGTTGAGTTAAAATTTTGAAATGAAAGAAGTAATTTGCTAGATTATCCCTCCGAGCTTTTGCCTGTTTTCTCTTTGACCATCTGATGTCTTGATTTCTAAGGTGAATATTTGACATGAGGATAAACAGGCCGTACAGTAGATCTGTTCTAGCATGGACTATTATATTGTTCATAATCTAGTGGCAAAAACTTCAGAGAGTAGTTTAGTTTCAAGTTTTACATTTTAGTTTTGTATGCCACAATATTTAGTAACTGTGTATGAGAGTGAGTGTGTATGTATGTGTGTATACATGGGAACCAGTTTGGGTTAAAATACATAATTAAAATAGAATCCTCATTACTTATAGTCTTTTACACTATAGAACCTGTACCTCACTACCAGCTTGAAATTAACGTCCAGAATGATAGAATTAGCTCTCTTCTCTCAGTATCACCCCCACTACCTAGAGGCTCGTTTTGAATTAAAACCTTCATGTCTTTTGAGTGTTTACCTGTAGAAAGGCTTTTTAAAATATATAATGTTAAGAGGCATATACAAGAGATCCACAGCATCATTAGACAGTGTTAGAGAAAGACTTCAATGGCCAAGCCTCTTAACATTCTATAACTAACCCCAGGTGCTATCATCTGCCTTGTAGAATGATACCTTTAATTCTCACTGAATTACCATTAACAATATCAAAAGAGAGAGAACTGCATAGTCTAGACACCAAGGGCATGTATGGTGGTGATGGGGCATCTGTCTTAAAGAAGCCTGAACCAAGAGTCAAATTTCTTAGAAAATTCCACTTTCTTTCATAAAAATTAATGTGACGTTTGAATCCTAGTCCATAATACTTTCATGTTTCTTTTTTAAATAATAAAATTGTAGTTTAGGTGACTGTTAAACACAGCTGACATTCCAAAAATAGGTACCATGTTTCTATATCCTTAAGCTTTCTTAAGAGGTGAGCATTAACACGTGGAGAGCTATGTAATTGGCAAAAACATTGGCATGCGCCAGTGGGATAAGGGCCAGTACAAGACATGTTCTGACTCAGCCACAAAGGAAGCCCTCAGTATTGAGTGCTCTGGTTTCCCTCCCAGATTATCTGTACTACCTGTGTTATCTGTCCATTGGAGAAGCCAGGCTACAACATCTGTTTATGCACCTAGAAGTGAAAAAGAACGTTAAATGTGTTGATTCTATGGATTCCCACTGGCTTTTCCCATATGAATTCTTTTTTTTTTTTTTGCTTTTTAGGACTGCACCTGCAGCATTTGGGAGTTCTGAGGCTAGGGGTCGAATCAGAGCTGCCGCTGCTAATCTATGCCACGGTCACAGAAATGGGGATCCGAGTCATGTCTGTGACCTACAACCACAGCTCATGGCAACCCTGGATCCTTGACCTACCGAGCAAGGCCAGGGATCAAACCTGCATACTCATATATCCTAGTCGGGTTTGTTACAACTGAGCCACTCTCCTGGATTTCACCCTAAATCTTACCTACTAGGTAAAAGTGAATGGGACATAAGAAAATGTTGCCAGGAAGGTGCTGGATTTCTTGTAGTGTCATGGATAGCTCTAGCCCCTGGCCTTCTGGGAAGAGTGTAGCCTTGGGGTCAACTACTACCCAACCCATGGGAATCCTCCAGAGTGCAGTTTAAATTTCCCACCAGGCAAATCTGAGGAAAATTGGCTTTTCCACCTCTGGGGAAGCTGGGAAAGATGGCTTTCCCTCTGGCCCTCTTTGAAATTTGTATCTGGATGTACTTTTTCTTATAACAATTGAAAAAAAAAATAAAAAGAGCCTCTTCAAAGTGGCTTTTATAGCTTACTTTTCTACTGTGAAAGGTATATTTATTTGGTTATCTTGGAAACAATGTTTGGAAATAATAATTAAGACAGATTAGCTCTCTAATGAAAACAGTTTCACTTGACAGATATTTCCAGAAATGAAAGAAAATGGTACTACTTCAAATTTATTGGACTGAGTGCTTTACATTCATGGTCTCATTTAATGTGATTCATTACAAATCCCCCGGGAAGTGGCAGGCCTTTTTTTTTTTTTTTTTTAATCTCTGTTTTATGTATGTGGACATGAGGAGGATACATGATTAGCCATTTTATCTTTAGCCATTTCATCTTTATAATAGAGGAGTCATCTCACTGTCTATCTCTTGGCTTACATCTAAGAACCGTTATCCTATACGATCATTTAATTACTTGAGAGTTTGGAATTAAGAGCAAGAACTCTGGAGCTGCATGACTCCTTGTTTGAACCCCAGCTCTAGCACTTATTAACTATGTGGACTTGGGTAATTTACTTACTTTGTACATTTCTGACTTTCCTCATCTGAAGATAGGACTAAATATAGTACCTGCTTTGAGAATTTATTAAGGGTGGTAGAGCTCAATGAATTCATCTAGTGATACTATTTCATAGGTAACTCCCACCTGCAAAGGACAAAATGTAAAGTTTGATGAAGGTTGACACATCTACAGAGTCAGGTAACCACTAGTACAGTTAAGATATAAAACATTTTCATCACCTCAAAAAAGACTCCTCTTGCTTCATGGTAGTCAAGTCTTTCTGTTTACTCTTAGATCCTAAAATTGATTTTTTTCCTAAAAGGAAAAAAAAAAGCTTTGGCTTTTCAGAATATTAATGAATATGACTATATACAGTATAAGGCATAATATGTCCTGCTTCTTGCATTGAGCATAATTATTTTGGGAATCATCCATATTGTTGCATGCATTAGTAGTTTTTTTCTTTTTATTGCTGTATTCCATTTTCAGGAGGCACATTCCATTTTAAGGAAGGACAATTTATTTATTCATCAGTTGATGAACTGTTTCCAGATTTTGGCAATTATGAATAAAGCTTATGTGGCTATTTGCATCTAGGTCTTTCTTTGTGTAGACATATGCCTGATTTCTCTTGGTGAAATGCCTGGAAGTGGAACTGCTGGATGTTAAGTATATGCTTACCTTGATAGGAAACTGCCAAACCTTTCCATAGTGGCTATGTTTTTGTGCATTTCTATCACCAAATCATGACAGTTCCAATTCTTCACCAATGGTTGTGATTTTCATTTTTGTCTTTCTAGTGGGTGTAGCTCATTGTGGTTTAAATGTGTATTTTTCTAGTGATTAATGATGATGAATATCTCTTCTTAGCTTATTTTTCATTTGCATGTCTTCTTTTGTGAGATGTCCAAATCTTTTGCCAAAGTCGTACAGGGTTTCCCATCTTCTTTTAAATGAGTTATAAGAGTTCATTATATATTCTGAATAAAATCCCTTTATCCTTTATTTGTTTTGCCTGCCTGTGGCTTTTCATTTTCTGGCAATGCCTTTCTTTTTTTTTTTTTATTACCAGACATAGTTCCCAGTGCTATACAGCAGGATCCCATCATAACTTTATTTGGTCATGATGCATTATTATCTCTTTTATATGCTCCTGGATTCTTTTTTGCTATTTCTTTGATTTTCTGTATGTTCATGGTTGATATCAGAGTTTTTGGTTTTTATTTTTGTTTTTTTCATATAATGTGCTTAGATGATGTTGGTATAAAGATAATGCTGCCCTCATAAAACAAATTGGGAGGTATTTCCTCTTCCTTATTTCTTGGAAATATGTATAGATTTGGTAGGATTCTGCAGGTAACACTGATTATTTGAACAGATTCATAAAATTATAGTAAGATAATAAAAAGAGTGTGTTCAGGGGGAAAGACACTAAAGACCAGTATCAGGAATGAAAGACAACATCATCAGAGGGAAACAAATGAAAATCATCAAAAACATTTACCAGGAGTTCCCATTACAGTGCCATGGAAACAAATCTGACTAGTATTCATGAGGATGCAGGTTCAATCCCTGGCCTCACTCAAGTGGGCTGGGGATCCAGTGTTGCCATGAGCTGCAGTGTAAGTCATAGATGCAGCTCAGATCCCCCATTGTGGCTGTGGTGTTGGCTGGCAACTGGCCTGGGAAATTCCATATGCTGCAGGTGCGGCCCTAGGAAGCAAAAAAAAAAAGGAAAAGAAAAAAAAATTACCAGTAAATTTTTCAACTTAGGTTCAATCCTTGATCTGGGAATTGAGATTCCACATTATGCTGTGGCTGGAAAAAAAAAAAAGCTATATACTTCAGTATTTCCCTGTTTTCTGTAATCATACATTTTTCTTCTATATATATTGTGAGCCCCAAAATACAGTCATAACTTTTTTTGCCTTAGACTATCAATTATATTTTTTGTGCTTTTCATTTTGTTTTCATTTTTTGCTTAGTATTTTTTATTTTAAAGAGATTAAGGATAATAAATTTACTTTTCAATTATAGTCCAATTTTACCCTTTTTGTTAATCTTAATTCCTTGGAGCAGATAAAAATTTCCATGTGTATCATACTCCTATCTGAAGAAATTTGTTTACCTTTTTTGATATTGCAGGTTTGCAAGTCATGGTATTCCAGTATCTGTGTCATCTCCGTGTCTAACTCCACTACTTATATTATCTCTTGACAATGGTTTTAGCAAAACTCTAGTAAAAGAATAATAGAGACTGAGGCAAATTATACTTTTTCCCACAAGTGGACATGATTCTTCTTTTCTTAAGCTATTCAAGTGGGAAATACGGTAAGGTAGTCAGTAGCTGAGTTGAGTTTATGTTTTGTTCTTACTGTCATTACCTTTAATGCACCCACATGCTCCGATCTCCAGTGGTGGACTGTTTCTGCCTTGTGATCGTTGTGCAGTATGTCATAAAATATAGTTTTCCTAATTCTCCGTTCTACTTTGCCATTTTTTAACCTCTGTGACTCACTTCCTCAATCTCAAACACTCTCCTAATCACTAATTAACTATATATGACACAGTACACATGTACTATGTGAATGGTGCCTCCCGGAGTTTTGCCAGCTGGTGGCCTTGCTAAGAACCCTTGTTGATACAGCATTTGACCAGGATGGCCACACATGATACCTCATTTTCCTTGTCAAAAACTGTGCTTCAGGATGGGTGTATGGTCCACAGAGGACCAAAACTATTCTCTTGGGTCTTTCTAAAATAAAGTTGTGTGAATGAACTCTCTTCCCTCTTCAGCCTGTAAGGCAATGATTCTCAAGTTGGGACACTTTTTCCTCCCAGGGAACATTTGGCAATGTCTGGATTGTTGTGGTTGCAGCTTGGCAGTGGGGAGGCTAGTGGTCAGGAACCAGTGAGACTTCTAAACATCCTGTGTTCCACAAAACAGATTCCCCCAAACAAAGAATTATCCAGCATGAAACAACCATTCTTAAATTGAGGAACCCTTGTGTAAAGCTCAAAGTTTTCTGTGGTCATGATTCCAGCCACGAAGGAATAGCAAATCTACACCAACAGAAAAAAGTGGAGATAAGAAGTACATAAAAGGAAGAGAAGTGAGTCCTAATGGTACCTAATATTCTGGATCTAGTCCTTTGAGAACCTGGCTCCATCGACACTGTTTTCCTAGTTTCGTCACTGAGCCCTTTTAAAAAGATGTTATTTTGTGTTGAGTTTCTGTCACTAGCAATAGATGCTACATTAGGTTAGAACTAAGAAGGTAAAGCGGTTGGTATTCTTTTTTTTTTTTTTTTTTGGCCACACTGACAGCATGTGGAAGTTCCTGGGCAGGGATGGAACCTGCACCATGGCAGTGACAATGCCAGATCTGTAACCTGCTGTGCCACAGGAGAACTCTGCAGCTGCTATTCTTACCACTCCTTTTTTAAATGGTGTTCGTTTTCTACTAGGTTTATGATGGAAAAATTCTGAGAGAAAGGAATAGATGAATCTATACAAAGATCTTGCAGCATGTGAACTAGTTTATTCTAAGAGGAAGGAAAGTTTACCTATTTCTGATTATTAGACGCCTTAATTTAAGTTCCTGACTCAGCCATGCATTTGAAGCTAGATTTCATTAAACCTCATTAACAAATGACTTCTCAGACTACCTCTTAAGGGCACAAGTCTTTGTGGGAGAAAATATGAGATGCAGACATAAAAATGGCAATGTGGAGTTTATCTCAGTGAACTTTCTTAAGCCTTTATTACCTTATAACCCCCTTATAACCCCATAACACACATCAGAGAGCTGCTTGTAGAGTCAGTTGTTACAACCTTGAGTTTGTTTTCAAGTCTTGGTCTTCTTGACTGAAATTATCTTCTAGATCATAAAGCACAAACTTTTTTCATGGAAGATGAGATACCAGCTGCCAGATCATCATTGCCTTCTGAGTTTACACAGTTTATTAAGGATTTTCCCATTAAAGTCCAAACCCATTGTAAATCTATTCAGCGTCCATCTTTTAAAAGTATATACATATATTGCCTTTTAGGTGCATATAGTCTTAGACTGAGATTGGACCACCCACTATTTTCTCAATATTGCCTACACTGTTAGGTCTTTTTTCTAAATCAAACTGTCATGGTGGCTTGGATTATTCCTTTCAGCCTTCTCATCTGCTGAAAATACATGTCCTCAAGTCTGAATCAAAAAAAATCTCTCCTCCTTGAAGCCTTTCCTGATCCTTATGCTTCAGACTCAATACTCCTTCTCCCATGTTCCCACAGCACACGGTTTACACCACTTAATATTATCCTCACTGGCTACATACTTCATGCTTATTTTCCGGCTTGACTCCAGGTGTGAGCTGAAACTCCGTCTTCCTTACCTCCTCAGTCTCCTTCTTTCTGTCATATTAGTCGCTGACTTAGAAGTTATCTAGGAATGAGAAATGGAGAGCATGAGCCAAGATTAATGTAGTTTAAAATATAGGAAGTTAATCTGCACAAAATGCCTGAAGATTATTAGTAATGATTTTAAATAGGGTTACACTTAGCTGCATGTCAAAAGTGAGAAACAATTTGTGTTGCATAAGTGGAAAGGAAAACTCATTTTATTTATTTTATTGTTAACTTAAGGGTCACCAAGAGGAGCCAAGAACAAAACCTGTCTGCTAATTCCACAAGAGGAGTGTTTATTTGTGATGGACAATTACATGTTTACACCTACATATTATTTAAAGCTTTAGCTGTTGAAAGAAATGGCTAAGAATTGTATGCCATATTTGGGGAATTAAAAAAAATGGTCTCAGATATTTCATATTCTCCCATATTGGAGTAGAAGTTACACTCCTCTGTGATTTATCCTGATGTATAGAACTGTTGGAGGTATATATTTTTAATTATTTTGGCCTGCCAACCAGCACAAGGCCCACAAACTATATATACCAGTTTCTCTTGAATTATATATTTTAAAGCCTCACCCCAGGACATCTGAACAACTTCCTTCTCCAAGAGCTATAGATACTTCTTGGATGTTGAATTTCAAAAAAATCTTAATTTGAATTTTAATCATTTGAGTTACATGGACAGTGTACTCATTCCATAATTGGTAGCCACTTTAAAGAATTTCTTCTTCAAATTGCTAGGTTGGGCTATTGTCTCCTTCATGTGGGAAGGAAACAAAAATAATTGGAACACGAAAAAAAATACATCTCATTAAGTGCCCATTTATTTATTCTATGCCAGTACTTGCCCCATAAAGTTGGGGGTGAACTCATCTAAAAGAAAAGATGTGTTGCTGTGGTTCTGACGTAGGCCAGTGGCTGTAGCTCCGATTGGACCATAGCCTGAGAACCTCCATATGCTGTGGGTGTGGCCTTAAAAAGACAAAAAAGACCAGAAACTAAAAATAAAAAAAGAAAAGATGAATCAAAGAGTGCCTTGTATATGAGAGTGAAAGAGCAATTTTCAGAACTCAAATTTCAAGATAAGTAATTCACAGGACAGATACAGAGACCCTGACCTCTGTTTATACCCTCCCACCCAGGTTGAAGTTTTTTCCCCAAGGGTTTTATTTTTTTTTTATTTTGGCCAGTTGCATTCTTACTTCAACTTCCAGACTTGCTTCACCTGTCACTTCCTTGGCAAGTCTTCCCTCAGATCTCCACAACTAGTTATTCATGCATCTATGTTCTGTTAAAAACATTTTTTTTCTCCTTTACTGCCTCCAGCAAACCATATGTACCTTCTGAGAATTATCCCAACCATAGACAAATTTGTTCCAGCTCAGTGAGAAGAATACATCTTCATGGTCATGAACCAGAACTCCCAGGTCCTAAGGGTACACAAGGCAACATGAGGGTACAAGCCACATTCCCATTGTAGACTTGACCCCCCCAGTTCTACTGTTTTACTTTCATGGCACTTCAGCCACTTTCCCATGGCCATACCTATTCTCTTCTCTGAGAGGTAAACTTTGTCTCTCTTGCTAACCAAGCCCTTTCTTCCTTTGGCTCTTTCCTTCTTTTATTTCCACTACATCTATGCTTTGGCATCCTTAGAATTTCCAGTCATTGCTTACTCTGTTCATTATTTCTCTCCTGGTTTTACATCCTTAAGCTATAAAAATCCTATGATGCATAACTAGTTCCCCCTGCCCTTTATTTTTGATTCTCACAGTGTCCACGCCTCCCTGTCCTTGACCCATATTCAATGAGTTCACCTCCTAACCACTTGCTTACTAGGGTCATTCCACGGTTGCCAGTCAATGGAGAAAATTCTCTACAAATTTACGGGCCTTGATTCTGATTGCGCCCTAAGTCAGCAATTTTTGAACATATTCCAGTTGATTCCATTTCCTGTTGCCTGTAGAGTTATTCTTATCCTTCTTGTCCTGTTGCCCTTGTGCTCAGCATGATTCTTTCCTCTTCCTGGAAAATTTATTTTTTATGATATTACAGAAGTAATATTCATGAAACATCTCACTGAGTACTTTTATTATTAATTTTTTTGATTGAAAAGTATGTGGTGAATATTAAATGATGCAAACAAAAAAATCCCATCCATTCCAGATGAGCACTGTTCATTCCCCAGGCAAATGAATGTTAAATGTCTTGGGATCTCCCTAAGTGTATTTTATGCCTATGTAAACATAAATGTATATATATTCCTTCCTTAGCTAATGTCACTTCCTCCAGACATAGGGAAAATCTTGCAGCTCTCCTTTGTGCTATAGGAACTAACGCCTTCATGGCTTTGCACTTGATGCTTTTCTGGAGTGTCCTGCCTTGTCATCTCCCCACCACATGTTTCCCTTGGGACATCTGCCTTTATCATGACAGCCTCGCTGCTGAGCACATTACCTCACCTATAGGAAGAGTACAATAAATATTATGTGTTATCATTTTATGATTATTCATAGAGAGGTGCTATTTTCTACCTTTGCTTCATCACTGGTAAAATTTAAGCATTTTTCCCCTTGATTAAGCAGCTGCTCTTGGGGCTGCAGAGAATAATAGTTAGGAATTTTCCAAAAGGGTTATATAAGATATGGAAAAATGCCAAGAGATTATTTTGCACAATTTACATGGAAAAAAGAGTGTGAAAAGGAAAGCAAAAAGGAGGAGAATTCTGGGAAACAATGTATACCTCATTGGACTGAAAAGAGGTCCTAATTTAGGATATATTTCTGAACTCTGAGTTGATCAGATTGGAGCCACAGCTGTGTTTTGCCACTGAATTTTCTGTTGGGATTTCAAAATTCTTTCATCATACCCTCTGCTATTTCCCTTTATAATTGGTACTTTCCAAATCCTTAACAGTGAACATGATGTTAGGAAATGAGAAATTATATTCCTGGGTTAGCAAGTTAGCAACGGTAACTCCGGAATAGCTACTGAGGAAGCTGGGGGCAATTTGGTTGGAAGTGAGGACAAGTTTTGCTCCAGGTTATATTTGCATAAGAAAGATACTGTTTTTACATTTGGGGGGTGGCTTTGGGAGCGTAATAACATCACACTCCTAGTCACCCTTTAGAACTACCCTGTTGACCAAAATTATGTCACAAAATCTATTCCTCGGGTCAGTTCTGACTTTGTTTTGTACTATATCAATAGCTTCCTAGAATGTCTTTACTAACATAGTATTAAACTCTCTCAAAAGGAAAGAAAGATTCTGGCGGCATATAACCTAGGGAAAAAGTTGTCTTCACTTGCTACATACTTGTTTAAAACGTGGTAATAGGTATATTTTATATAACTCACTTCCTATCTTTCTAAGTATTTTGTCATTATAGCTAGAAGGAAGTAGTCATGAGATAGGCCTAATATGTGTGCTTCTCTCCTCACATGAAGAAGTGGAGTCTGCAGGATTCAGGATCTACAATTAAAAATTCATCTCTCCAGTATCCATCTGGGCCATGACTAATGACTTTATAAATAATGAAAGCCAAGGGTTGCTTTGGTTGCAAAGCAAATTAAAGAGCAGAACACTTTTGGGACTTCTGTCCATGAATGTCAAGGTCAGGAGCAGCAGGTGCTGCAGTGAGGTCTGTCCCCATGTAATGGACATCCAGATACTTGATTTCCAGAAGTAATTTTGCAGTTCTGTTTTTGACTGCATGAAATGTCCTACCAGCTAAGGATTTTATATTTTAGGTCAATAAACTTACACATGAAATATGACAGTAATTAAGGACATGTCTGGCAGCAACCATCAAACAATTTTCCAATCATAAAAGCAAAACATGGAAAGCAAATGAAAGCAGTGAAAACTGCTTAGTTTTCCTTTTTTTTATAAAAGTAGTTTTCTTTGACAGGAATATTCATATATATATTATTTGGACAAAAAGCTAAGCTTAGAAAAATCCCATCTTCAGCCATTTCCCATTTGTTAGATGTAGTTTTCTTCCACAGTTGGAATACTAGATTTTTCTAAGGGACCAGAATTTTGACAGCCCTGATTTCATCTGTCTTTCTCTTTCAATATATGTAAAATTTCTATATACACACAAATTACTACATATACATTCTTAAATGTATATGTGTATTTTATAAGCCTTGCTAACTGCATTTACTTTTTTTTTTTTTTCAAAAGAAAATGCCAAAGCATTTAATGATTTCAACTGCCAGAACATCTGCACTGGCTTCTCCTAGGGATTGCCATTCAAAATGTTTATGAAATGTCTATGTGTTCTGTAGACCCAGAGATATTTTATTAACAATAAAAATAACCCACATGGAGTTTCCTTGTGGCTTAGCGGGTTAAAAACCCAACATAGTCTCCATGAGGATGCGAGCTGGATCCCTGGCCTCAATCAGTGATTTAAGGATCTGGCGTTGTCACAAGCTGGGGCGTAGATCGCAAGTGCGGTTCAGATCCGGTGTTGCCATGGCTGTGGTGTAGGCTGGCAGCTGCAGCTCTGATTCAAACCCTGGCCCAGGAATTTCTCTATGCTACAGCCATAAAAAGAAAAAAAGAATCCACATGAAATTGCCTTTAGTAATACTAAAGCTCTTTTTCTATTGGAAGAAAATATTTTGGTTTTTAAACATAGTAATTTATTTAGCTCCTGTAATTTGCCACCTTGAATGTTGTCAGTGTAGGTGTAGACACTGACCATAGCAAAGTCACTTGACCTATAAGCCTTTGGGAATATTGCCATCAACTGGGATTGGAGTTCTTAAGGCCTAGCTGGTGTTAGGCTTGACAGTCTCCTTCAGGATCTAACACAGCAGGTTTGCCTTCATACTTCATCAAGCTTAGCCTCTTTTTTTTGAGTTTTCACCTGGAACTCATTGCCTGGGTGATCTGAACTTCATGCGACAAGAGTAAGCTGAGTGAAACTTACAGCTCACTTTTATTATTCTGTGTATTTTCTATTAAATATATACTCATTAATGTTAATTTGCAACTGGACAATAGATTTTTTTAAAAGACTGATAAACCCAAGAACAATAATCTTTAATGTTCTCAATCATTGTTTAATCTGTGGCTTAAATGAAGCCTGAATAGTACTTAACATGTCAAGCCAAGGAGATAGATGCATAGAAGTTTGTGTCCTAGAAAGATCTTTGGGAATCTCCCAGTCTGACTGTGATTTTCAAACTATGCCAAAGTCTTAGTGGTAACTTAGTTGCCTCCCCAACCCTCACTCAATCAGGGTTGATCTATTTAACAAATTTGATCTATTTAACAAATTGAGTCTTGGAGTAAAATTTCATTTGTGCCCAGCGTCCTGTAGCTGAAAAATGTTTAGAACCACTGCTCCTATCTTACCTTTCCAATAACTTTATTCATTTAATACAGTATGTGATAATTACCCTCTGAACAACTTTAAGTTCTTTCCTATTTTGCAGATGAGGAAACTGAACTACAAAGAGCTTAAATAATTGCCCTGAGGTTGCTCAGCTAATACCTGGCAGCACTAGGATTCCGACCAAGACTTTTGCCTTCAAATTTCATAGCCTTAGACCCCCTCCCTTTTTTTTTTTTTTTTGGAGTTAGACTCTTCTGGGGCCTGCTGACATTCTTCAACAGCTCCATAAACTATTAAGCCACTGTGACTTACCTTTGTTTATTTTTTTAATTATTTGAAATAAAAAATTGAAGTATAGTTGATTTACAATGTTGCATCAATTTCAGGTGTACAGAAAATGACTCAGTTATATACGTGTATATATTATATATATATTCTTTTTCAGATTCCTTTATGTTATAGGTTATTAAAAGGAATTGACTATATTTCCCTGTGCTATGTAGTAGGTCCTTGCTTTTTTTTTTTAACCTACTTTATACATAGTAGTGTGTATCTGTTAACCCCAAACTCCTAATTTATTTCTCCTCCTACTTTATTTTATTTTATTTTTTTATTTTTTGTCTTTCCAGGGCCTCACTTGCAGCATATGGAGGTTCCCAGGCTAGGGGTCGAATCGGAGCTATAGCTGCTGACCTATGCCAGAGCCATAGCAATGCGGGATCCGAGCCACGTCTGTGACCTACACCACAGCTCACGGCAATGCCAGATCCTTAACCTGCTGAGCGAGGCCAGGGATCGAACCCGCATCCTCATGGATGCTGATTGGGTTTGCTAACCTCTGAGCCACAACAGGAACTCCCCTTTGTTTATTTGTAAACTTTTTGTTATAGTTTTATTTGTCCTAGAAAGGAACTCATCAGTCTGACCTCCTGCTATCCCCAGGTAAAATCTTTGGAATTTCTTTTACATCATTCTTCCCCCCTCCATTTATGCTCTGAGCCCTCAAGGATTCTAACTATTTCTTCTTATGGAGCAAAGAGAAGAAGAGGAAAGGTCACAGCCCTTCATTGTCCATGTGACTCCTCTGGGGCTCTCCTGTGACAGTTAGAGGAATTGTTTTGCCTCACTCCATGTAATAACCTGTAACAGAAAAGAATCAGAAAAGAATCAGAATCTATGTGTGTGTGTGTGTGTATACACATATAAGTGTATACATATATACATATATGTATATGTGCACACACATAATATATGCATATGTATATATATATAACTGAGACACTTTGCTGTACACCTGAAACTAACACAACATTTTAGGGGAATTATTTTCCTTGTTCTGACTCACTCCTGGTGTTACCTCTTTGCTTTTCAGAATCTAAAGTCAGCCTCTCATTGCCATCCACTGCTTGTGCTGGCTCATGACACATATCCAGTGGCTTGGAACAAAAACAGTGACTCTCAAAGGAATGTCCATGCTTTTTCTAGAACTTAGCATTTAATAATTTTTTTCACTAAAAATGTAATTTAAAATAACCATTTACAAACTAGGTAACACATTCACATGGCTCACAATTCAGTGTGTATGGAGGGAAATTGAAGGCTCTTATTCTCATCTTAACCCCAGCTACTCAGCTTCACCCCCCAGGGACAGCAAAAGAACAAACGTAATTGTTGGTATCCAGCTCCTTTTCAGCCTCTATACCAATCAACTTCACCTTCTCTCCTTAACTTCTGTTTACATACCTATATCCGGCCTTGATTTCTCTGGCCTTTTCATCATTTTGTTCATTGGATAGAACAATTCAAGTCAACAATGTGCTCGTTTTCAAAAGCAGAGTACTGCAATAATAAAAGACAATTGTAGAACATTTGGGAGTTCAAGGTGTCAGACGAAAGTTTTATTAACGAGAATGACTCATTCAGGTGAAATTGAAATGAAGTAGAACCATTTCAATTTCATGGCAGTTGAAAATGGCAGAATCATTTTCAACTCTCTATGGAGAATATTCCTGTCCTGCTCCTCTGCCCCCCGCCCTATCCTCCCCCCAACTCGTCATTTCACCTCCTTTCCTGAATGTAAGAATTTGATAGAAATGCAAAGACAAAAAGACTGGGCATCTCTTTCTTGGTTGGTCATTCACTTGCTATTTATGATTTCAGTTTTCACTACCGTCAAATAAACAGACCTTCTGTCATGGTTCTAATTACTCCTTACCAGCCCCACAAGTCATGGGGTAGCATATAGTAGAGAATTTTGAATCAGAAGACCTAAGTTCAAATTCATCTCCTTACACATTAGTAATGACTCTGGACAAGTTATTTTACCTCTTGAAATGCCAGGTTACTTATGCAAGAGTGATGATGTGAGGGCTGGAGGAGATGATGCATGTAAAATGCCAGGCATATGCCTGGTACCCAACATGTGGGACCTTTCACTGCAGACAGCAATTGCAGATTTCCAGAGTTTTATTGTGGTATTTGTTGGTAGCAAAATCATGGCTACTTTTAAATTGAGATGTAATGCATATAACATGAAATTCCCTCTTAAAGAGGGTGATCCAGTGGTTTTAGTATACTCACAAAGTTGTATGACCATTGACACAAATGAATCCAGAACATTTCATTATGATCAAACATCCCCATATATTTTAAGCAATTACTCTCCGTTCTCCTGATCCCTTGCACCAACCAGGCCCTGGCAAATGCTTTCTGTCTCTGTGAATTTGTTTATTCATATTTCATATAAAGGATCATACAATATGTGACCGTTTGTGTCTGGCTTCTTTCATTTAACATAGTGTTTTTGAGGTTCATCCATGTTGTAGCATGTACTTCATTGAATTCCATGACTGGATGAGATTCCGTTGTGTGGATGCAACATATTTGGTATATCCATTTATCAACTTGAGTTTTCCACTCTTGGATTACTATGGATAATACTGCTATAAACACTCACATACAAGTTTTTTGTGGGGATATATTTTCATTTTTTTTGAATAAATACTTAGTAGAATTGCTGGGTCATATGTAACTCTGTGCTTTTTTTTTTTAGTAACTTCAAATAACAGCATTCATTTATTTTGCTTATGAAGCTACAGTTCAGGCATCTGAGTAGGAATGGTTTGTCTTTGCTTGACATAGTCTCACCTGGGGCCACTCAAATGGGAACTGGAGGACCCACTTTCAAGACGGTTCACTCACATTGCTGGCAAGTTGGAGCTAGCTCTGGCTGAGCGCCCAGCTGGTTGTGTGGGCTGGTTCCTCTTAACATAGACCTCTCCACAGGCTGCTTAAACTCCCTTATAGATGCTTGACTTTTTGAGGGACTGCTGAACTATTTTCCACAGCTGCTGTACCATTTTACATTCCATCACTAAATATATGAGGATTCCAATCTGTTTACAGCCTCACACTTTTATTGTGAGCCATTCTAGTGGGTGTGAAGTGGTATCTCATTGTGGTTTTGATTTACATTTCTGTAATGACTGATGATACTGAGCATCTCTTTCAGTGCTTACTGGCTATGCCTATAGCTTCCTTGGGAAAAAAGTCTATTCAAATCCTTTAGCTATTTTTGAAATTGGGTTTTTGTCCTTTTATTGCTGAGTTATAAGAGTTCTCTCCTGCAGAATGTTCCATGTGCATTTGACAAGAATGTGAATTCTGCCATTTTTAAGGTTTCTATTGATGTCTAGTAGATCTGGTTGGCTTATTTTTCAAGTCTTCTTTTGGGTCATTGATCTGCTATCAAGTTGCTCTATTGTTGAAGGTTGAAGTCTCTATTATTTTTGAATTGTCTATTTTGATGTATATATGTTTATAACTGTCATTCTTTGAGGGGCTGACTCTTTTCCCGTTTTAAAATGACCTTCTTTGTCTCAGCTAACAATTTACTCTTTTTAAAAATGTCACCTTTTAATTTTGTCCATGAAGGCATTAAAAATCAAATTACTTTTATTATAACCATAATGTCATCCAAAGAAAGGATATTTTTGAACCCCAGGAAGGAAGGAAAAATGTGTTCTCAAGGCATGCCATAATGCTTTGAGTGGGGCAGTGCTTTATAAAAAAGCTAAATAATGAAATCCATTAACAATTTACTCTTAAATTCTATTGTTTTGACTGAAGTTAGCACGGTGACTGAAGCCCTCTTTTAATAACTGTTTGCGTGTATTCATCTTTTCATCCTTTTGCTTTCAATCTATTCATGCCTTTGGATCTAAAATGTATCTCTTGTTACTAGCCTAGATTTTTTAAAAAAATTCGTTTGGGGAAATGTTTAGTACATTTACATTTAATACTATAAGACTAGTTTTTTGTTTGCCATTTGCTGTTTGATTTTATTCCTCTTTCTTCATAATTGCCTTCTTTAAAAGAAATGCTTTATATTGTACCATTTTATTCCCTTGTTTCTTTTACTAAATTTTTAAAAGTTATTTCCTCAGTGGCTGCCTTGGGCATTACAATGGGCATATTACCTTATAACAATATAGATTATTACATGTAGTTCAGGCAATATAGTTCAACAGTATTTTGTTGAACTATATTGCCTTTTGTTGAACTAATTGAATTTTGTTCTTGTATAGCTTTGTTTCTTTCCCTTCTTTTGTGCCATTATTTTCATACACATTTCATCCTTATCTATCATAAACCCATCGATACAGTTTTATAGTTATTGTTTCCTGCCTTTGCCATTTCGATCAGATAGAAAAGGAAAAAGAGGTACAAATAAAGATACATTTATGCTGCCTTTTATCTTTACCAATATTATCTTTACTGGGGCTCTTTCTTTTTTCATGTAGATTTAACCATCCTTTTATTTCAGTTGGAGAGCTTTCCTTTAGTGCTACTTGTTGGGTAGGTTTACTCACTAGCGAAATCTGTTTTCCTTTTTTTTTAATTTTTTAAACCTGGGAATGTCTTAATATCTCTTGATGTTTTATAGATAGTTTTGCAGATGTAAAATTCTTGGTTTACACCCTTTCTTTTGGTACATTTTTTTTTCTTTTTAGGGTCACAGCCATGTCATATGTAGGTTCCCAGGCTAGGGGTCTAATCGGAGCTACAGCTGCTGGCCTACACCACAGCCACAGCAATGCCAGATCTGAGCTGTGTCTGCAAACTACGCCACAGCTCACAGCAATGCCAGACCCTCAACCCACTGAGCGAGGCCAGGTATCGAAACCACAACCTCATGGTTCCTAGTCGGATTTGTTTCTGCTGCGCCACAATGGAAACTCCCTCTTTTGGCACTTTGAATGTATTATCTCATTGCCTTCTGACCATTATGGTTTCTGATGTGAAATCAGCTGTTAATCATATTGAGGGTCCCTTGTACATCCCTTGCTAAGTCATTTCTTTTGCTGCTTTCAACATTATCTTTGTATCTTTACTTAATGGTGTAAATCATTTTGAGTTTACAGTACTTGTGGACTGAGCTTCTTAGATACGTAAATTAATTTTAACATCAAATTTGGGGAGTTTGGGATCATTACCTTTTCAAATATTATTTCTGCCCTTTTATCTGTCTCCTCGCCAGTTGGAATACTCTTTATGCAGATATTAGGGTGGTTGACCATGACCCATGATTTTCTCAGGCTCTGATCATTTTTTTCATTCTGTTTTCATCTATTCCAAAGGATGGAGAGTCTTAATTGATATATTGCAAAGTCTGTTGATTATTTTTTATTCTGCCAGTGCTTTTCTTCTCACATGAGCAGTTCATGTTTAATATCTCATAACCACTGATTTCTATTGGAGTCAAATATTACTTTTTATTTTGAACACTTTTGTATGTTTAGTCCTGTGACTGCTATGCTTCTATGGTAGTTAAAGACAATAGCTAAAAAATAAACTGCACAAATGGGTTGAAAATTTGATTTTTTTTAAGTGGAAAGGAACCCAAGCTAGTATGTAAGAACTAATATAACTTTGTCATGAATGGTGTTGAATATATTTTTTAAAATATCAGATGGCAAGTAGTGTTCATTACTAAATTCAGACATTGGGTTTTTGCTTGTATGCCACGTGTTCATGCCAGATATAAAAATGTCATAAATTTTAGTCCTGGGGAAGTGAATGATATTAGGCGATCTGAGTCTGATGCATCCACAGTAAATGCAAAGCAACAAATTCTGGAGGCAACAGCAGTGAAAGAAGCATGGTATTTCACTCCTTTCATCCAAAGTTGCTGAATATTTTCTACATCACTTTTACAATTTACTTCTGCTTTTTCCTTCTCTGATTATATTGTTTCCTACACTGTTGTATGGTTATTTGTGCGCGTCTCTTATCTTCGAAGCTGGTCTTGGAACTCAATGTGAGCTGAAATGATCTCTTATTTATCTCTGCATCCTGGGAATAGGACCTGGTAGGTCAAAGAGGATACCAGAAGATGGTGAGTTTTATGTAAGAAGGTGATTTTCAGGGCTGCTTTCTGTTTACTTCTTTATTGTGCTTATTTTGCCTTAGGGATGAGGCTATATCTCAAGGTAGAACAAATATTGCTTTATTTCATTTAGATGTATTCTGACTATGTATGATCTAATGGTAGAAGTTCTGGACTATATTTATTTTACAATTGCTTTTTGCTTGTTTTTGACTGAAAGTAAATTCGCTTCAACTTTCTGTCAGTTAAATAGTTTAAATGTGTTTCTAGAAAGCTTATAGGTTACTAAAACCCCTCCATACCCATTCTCTCTTTCTTTTTCACCCTTTTCTATACATCATAAAATTTAGAGGAAAAATGATCTTCTAAAGGAACAAAGTCTGCTGTTTAAATCAATATTTTATAATTTTTTGTGGCAAAAAAAACCAGCTAGTAAAATGAACTGTGTCTTGTTTTCTTATTGACTAAATTGTATAAAAAGAATTCAGAAAATAGGTCAGAGATTTTTCTCTTCCTACTACTTCATCAGAAATCAGGCTCAGTATCACTGGCCTCAGGCTTATTCGGTATGAGGTCAAGGGGAATGGAGCCCTGACCTCTATCACTCAACAAGATCATAGTGACCAACTTAGCGATGACCAAATTGCAAAGCACAAAGGACTTTTCAATTTGGGGGGTTGGTTAGGACCCTTGGACACTTTTATAACCAAAGGGAGGAGAGACCTCTTAGGAATCACTGATGTTGGATGCATTGCCATGTTTTATGAGTAGAAACATGGATCTGGATTTTACTTGATTTGGAAAAAGAAATTCTGTAAAACTGCTAAAGCAAATGTGTATACATCCTGCTAGCATAAATTATTTCCACCTATAATACTGCAGGAGTGTCATTTTTCCCATGGCCCAAGAGGGAGTATGTGGCAACTTGGCAAACAGGGAGAGAAGGAATCCTTGGTGTAAGAGAAGTGGGTTTGGAGCATGATGATGAAAAAAGAAGTAAAGTAAGGGTGTTTTCACGAGTCCAATTCAAGAGCATTGTAGGGGTAGAGGGAGAAGTTGTGGGAAAAATTCTGTCTTTGATTCATGGATTTAACATCTTCTGAATACTTACTGTGGGCTGCTCACTCTGCTTTGGGCATGAGGTCTGCAAATACTAAGGTCAGAGGGAGACAGAAACATAAAGTGAGGATACAGTAAGTTTATGAAAGGCAAATAGGGAAAGGAAGGGACTGTCAGGGAAATTTCAGGTAGAAGCTAGTTTTTAAAGTAAATCTTGAAAGCTCAGGAGGTCTTTCTCATATAGAAAAGGTTTGAATTTCAGGAAGAAGGAACAACATGAGAATATTAGTCATGTAGGTTATCTGCTACAACAAACTCCCACATTTTGGTGAGTTTGGACAATGAAAGTTATTTCTCATGTATACATCAGTTCTAAAATATTCCTGGCTGAATGACTATCTTGATCAAATCTCTTCCTGGACTGATGACTCAGAGATCCAGGTTCCTTCCATAGCATGGCCCCATTCTTTGTCTTCTCCAGAATACTCTCCATGCATCTTAAAGTATCCTGCTGGTTGTTGTTAGGGCCAGGCCTGGAAGAGACAGATAATCACTTCCATCTTCCCTCCATTGGTCAGTACTCAACCATTGTAGCCTTATGTAATTGTAAGGCTTGCTAGAAAGTGGGCTAGCTGTGTGTCTAGGAGGAAATAGAAAGAGGAGTTGGGGGAGTTCCCATCGTGGCTCAGTGGTAATGAACCCAACTAGTATCCATGAGTTATATGGCCTTGCTCAGTGGGTTAAGGATCCAGCTTTGCCATGAGCTGTGGTATAGGTTACAGAGGCAGTTTGGATCTGGCATTGCTGTGGTTGTGGTGCAGGCCAGTGGCTTATAGCTCCAATTTGGCTCCTAGCTTGGGAACTTACATATGCTGTGGGTGTGGCCCTAAAAAAAGAAAAAAAAAAAGATTTGGTGAGCACATATTAGGAGTGATAGTGAACAAATGTGAAGACCAGTAGAGCAGGGCTAATTCAAGAAAAGCATCGTGGCTTGTATATAGCATTCATGAGATGGTAAGATGAGAGATGGGACTTAAGAGCTGGAAAAGACTCAGTTCAAGGAGAATAAATATAAATGGAAATACAGGCAGACTTGAGTTCAAAGGATTGTAAATTACAAGTTGCATGCTTAAATCTCATATGGGTTGAGTATGATGATTGTATGCCCATTCCATCTGGGCACGTATGCTAGAAACAGAGTCTAAAGACATTCCCTAATTTTGAAAACCTCAGAGTCTCTGAAAAAGATTGATTAGCAGACCAGCAGTTATAGCACAGTGGGATAAGTGTTGCATTGGAGCAAGCCTGTAAATTAAGGACAGAATCTGATCTAATTATTTCATGGTATGGAAAACACTGGATTCCTCTAGACAGAGTACCTTTGACCTGATCACTTCTTCCTAGGATTTAAGTTCTTTATTTACAGAGACGATGGATTAGATAAACTCTATGGGGCCTCCAAATCTAAATGCCTGTCTATAAAAATGTGACAAGCAGAGGAATTATTAGTAATGTCATTTTCAATAATGTGTTGATTTTGATACTTGCTTAAGAATTTGAGCAGAAAAAGTGAAGACAAATTTTCATAGCCCAACTATCTATCCCAGCATTTTTTCCCCAATCCAGCACAATATATAGAAATTCAAGTTTTCCCTAGACTTGTTATTTTAAATTTAGCATTCTGTTTTGAGTGTATTTTGTTTCACATATTTTCTCTCATTCACCTTATTCTGCTCTGGGCAATTCCTATGAGCAAATTTTCCTGGATGTTTTTGGGGTAATGTTAATCTCCTTCCTTTTTTTTTCTACTTCTTTTGTCCATGCCCTTGATATTTGGAAGTTTTCTGGCCAGGGATTGAATCTGCACCATAGCAGTGACCTGAACCATAGCAGTAGCAATGCTGGATCCTTAACCTGCTGAGCTACCAGGGATTTCCTCTTCTTCCTTTTATAACTAGCCCTTTTCCTTTGACTACCCCTACTTGCTAGTGACAGCTTTCGGCTTCTGAGGAAAGAGGAAGCTTGGTCCAGACTAATGGTGAAAAAAGACCACGGGGTATTCCTCTGAGTATTTAAATCTCTTGTTTCATGAAAATAATGAAATTCCCAATTCAGTCTTTCTATTCACTCAGTACATATTTATCTTGAGCAAAGTTATGTATTTTGTATGCACACAACTTTAGAAAGTACTAAATTGTTACAGAATAATTCATTTTCTTGCCTAAGACATACTACCTGATTCAGTTTACAAAGATTCTCTAATGGGCTATAGGTTAAGGGCTAATATATTGTCTCATTATTTTAAGATGAAAAGCTGGGAACTAGACCCAGTTGAGCTGCTTAAGAAAATATTGGGTCAAATCTAAGCCTATGTATAGGTGAAAGACAAATATACGTTATAGAACATATTTGCAAAAAAGAGGCAATTTTACTTAAGCAAATTTTACTTATGTGAAATTATTTAAAAAACAATTAATACTGAAGTGCTTTTTCCTCAGAATATTATTCTTGAACGTGGATGGACTCACTGGATCTCTAAAATCATTTGACAATCATCCCTTGCCTCAGAATAACCTTTCCTTTCTAGGGGTTGAAAGAATTAATGTTTTGGAAATTTCACTGAAAGATTATTTTGGAAAGTTTGTAGTTTTGTGTTTTTATAATAGGAGAAGGAGAGCGAGAGATTAAAATTGTCTCTTTTGTTAATCTAGAATTTGAAAGCATAAAAGATCACCTAAATAAGAACACGAGCTCCCATATTATTACCTACATTTAGTTTTGTAAAGAGCTTCAGGATCATGTGGTTGTGGGGTATGTGTGTGGAAAAGAGAGCTGGGAGGGAAAGAGCAAAGAGCAGAGAGAGCAGAAAGATGAAGCAATGTTTTGTTCCTCTACATTCCGAATAAACCCTCTTATCCTTGGGGATGAAGGAGCTTGTCTGAAAGCTCGCCCTGACCTTGATGTGCTCTCTGCCACCTACTCCCTCCATGTGCTTCCTTCACCCAAGCCATCTCACGTGATGTGATTTACTATCATGGCTGAGTACCTTTATGTCAGTATCAATGTAAGTGGAAATATTTGAGTCCTTTCAGCTACTAATTTCTAATTAGATTCTGGTCGGCATTCTGAAACAGGAGTGTCACTGTTTTTGCTTTTGTGCTGTCCAGCTTAATTCATGAACAGATTCTCTCATAAGTAGATTAATGGAAGTTGTCTCATTACCCACAGTTATTTCAGGCATGGCTATGTGGCACCTCATTAGACAAGCCTGAATTGAGGCAGCTTTAAATTAGAGGACAAAACACATGTATAGTGTGGGCTTTATTATTTTTAGAATAGTTTTGTTTTTCTCATATTTCCAGAAAGGACTCTCAGCTTTCCTTCCCCTACCCATGTTCTTATCTGGGATAAAAGACCTTTTAAATAAAATGGATGCTGATTTTCTACTAGATTTGTAATCAGAAGGTTTGGTGCAGCCCGAGATCTGTCACTAAATAAATATGTAATCTTGGTGAATTTACTTAATGCCTGTAAGTATAACTTTTTATTTGCAAAATGATAAATAATACCTTGATACCTTATTCACCTTATAGCACTGGGAGAATGTAAAGAAAAGTACTTAATAATCCCAATGTCTTCCTTTTCCCCACATGCATATCCTTCCTTCTTTCTTTTCATGATATGGTGCCATTCAGGTCTTTGTCCTATTATGTGCTCTTTATCAATTTCATTGTTTTAATCAACAACCCATCCTTAACCTCTTCAACTCTAGGGAGCTTCCAACTTCACTTCACAGTCATGGTAACATTCTAATTTTATCTTAATCCTACCCAAACCCATAGTCACTTCCTAATTAAATCTCATCCCCAGGAATTTCTCCCATGAAAACTGTTACCCTTCATTCCTTTATCTTCTGACAGGTCTCTTGTATTTCTTTATTCTATTTCTCATTATCACTTTATCTGTTAATTTGGACGTGAAAAATTTTTGGACTTAATGTACTGATTAATAAAGAAGTAATCCACCCCCCCCCACACCTGTTAGCCAGATATTTAGACCCACACCAGGAAAAAAAGGATTCGTATTCAAAGAAATTAAGCAAATAATCTCAGAAACACCAAGACAGCTAATTTCCCAGTGTAGGACTATCCAACTCATGGTATTTGGGCAGCTCCCAAGGAACTGCCTCTCTCTCCCTGCAGTCTTTTTTGGCTTTGCTTTCTTACTTTTCCATTGACTTTTAAAAATAATTATTTTTTGTTGTTAAAATGATAAATAAACCAAATAATACCAAAGGAGTTGGTGGTAGGCAGAATTTTGAAACCCATGATGTCTGTTCTCTGATGTTTCTCACATGATTGTGTTACCTTACATGGTCAAAGAGATATTTTCCTAGTGGGCCTCATCTAATTAATCAAGTCCTATAAAAGCATTGCCAAGACCAATGTCATGAAGCTTTTCTTGCGTGTTTTCTTCTGGGAGTTTAATAGTTTTGGATCTCAGGTTAAAGTCTTTAATTCATTTCGAGTTGGTTTTTATGTATGGTGTATGGTAAGGGCCCAGTTTCATACTTTCGCATGTGGACCTCTGGTTTTCCCACCACCTTTTGTTGAAGAGACTCTCCTTTTCCCATTGTATATTCTTAGCATCCTTGTCAAAACTTAATTGACCATATATGTGGGGATTTATTTCTGGCCCTCTGTTCTGTTCCATTGGTCTATATGTCTGTCTTTATATCAATACAATACTTGGTTTTGATTCTTATAGCTTTGTAATATATTTTGAAATCAAGGTATATGATGTCTCCAACTTTGTTCTTTATCAAGATTTTTTTGGCTATTTGTGGTCTTTTGTGGTTACATATGACTTGTAGAATGTTTTTTTCTATTTATGTAAAAATGCCATTGAAATTTTTACCAGTGATTTAGTTGATATCATATCAAAAACACAAGCAATAAAAGCAAGATAATTTATATTATGTAAAGCTTAAAACTTCTGTACAGCAGAAGAAAGCCACCAACAAAATAGAAAGATATCCTACAGAATAAGAGAAATAATCTGCAATACATATTTCTGATAAGGTTATATCCAAATATGTAGGGAACTTATGCAACTCAATAGCAAAAGAGCTAATATCCCAATTTTAAAAATGAGCAAAGGATTTAAATTGACATTTCTCCAAAAGAAAACATGCAAATGGCCAATAAGTATCTGAAAAATGCTCAACATAGCTAATAATCAGAAAAATGCAAAGCAAAATCACAATGATATATTAAACCTATTAGGATGGCAGTTATCAAAAAAATCAAAAAACAAATGTTGACAAAGATATGGAGAAACTAGAAAGCTTGCACTCTGTTGGTGAGGTTGCAGAATGGAACAGCATCTATGGAAAGAGTTTGGATGTTCTTCAAAAAATTTAAAAAATAGAACTACTGTATGATCCAGTAATCCCTTTCCTGGGTATTTATACAGAAGTGTTGAAATCAGGATCCTGAAGAGATATTAGCATTTCCAAGTTCATTAGAGAACTAGCAATAGCCAAGATGTGGAAACAACCTAAATGCCCATTGTGAGATGAATAGACAAATAAAATGTGGTATCTCAGGGAGGATTGGTTCTAGGAGCCCCCACAGATACCACAATCTTGGGATGTTCAAGTTCTTCTTGGGATGGCATAGTCCAGTGAAGACAGTTGACCCTCTATGTGTGCAGGGTTCACATCCATGGATTTAATAAACTGCAAAATTTTGATCCATATTTGGTTGAATCCACGAATTCAAAACACAAGAATATGGAGAGATGACTGCATATAAATTCAGTGGAGTACTATTCAGCTTTAAAAAAGACAGAAGTTCTTCAATATGCAACAACGTGGGTAAACCTGGAGGACATCATGCTAAATGAAATAAGCCACATACAGAAAGACAAATACTACATGATCCCACTTAGATGAGGTATCTAAATCAAATTTGTAGAAACATAAAGTGGAATGGTGGTCCTCAGGGACTGGCGGGGAGAGGGAAATGAAGAGTTACTAATCAATGGGCATAAAGTTTCAGTTAACCAAAATGAGTGGATCTGCTGTACAACATTCTACCTATAATAAACAATAATATACTGTGTACTTAAAAACTTGTTAAAAGGGTAGATTTCATATTAAGTGTTATGATCACAATACAATAAAATAAGCAGAGTTTATCTGGATAGTGGCAGAAGAGGAAGTCAGAAAAATTCAAAGCATGTAAAGGATTCAGTGGTCTAGCTTGAAGATGGAGGGAGCCATGTGAAAAGAAATGTTAATGGCTTCTAGAAGCTAAAAGCAGATCCCAGTTAACAGCTAGTAAGGACCTCAGTCTGACAGCCAAAAGGAAATCTGCCAACAAACAGCTTGAAAGAGGATCCTGAGCCCCAGATGAGTGCCATGGGCTTGTGAAAGCTTTGATTCCTGTCCATTGAAATTCCGAGCAGGGAATCCAGTTGCATCAGGCCTGGACTTCGGATCTACAGAATGGGAAACTAATAAATGAGTGTTGTTTAAAGCCACTAAGTATGTGGTAATTTATTATAGCAGCAATAGAAAACTAATACATTGTTATATTGAAAAAGTAACATTTCACTTTCACCAACCTTACTTTTCAAAGCAAATAAACATTTTTCTAAACATCAGTTTTTACACATTTACTCCTTAGTAATTCATTTCATCCTAGATAATATGTTTATGGTACTGTTTCTACATTTATTTGATTTGACACCATTTTCAGACTTGCTGTGATTTCTGGGAATTAGCTCAAATAACTTCACTTTCCCTTTTCTCTCCTCCAAATGTTTGTGTCTATTTTTAGCTCAGTTTTTGGTTATTTGTGTAATTACAAATATGTATTGAAACCTCAGTTTCTTGTTACATTAACTATAGATTATATCTCCTAACTCCCATCATAATGTGCCAATAATAGAGAAACTGACCTACTTTCCCTGTCTTCCTCCATTTCCCAGATTTTGAAGAGTTGTTCTTCACTTTTATACTGCAAACTGATAAAAACCAGTGTTCTTTTCCTTGACATCTATAATTAAATCTTTGTTGTTTTTTTATTTTAAATTTTGAAGACCAATAAACAGAACCTTATAATTTTGAATAAACAGTGAACTTGATAAAATGAGAACCCTCCTTCCTCACTCACTTAGAAATGCAACATAAAAATAGGCAGAAATCTCTAAGGGCTACTTATGGAGTGAAATATGTGCTTACTTGTTTGGATGGATGATATCAATCTTGATTGTCCTGCACTGGGCATAAGGTCAAATAGAGCGTCCCCTAGAAATTTCTAGTGAAGGTTCTATGCCAAAACATGCTACTATGAACTGTGAGAATCAGTAAGTGGACAAGTGAACTGTCAGGATAGTCCCAAGGCAGCAACACAGGGTCTCTGGGAAGAAAGAAGTGCAAAACCTCTTTGGAACATTATAACCTTAACTCTAGCTGTATAGTGTTCCCATCAATTAGGAGCCACTGAAGATGAGCTTACTATTCTAAATTATCAAAGGCATAAATTGGCATGAATCAGAGTCAGCAATGCTATGGCAAGTGTTCTTAAAACTCACAAAAGTTGAGATACAGGCTAAGAAATAAGTGCTAACTAAACAATTAAAAACATAAAAGAGAGTCCAAACCCAAAATCAAACAAAAAGACACTATAAACTAGAAAATTAGAAAGTACCCCCAAAGAACTATGAATCACAAAATATAGTCATTCAGATAAAAACATCTGTGGATGGGTTAAATAGCAGATCAGAAACACCTGAAGAGAGTATGAGTAAACTGGAAGATAAAACTGAGGACATTACCAACCCTGCAGCATACTGATTAAGACAGAAAAGACATGGAAGTAGTTAATAGACAGGGTGGAAAGTGATGAACTCCAACGTATATCTAGTAAGAGTTCCAAAAGGAGAGGACAGAAAAATTGTGGAAGATGCAATATATAAAGTGATTATGGCTATGAATTTTTCAGAGTTAACAGCAGACATGAATCTTCGGATTTAAGAAAATCTACATGTTCAAATCAGAATTCAAAAAGTTTTCTTCATTGGGTTGGGGTTTTTTTTGTTTCTTAAGTCTCTTTTATACCATCACAATTATACATTTCTTTTACTTTTTTTCTTTCTTCTTTTTATAAAAGCCATTGGTTTATTGGGGGAGAAACTTGGCTATCTGTCCCATGTTCTAATATTGACTTATTTCTTCCTTGTGGTGTCATCTAACTTTTCCTCTTCCCTTTGTATTTTTTTTAAATAAATTGATAGACTAATGGTTCTATGAGATTCAGTTTTAATTTTTTTTCATGTTAACAATGAATTTTATTTCAGTTATAGGTGTACAAAGATCATAAGTCAATACGATAGATTTTGTGTCCCAAACCCACAGTGCATCCCCCCACCCCCCAGATTGTCTTAGTTGAAAAACCAAGGTTTTCCAAAATCTGCGAGTCATTGTCTGTTCTTCAAAGATGTTCACTGTGTCTCTTTAGTTTCCACATGTAAGCGGTAGCTTTGGGTGTTGCTGTCTAGTTGTCTGACTGGTTCCACTTCGTATGATAATTTCTAGGTTCATCCATGTTGCTATAAATGTTATTCTGTTCCTTTTAATGGCTGAGTAATATTCCATTGTGTGTATGTACCATATCTTCCCTATCCACTCCTCTGTTGATGGGCATTTAGGTTGTTTCCATGACCTGGCTTCTTCCCTCTCTAGCTGCTTTGGATGTAAAGTTAGGTTGTTTATTTGAGCTTTTTCTTGTTTCCTGAGGTTGGCTTGTATTGCTATATACTTTCCTCTTAGCGCTGCTTTTGCTGAATCCCAGAGGTTTTGGAGTGTTGTGTCTTTGTTGTCATTTGCTTCTAGATATGTTTTAATTTCCTCTTTGATTTCTTCAGTGATCCATTGGTTGTTTTCTTGTTTTTGTATCCATTCAGCTAGTCTATGTCTTTTGGTTGGGGCATTCAGTCCATTAACATTTAAGGTAATTACTGATATATATGTTCTTATTGCCATTGTATTAACTGTTTGGGGATTTGTTGCTTTTTTTTTTTAACCCTAAAGTTTTGATATAGGAGTCTATATACAAATGAGATTGTTTTAAGTTGTTGGTTTCTTAATTGCACATGCATCTCCAGTGACCTGCATTTGTGCTCTCTTCTCACGATTTCTGATTTTGGTAGCATAGTTGTGCATGGATGATTTAATATCTTTATTGTATATATGCTTTTACTGGTGAACCTTGTCATTTGTGGTGTTTTTGCTTCTGGTCGTGTCCTTTTCTTTTCTGCCTAGAGAAGTTCCTTTAAGATTTGTTGTAAAGCTGGTTTAGTGTTGCAGAAATCTCTTAGCTTTTGCTTATTTGTAAAGGTTCTGATCTCTCCTTCAAATCTGAATGTGAGCCTTGCAGGGTAAAGCAATCTTGGTTGGAAGTTTTTCCCTTTCATCACATTAAGTATATCATGCCACTCCCTTCTGGCCT
>PVHT021183608.1:16205309-16223993 GCA_004024745.2 Catagonus wagneri | reverse complement strand
CTTCTGGCCTGTAGAGTTTCAGATGAGAAATCTGCTGATAACCTTACTGGGGTTCCCTTGTATGTCATTTGTTTCTTTCCCCTAGCTGCTTTCAAAATTTTCTCTTTGTTTTTAATTTTGGTCATTTTGATTAATATGTGTCTCGGGGTGTTCCTCCTTGGGTTTATTTTATATGGTACTCGTTGCGCTTCCTGAATTTGACTGAGTGGTTCCTTTCCCACATTAGGGAAGTTTTCGGCTATTATCTCCTCGAATATTTTTTCTGTCTCCTTCTCTCTCTCTCTTCTCCCTCTGGCACCCCTATAATACGGATATTGGTGCATTTAACAGTATCCCAGAGTTCTCTGAGAGTCAGCTCATTTTCTTTCAATCTTTTATCTCTTTTATCTTCCACATTAGTGATTTCCACTAATCTGTCCTCCACCTCGCTGATTCTTTCTTCTGCCTCCTGTATTCTATTGTTGGCTGCTTCTAATGAATTTTTTTATTTCGGTTATTGTATTTTGCACCTCTTCTTGTTTAATTTTTACAGCTTGTATTTCTTTGCTCAGCATTTCCTGTAAATGATCAATCTTTGCCTCCAGTCTATTTCCAATGCCTTGCATCATCTTCATCATCAACAGTCTAAAGTCTCTTTCTGAGAGGCTGGTAATCTCCTCATCACTGAGCTGTTTTTCTGGGCTTTTCTCTTTCTCCCTTATCTGGGTTATGGTTTTCTGTCTTTTCATTTTTATAGGTTTTTGGTGTGGTGACCTTTTTGCCAACAATAGAGTGGTAGCCTCTCTTAGTTCTGGCGTTTGTCTCCCCTGTGACTAAAGCTGGTATGGGCGGGGCTTGCTGTTGGCTTCCTGATGGGAGGGACTGATGCCTGCCCACTGGTAGGTGGGGTTGATTGCTAGCCTGCTGATGGGTGGGGTTTTGTCTCTGGATGAGATTAGAGGCTGGCTGTGTGCCTGAGGGGTCTTTAGGCAGCCTGTTTAGTGATGGGTGGGGCTGAGATCCCACCTGGATTATTGTTTGGCCTGGGGCTTCTCAGCGCTGATGGGAGGGACCAGATTTTCCCAGAAATGGCCCCCTCCAGAGAAATGCAGGCTAATGAATGTTCCTGAGAGCTTCACCTCCAATGTCCTTCCCCCACAACAAGGCACAGTCACTCCTATTTTCCCAGGAGATCCTCCAAGAATTGCAGTCAGGTTCCACCTGGATTCCTATGGAGACTTTGCTTTGCCCTGAGACCCAGTGCATGTGAAAGTCTGTGTGTGCCTTTCAAGGATGGGGTCTCTGTTTCCCCCAGTCCTGTGGAGCTCCTGCACACAAGCCCCACTGGCCTTCAATGCCAGATGCTCCGGGGGCTCTTTCTCCCTGTGCCCGCTCCCCAGGCGTGGGGTTTTGACGTGGGGCTCAGAACTCTCAGTCCTGTAGCTAAGTCTCTGTGATGCAGTTAGTTTCCAGTCTGTGGGGCTTCCCACCCAGGAGATATGGGGTTGCTTCTATCACGTAATTGCCCCTCCTACCTCTTGATGTGGTCTCCTCTTTGTCTTCTGGAGTAGAATATCTTTTTTGGAAATTTACAGTCCATTTGGTTGAAGGCTGCTCGGCATTTGGTTGTATTTTTGCTGTTATTTGGGAGAGAAGTTGAGCTCCAGTCCTTCTATTCCGCCATCTTAATCCAATCTCCCAGTTTTAATATTTTTGAACCAAAGTTTCTCATAGATGATGTTGTGTACTTTCTACTGAATTATGTTGTAAAGCACATGATGTTGGCTTTCTTGATTTTACTGATATTGATATTGATCAAGAGGTTTAAGTGGTGGCAGCCTGATATTCCAGAAGGAATAATTTATATTAAAAAATATTAAAGAAAACAGTAATATATGGTTTGAAGATATAAGATAAAATTTCATATATTATAATATTGTTCATTGCATATGTTGTGTAATGATTTTCTTGAACGTGTTCAGTACTCAAAAATAACAACTATAAAGAAAAAAATGTATTGAAGTTGTTTAAACTGCTTTGTAATGTAGTACCTGGCACAAGTAGGTTGAAAGAATGAATGAAACTATTACCAAAAGTTTTTGAGTAATATCTTGATGATTTTTAGTTGTCAAATAAATTATTTTTTAACTTGGACTTCCATATGCTTAAGGTTTCCCTGACTTCATTGTTAAAGATACTTGCAGCTAAATTTTGTTACCATAGTATTCCATGGACATCTTGTCAGATCTGCTTTAGGCTGTGTAGAATTGTCTTAGTTACTGTTTCCTACTTGATAGTGTGTATCTCACATTTTTGTTTTGTTTTTCTACCATTTTCCTCTCGTTCTTCTATAGCTGTGACACTGAGCACGAAACTTGGAATCATGCCCTCCAAACAGGAATTGCCCTGTTGCTTAGTTACTGCTGGGTTTTGAAAAATCCTTTTAATCTCATTTATCTCATGTGTAAAAACCATGTTAGTGATCTCAGCCTCACAGTACTGTTGAGAAGGTTAAGTGAGATGTTCTATATGAAATTCCATAGGACATTGCTTAGCACATATCGTTGGTTTTCAAGAAATGCCAGTTTAATACCTTTTTATCAAATGTCTCTTCACCATCCACATTGTTCAGATCCTGTCTTTATATGCTCATTTGTCCTCTTCTTGGTCCAACTTTTAAAACCAATTTTTGGACCATAGCCTCTTCCATAATCTAAAGTTATGAGCTCTTTTTAAAGAAACTGATTCTTGTAACATTTTAAATATTAATTCAGGAGCTCTTGGATACCCTTAGGGGATTCACCAACTCCAGATTAATAATCCTTCACTCCGGATGATCTTGTTCATGCCTGTGAACTCGAGTGTTATTTATGAGTATACGGTTAACCCTGTCTGATCATAAGCTTCTGTCCCCTGTTCAAAATTCCCATTGGATATCTTTCTCTAGGTCATTCTCCAGTTTATACTTTGAATTTAACATCCTTTAAATGACATTCATATTTTCTATCCTAAATCAGTTGTCTCTTAATGATTCTTCTTTTTTAAGGTATCATTTTTTTCAAGCATCCAAATTTTAATCATTGCAGTGTGAAGAGATAACACATCCCATTTAGAGTGTAATAAGTTTTGATGATCCAGGAGAGTCTCTGGCTTTTAAGTCTGCACAAGAGACTAAATCCCATCAACCCACTGAAATATTTTTCACAATCTTATCCTGTCTTCCTTACCGCCATAGCAACAAACGTTCCTTGATAAATATTAGAGGTCTTATCAGAAGAGACAAGAAGGTGTAATGTGGATTGGCAAGTGCCTCTAATTAAAAAACATTTTCCCTGGAGGACTCAGATAAATACACACACACCACCTGCACACACAAACTACACACACACACACACACAGGTTTTTTTGGACTTTGTGCAAATGTATGACCTAATTTGTAATTTGGAAAAGGATCCAGAATTGTCTAAGACATTTCTCAGTATGGTGTCTACAAAGATGTTGTTTTAGTTCTATCCATATCCTCTCTTATGTCTAATATAAATGGCTAAGTATTCACATTACATTGTTAATCCATATTAAATAATAGAAATACAATGGAATCCAGCTTTACTATTAAATAATTTTAAGGATGAAACCAAATGTAATTTATCAACAAACTGTTTCTTCCTAACAAACAAAATAAATCTATAAGTTCTTCGTCTGAATGATCAAAGAAGGAACTGAAAATATGTACTAATTTAAAATCTCTGCCCTTTATCCTGAGTATCCTATATAGTTTACCTGAATTCTAAATGCTTATTAAGTTTTAAATTGCCCCCAAATATTTTCATCACTCTATTATTTAAAATATTAGCTTCTTCAGGAAATGCTGTTGTCTAATCTTCACTATGATCCACAAAACCTAGAATAGAATTATGTGGGTGATGATGTCAGTGTCCTGTGTAGCACATGAGAACTATAGCTCCTGAACCCAATTCCTATCTTCCTAAAGAAACTTCTGAAATCAGAATTCTTCAGACTGTTGCAAATCACCACTCATGTGATTGTAAGTTGAAATAAATCCGAAAGTTATACAACATAGACTAGATCAAGTATTCCAATTCTTATCTTCTGGCCTCTCATAACTGCTTTTCTTAGTATTCATTATAATATTCTCAAACATCACAAAGACCAGATGGTTTATACTCAGATTTTCACATACATAAATAACAGCTGTTACTGAAGACCACTAAGAAAGTAACCACACTGAAATAGGCACAGAATGTAACTTATAAATTACCATTAATGTGGCATTTGAAAAAGCAGTTTTGGTCTTCTAGCTCCAAGGCAATTACCCAATAATCTTTGGTTTTATCCTAATACAAAGGCAGAAGACAAGTGACTCAATCTGGATAAATAAGTTGAAAAACATTTTCACCATTACACTATTTCTGGAGCAATGGCTGTCTATTTTAAAGAGTTATGGATTTATTTGCTAAGGCTGTGAAATAAGGACCACAAAGCAAAATAGAGTTGAGTTTCATCTTTTAAGCTGTGATAGTAGTAATTGCCTAGGACTGTGGTATGGTCAGTAAGAAATGTAAAATATTTATTGCTCTACTATGAAATGTAATGTCACCTTGAGATGTTTTAGAAAAATATCCTGAAGATTAGATGAGGATTCTGATTAGAGAGTTGATGATATAATAGGAAGCACAATTCTAAATTACTTTTAAATAAACAGGAATACATCTGTGAAAGCGTTTACGTGTTAGACGTGAATCACTCAGCTCACTATTTTACAGATTTCTAAACATAACACAGTTTAGACTTTTAAAAATGTCAAAAGACTTAAAGTAATAAGGAAGATGATAAGTGAAGAATTCAAAAGTAATACAAGTGGGATCTCTAAGAAAAGGGAAAAAAATTTGCAAAGAGAGCTTCCATGTTGACATTCAGAACATCTCTGTGTAGAGCCATCTCCCACATCACACAAGGCGTGGTCCCCCAAAACACCCTTTTCTGGAGTGAGGGTATATTATCACGGAAGTACTATCATCACAGAAGTTACATGTTCCCAAAAGAACCTGATGTCAGCCATGAGCCCTTTGCCTAGAAATATGTCTAGACACATACATGCATGCAAATTTTTGCATGTGATTAACTCTTTTTGCCAATCTCTTATCTCCCAACTGGGTCTGCAGTCAACAGGGACATCTCTGCTATATGGAACCTTGAATACTGCTTGTGAAAAACAAGCATTTGGTGATTGCAAAAACATGAATGTTAACAACACAAGTCACAAACCTGACTTTTTTCAAATCAGGACATCATCACAAACAATTGCTGCCTACACCAAACGTGTTGCAGATTAATGAACCAACCTAAGGAGGCCAGCTGTGGCACCACTGTCATAGGTAGGCCCTGTAAATATTCACTGATGATGATTAACGAGGAACTGTTTCCTCAGGAAGTAGTGTTTAGATTTGATTTTGTAGGCACTGGACAAGTCTGGTAGGATGAGACCAAATTATCTCTAATTGATTCATCACTTTTGTCCTTCTCACAGACCTTTTAAAATGTGAACCAACCCTTCAGCACATTAATCAAATTCGAAACACTCATCTTCAAGAAACATTCATCAAAATCACTTCTTTAATACCTCTAAATATTACATAAATTAAGTTAGGATTTGAGATGCCTAAGTAATTATAATTAATTTTCATTTGCATTTGTTAGTTTCACATTTTATAAGACTGTTTCCATGTGGTCTCCTTATGTTCTAACACTAACACTGTATTCTTATAATAATTCTGCATATAAAGTAGTGGAGATCCATTTATCTCTTGCTGTAAAAAGAAAAGTAGGACCCAGAGATGTCAAATAATCCGCTCAAGGTCATACATCTAGATATGAGGTAGAGCTGAAATAATTATACAGATTTTTCTTTTCTTCATCTCAGACCTCAAGTCCATTGTACACATCAAATTAAAGACCACAATGATTACATTAGGATCTAGAAAGCTCTATGAGAAAGTATCTATACTAATAAAAGCAAGTTGCATACTGTTTATGTTGTCCCCCCTGACTATTTAAGGTATGCCTTTATTAAAACAAAAACACAATAATAAAATATAAGGCAATATTAATGTGAACTTAGTTTTCTGCATTTGCCTCTTATAGATGGTATCTGACTATAATGGAAAAGAGAATAAATGGTAATTAGTCTTAAAAATATATTGTATGTTCTATCAGTGAAGATTTTTAGGTTCCTAGGAAAGTATCCAAGAATTCTGAATCCATGTAGAAGCATTTATATTTATTATAAATTACATTTTAGGTCCCTGTGAGACTTTTCTATTGCAATCATAGTTATCAGGTAATGCCACAGAAAATTCCATTTTGTAAATTGTATTTACTTCCTGCAGGCAGGCTCCATCAACTAGAAAATGAGCTAGTTTAGGAAGCAGAGAATCAGAATTCAGATATTCATGAAAACTTAGTATTTTCCTCTATTTTCTTTTAAATTTGTAGATCTGTTCAACCTGAACTATGACGATGATTCAGGGCCAAAAAACAAAAAACAAAAAAAAGCCCCCAAAAAAACAAAAAAGAGAAAAAGAAAAATCCACGGTCTAATATTTCTTAAAGTGATTTTTTTTCTATTGTTTCTTTTTTTTTTTTAAGAAAACATACATTCACTCAGTACCCAATCAGTACTTCCATGTCTGGCATATTTTAGGTGTGACAGGAATTAGGAGAACAGTGTTTCCTAAACAAAGAAAGAGTATAAGCTATTCCTTAAGGATCATCTGAGCTTACTTACGTCCAATAATTAGAAAATGAAAAATTTCATCACATGTTGAGCCACCATTATGAATAATGAGGTAAGAAAGAGAGATGTGCTTTTCAAATGAGAGTTCTTGAGGTAGTTGCCTAAGAATGGGGGAGTTTATGATGTTGCAGATGGAGAGAAGAACCATCCCATGAGAGAAACACAGTGGATCACAGTGTGGTTAAGGGATTGGGTGTGAACCAGGTCAGGATGACCCCGGGGGGGAGACCATGTCACCTCTGATGCAGGAGTTCGTTCTGGTGAGATGAACTGTAAGAATGCTTTAGGTTTTAAACTATACTTAGCTTCGAAATTTGAAGACATTTGCCAAAAACCTAGAATGGATATTCTCTTTTTAAAAATCCTTTGAAAGAGGATTTTTGCATCTCTGTTCATCAGCGGTATTGGCCTGTAATTTTTTGGGTGGTATCTGGGTCTGGTTTTGGTATCGGGGTGATGGTGTCCTCGTTGAATGAGAGGAGTATTCCTTTCTCTACAATGTTTTGGAAGAGTTTTGGAAGAATAGGTGTTAACTATCCTCTGAATGTTTGATAGAATTTGCCTGTGAAGCCATCAGATCCTGGATTTTTGTTTTTTTGAAAGTGTTTAAGCAACATTTTCATTTTCAGCACTTGTGATTGGTCTATTCATATTTTTCTGTGTCTTCCTGGTTCAGTCTTGGTAGGTTGTATCTTTGTAAGAGTCTGTCCATTTATTCTAGATTACCCATTTTTTTTTTTTGGCATACAGTTGCTCATGGTAGTCTCTTATGATCCTTTGTACTTCTGTGGAGTCATTTTTATTTTTTCCTTTTTCATTTCTAATTTTATTGATTTGAACCCTCTCCCTTTTATTCATTATGAGTCTGGCTAAAGGTTTATCAATTTTGTTGATCTTTTCAAAGAATCAACTTCTCCACTGTTTTCTTCGTCTCTGTTTCATTTATTTCTGCCCTGGTCTTCATGATTTCTTTCTTTGTACTAATTTCAGGCTTTGTCTGTTTTCCCTTCTCTAAATGTTTTAGGTATAAGGTTATATTATTTATTTGAGATTTTCCTTGTTGCCTCAGATAAGACTGACATGCACCCAGTGTTCACTGAAGCACTATTCACAATAGCCAAGACACGGAAGCAACCTAAATGTCCATTGACAGAGGAATGGATAAAGAAGACATGGTACATAGATACAATGGAATATTACTCAGCCATAAAAATAATGAAATAATGCTATTTGCAACAACATGGTTGGACCTAGACATTATTATACTAAGTGAAGTTAGACAGTGATGAAAGACATATGATATCACCTATTGTGGAATCTAAAAAAGGTACAAATGAATTTATTTGCAGAACAGAAATAGACTCACAGACTTTGAAAACAAACTTATGGTTACCAAAGGGGACAGCTGTGGGCAGAGGGTTAGACTAGGGGTTTGGGATTGGAATATGCACACTGTGGTACATTATGGAATGACTGTCCAATGGGGATCTGCTGTATAGCACAGGGGACTCTACTCAGTATTCTGTGATAATCTATAAGGTAAAATAATCTGAAAAACAATGGATGTGTGTACGTGAATAACTGAATAACTTTGTTGTACAGCAGAAATTATCACAACATTGTAAATCAACTATCTCTCTCTCTCTCTCTCTCTCTCTCTCTCTCTCTTTTTTTTTTTGCTTTTTAGGGCTCCACCTGCAGCATATGGAGGTTCCCAGGCTAGGGATCTAATCGGAGCTACAGCTGCCAGCTGCCACCACAGCCACAGGAACGCCAGATCTGAGCCATATTTGTGACCTACACCACAGTTCACAGCAATACTGGATCCTTAACCTACTAAGCGAGGCCAGGGATCAAACCTGCAACCTCATGGTTCCTAGTCAGATTTGTTTCTGCTGTGCCATGACAGGAACTCCTAAATCAACTGTACTTCAATAAAACTTTAAAAAAATGAAAAAAAAATCCCTTGTCTGAAGCAACTTTGGGTTTAGTTCAGAGAAAATTATATTTATTGGTATATGAACAGTAGATAGTGGCCACTACTGTGGTCATTGGTGAATGGGACACAAAGAGGAACAATATGACTCCTGTTCATCAGAAGGGCTCTCTCTCATGAAAGAAAGAGGTGTGTCCACTTTAATTACAGTATAACTTGGTAAGTGCAATCACAGTGACGGATGAAAGCACTCTGCACAAAGTGCTTGGGAGACATGTGTCCAGGAGAGCTTGGTTTTGTCAACTAAGGAAATGAGAATGGGTTTGGTAGAGAGAGAAAGGGGATGTCATAGGCAAAGACTCAGAGGCCTGAGTAAGCTCGCCATGTTGGTGGAAAGGTACATCTGTAGTCGCGAATGCTAAGGCATCCTGGGTGCAACAGAAGAATATTCATAAATAAGCAGAGGAATGATAATGAAGAGCCTGCTATGCTACACTTAGGAATTCATCCCCTAGGCAAAGGGAACCAAGGAAAAGTTTGATCAGGAAACAAGTGATACAGTTCTACGTGAGATGGGGGGAAAATAAAGAACTCTGCTAGAGGGTAGAAGATGGAGTGGTGAAGGAAAATCTAGAGGCAAGTATACTGGACAGGATTTATTTGAATCATTCAGCCAAGATGTGAGGGCTTTGTCAAAGATACCTCAATAATGCTGTTAAAAAAAATAAGTAATTTAAATGGCTTATTTAAAAAAAAAGACATTAGCAGTGGAAGAGACAACGAGATTTCAAAGAGATCACTAACCAGGCTTAGGAACCCAAAAACACCCACAGACATTCCACTGGAGTTTTGTCACTGACATGACACTTGCCAATAGCTGTTCTCATTTGAATCATTCAAACAGCCAAAACTTTTAATTTAAAACTAGCAGTAAAAGAATTGTTATATCCCTACAAATTTCTATGTAGACCATTAACATGACCAAGTTATAAAGTTAATTGAAGTCAGACTCTATTGGTATTTTAAAATAGATGAAATCTATTAGGATGAACATTGTTGAGGCCACATATAAAAGTTGATATCTTTGGAAGTTTTATTATTCAGAAATGGTTTATATTTTCTAATGAAACCAAGTACGGCTCTGTGGGGCTCCTGGGAGCAAAAGCCTTTCTGTGCGCCCATTTCTCGTTCTTAGGAAATGGGCCTCATTCAGCCACCATGACCTTCTCTGTGTCCCTAGGGGCAGGTACCAACACCTGCTGATCAGGGAAGGGAGGGGCTGCAAAGACCAGGGAGGAACCGTCAAGCAACAACAGTGCAGCCTTGGGGCAGGATCCTGGGTCCTTCTCAAGGAATAGACATAATAATATAGGCATCATATACACCCAAGAGAAAAGTTTTATTCCTTATGCCTCTTTTAGAAATGAATACTTTAAAACTGAGCAGCTTAGAGTCCTTCCTTGTCCTTGTCCCTGGCTTAATTGCATCCTAAATGTAATCACCCATAAACTAAAGATTAGGCACCCTGAGTGTACCTGGGTTCCGTTAAAGATTATTAGCACATGATGTTTTTCAGGAAATTTCCTAGTTTGTTCTAATCGCTGATCAACATGCCCTTTTCACAAGTACTTCTAGGCAGTAACCCAGAAGACCACCATCACGATCATACTGAGATCTGACTCCAGCTTTGCTGACTAAAATTCCCCCAAAGAAAGAATGCATGTTTGTCCCAATCCTGTTTCCTAACTGAAAACCTGTTTTTCTCCTTTTAACTATAAAACTCCTCGCAATTCTAAGGGGGGGAGAGTCTTTAGGGCATTAGCCTGCTGTGACCCTCCTTTGCCTGGCAAAGTAATAAAGCTATTTTTTTCTCCTTTACCCAAAATTCTGTCTCTGTTTCAATTCTGCACCTGGAAGACAGAGGCTGAATTCTGGCAACACTAACACCTTTTAAATGATTACTGTAGCATTTACAAATGTAAAAGTTTAATTATTTCATCATTTCCTCAACCAACATTCAGCAAATTTTGAGAAAAAACCGAGACATTATCTCACTGTAAATTCATGAGCAGTTGTAAATTCTTATGATGACTTTGCAAATGGTTCTTTTTTATAATGTTTGGGAACAATTTTTTAGAATAGTCATCCAACAAACATCCTGGAATATGAATCTCATTTATATGTATATTCCATACAATTAGAATTTATTTTTTCTTGATAGAGGTTCAATATTATGTTTGATAGATTTTCAATGATTTTATTAAAAACAGTAGGCAAAATTATAATCATTGGAGGACCATTACTTATCTGAAAGGTGTTAATGCTATCCTACTGCTAGTGAAATCATATGCTAATGAAGGCTATTAGCTGCAGGAAACCATCCCCCCTTACATATTATCACTGCAGAAATCATATCCAAAAAAAAAAAAAAGATATTTAAGAGCTATACAAATGTAATGCCGCAAATTTAAAGGATAGGTTTTCTTTGGTACTGATTTTTTTTTTTTAAACAATGACTGTATAATATAAAGAGTTAGTATCCTGTCATGTAAATTTATGAGAATTGCCATATTATCCATACAATTTTATATTTAATCACAAAAAATTTGAATCTAGTTCAAAGTTATTCAATCAAATTTAGGCTTAACTTTCCAGATTTTTTTCTCTTTGTGAATCAGGAGATGTATTAGTCAGGATTCTCTTGAGAAATAGAACCAATAGGATATACAGCTTTCTATCTATCTGTCTATCTATTAGGTAGGTATCTATCTATCTATCTATCTAGAAAAGACAAATAAAATGTACATTTCCCAATACAAATGCAAACATCAGAAGAAGATGTAGTGGACACTACTTACACTTTTGAAGCCTGCTATGTGTCCCTTACTGTTTGAACAGCTCTCCCTCCTTTCAGAAGTAATCACTACCTTCAATTTCTATTATCCTTTTGATTGTATTTATAGTTTGTTGTATGTTTAACCTGTAAACTATGTAGACATTTTGAACTTTATATAGATATACTATATGCATAATTTTGTGTTGATTTCTCCTCTTAATGTTCTGCTGGTCATATTTATCTATGTTGATAAGTGGCTCCAATTTGTTTCTATTCACTGCTGTGTAGTATTTCATTGTGTGACTATACCACACTTCTGTGTGTGTGATTCTACTGAAAAGGGACATTTGTTTTTTTCCCCCAATCTTCTGCTATTTCCCACAATGCTTCTATAAGTCTTTTATGCATTTTTTTTCTGGTACATGCGTATAAGACCTATTCTGGAATGTATATAACAAAAAAGACATTGCTGAAAACCATGGAATATACATCTCCATCTTTACTAATTGTTACTAAACTGTCTTTCAAAGCGGTTCACAATAGTGTCTAAATGTCCCTTTGTTGTATGTTTATGCAGTGATTGATACTATACAATTTTTTTTCAGTTTCATTCATGTTCATTTAAAATGGTGTTTCATTCTGACTTTTTCATAATTATACTTTTTCATAATTATACTATTTCATAATTATACTTGGTTTTCTTTTTGGGAATTTATGGTTCTATAAAGTGCCTATTTATACATTTTGTTCATTTCCTCATTGCCTTAAAAATAGACATTATGAATAATAATCCTTTTTCTGGTTAATGTGGGACAAATACTTCTCCCAGTTTTTTTTTTTTATCTTGTTCTTGAACCTTTTAAATGCTGCCTTTTAATAACTGAGAGTTTTAAAATTATCAGCCAGCTGAATTTGACTGTTCCTTCACAATTTTTGCTTTTTATATTTCAATTAATAAATCCTTTACTAAACCCACTTTATATAAGATAGTCTTAGGGTTTTTTTTTCTATATACCTTAAGCCCTGCTTTTCACAGAATGCAACCTACCTGAAATTTGTTTACATGTGCAATATACTGTGAGATCCCAATTTTATTTCTCTTTTCCATTTGGATAATCTATTGCCCAGTAGCATTTAAAAGTTTCCTCATTTTCCCATAATCTACCATGATGGCACTGAAGTGGAATAGGTTTTAATGTATGCATGGATAATTTTAGATTCTTCCCTGTACGGTTGGGTCGTTTGTGTATTTCTGCATTTATACCACATGGTTATAAAAAGCCTCAGTCTGGTGTAAGACAAGTATCTCCTTTTATTCTTTCTCAGGAGTGTTCTCATACTTCACGACCCTTTATTCTTTCATGTACTTCTTAGAAATAGCTTGTCAAATTGCATGAAATATCCTTTTGGGGTTTTGCTTGAAGTTGCTTTTAAATGTGCAGGTTATTTTAGGAAATCTATCTAATTGTAGTAGTGAATCTTCTTGTCCATGAAAATAGTGTATCTAACCATTTCTTCAGAGGTGTTTGGAGGTGTATCTCATTGGCATTTTAATAATTTTCTCAATAGTTTTCCTCCGATGTTCCTAGGTGTGGTTTTCTATATCTTTTATCTTGCTTGAATTCCATTGGGATTCTTAATCCTATGGCTTGGTATCTTCAGTCAGTTTTGAAAAATTTTAGGCAGTTATCTCTCCAAGTATAGCTTCTAATCTGTATAGCCTCTGCCTCACTTCCAGAACAATTTGCATGTATGTTTTCCTATGTTCTATATGTATTTTACATTCTTTTCTCTACTTTCTGCTTATTTTGCTTTCTGTACCTCAACCTAGATGTTTTTTTCTCACTTCCCTAACACTTCATTAATTCTCTCTTATGCTGTCCAATCTGATGGTAAGCCCAACTACTTTTTAATTTCCTTTATTGCATTTTTCAAATCTAAAATTTCTTGATTGCATCAGTTTTCTGATGAAATCTAAAGTTTTCTTCTAATTTTGAATATTTTAATCAAATCATAACTATTTTAAACTTCGCGTCTGATGATTTCAGCAACTGGACTTACTGCATGTGTTTTTGTTGCCTGACTTTTCACTTTCCTTCTAGATAGTCATAATTTATGATTGAATGCTGGACACTGTGTGTGATACTTTGTGAAGGTAATGTCAGCTTCTTCCAGAGTGGGTTCTTTAATATGATTAGGATTTCAGCTGACTACAAGTGTGCTGCAATTCTTGTAACTGTTAATCAATGGTTCATCTTGCTATTAGGTTCTCCAGTCTTTTTTTCTAAATTGAAATAAAGTTGATTTATGATATTATATTAGTCTTAGGTGTAGATCATAGTGATTCAGTATTTTTACACTTTTACACATTCTGTTAAGAGTTATTACATGATAATGCAGTAATTCCCTGTGCTGTATAATGTGTCCTTGTTGGTTATATATGATTTTCCAGTCTTTGAAACTGGGATCTGGGCTTGCTTATTTGATCTATTTTCTCCTAGGTAAACTCAGAATTTTTATCTTTTTTTTTTTTTCTTGTAGAAAATGCCTCTCAGCCACTCAGCAGTTTCCTACCTGGCTTCTTACCTTACTTCTTTGAGCAGTTCAAGTGTTTGGAAATAGGAGAATGTCAGACTCACTTTCCTACACATTTCTTCCATTGTGGTCCTACACCATATGTGACTGCTTTGGCAGCGCTGATCTCTAATTTTTATCTCTCTAGCAAGTTGAAATTGCTAAAATTCTGCTGACTCCTCTGCCTTCTAACATTTAGTGGCTCCTGATTGGAACCTCTGCTTGGGTTCATGCTAAGAATTGGCAAACACTTCGGAAAAAAAATAGCTGCAGAATGTCAGCTCATACCTGTGTGTGTCATTTTTCTACAGGATGTTGGTCCCTGAAGACCTGCCTTGGAAATTTTTCTAATACCTGCAAGCAGAAGTCATTTTTTTATTGTTGTTATTTTCATTTTACTTCATTTTCTTAGTTGTTCATTGTGGAAGTGCTGGTTTGCTGCAAGCTCAGAAATAGAATTTGCTGGTAATTTTTAAAATCTTAAAAAAAAAGAAATTATCTGGTGGCCTAGTGGTTAAAGACCTGGTGTTGTCATTGCTGTGGCTTGGGTTACTGATGTGGCTCGAGTTCAGTCCCTGCCCCAGGAACTTCCACATGCTGTGGGTATGGCCACAATTTTTTTTTTCAAAATCTTATTTTAAAATCAAATACAGAAAAAATGCTCTAAAATAAAAATGGATATCTTAAAGGACTGTAATAAGGTGAACACATGGAACCATTATGTAAAGAAATCGAGCTTTTCCAGATACCTCAGGACCTACTCCATAGAACTCATCCTAATCACAGCCTTCTCAATTCCTTCTCAAAATAGCCATTATCCTAAATTTCACTCTCCTTATATCTTTGGGAATTTTTTACACAGGTGTACATTCTTTCATGGTACAGTTTAGTCTTGCCTAATTTACAAGTTATGTCTCTGCCCTTCTTTTTCCTTTTACAGTATATCTATTGAATGAAGATCTTGAGCTGTTTGACTCTATTTTCTGAAATTGGACAATTGTTTTATAAATGTCAATTAGTTGTTCAGTTCATCTATTTGCTGAATTTTTGTCTACTGAATCATCTGTTACTGAGAAAGGAATGTTAAAATCTCCAAACATAATTGCTGATTTCTTCATTTCTACTGTTGTTTTGCCATATCTGGCTTCATGTATTTGGAATCTATTCTTAGGTGTATACATTTAGATTTACTGTGCTTTCTTTTTTCTTTTTTTATAATGATGTTTATTTTTTCCATTATAGCTGGTTTATAGTGTGCTGTCAATTTTCTAATGCACAGTGAGGTGATCAAGTCACACATACATGTGTACATTGTTTTTCTCACATGATCATGCTCCATCACAAGTGGCCAGAAATAGTTTCCAGTGTTATACAGCAGGATCCCATTGCTTATCCATTCCAAAGGCTACAGTTTGCATCTTTTAACCCCAAATTCCCAGTCCATCCCATTCCCTCCCCATTGGCAACCACAAGTCTGTTCTCCACATCCATGATTTTCTTTTCTGTGGAAAGGTTCATTTGTGCCATATATTAGATTCCAGATATAAGTGAAATCATATGTTATTTGTCTTTCTCTTTCTGACTTACTTCACTTAGTATGAGAGTCTCTAGTTCCATCCATGTTGCTGCAAAGGGCATTATTTTGTTCTTTTTTATGGCTGAGTAGTATTCTATTGTGTATATATACACACACCACTTCTTAATCCAATCATCTGTCCATGGACATTTAGGTTGTTTCCATGTCTTGGCTATTGCGAATAGTGCTGCAATAAACATACGGATGCAGGTGTCTTTTTCAAAGACAGTTTTGTCTGGATATATGCCAAGAGTGGGATTGCTGGGTCATATGGTAGTTCTACGTATAGTTTTCTAAGGTGCCTCCATACTGTTTTTCATAGTGGTTATAGCAATTTACATTTCCACCAACAGTGCAAGAGGGTTCCCTTTTCTTCACACCCTCTCCAGCATTTGCTGTCTGTGGACTTATTAAAGATGGCCATTCTGACTGGTGTCAGGTGGTACCTCATGATAGTTTTAATTTATATTTCTCTAATAATCAGTGATGTTGAGCATTCTTTCATGTGCTTGTTGGCCATGTCTTTATCTTCTTTGGAGAAATGTTTATTCAGGTCTTTTGCCCATTTTTCAATTGGGTTGTGGCTTTTTAGTTAAGTTATATAAGTTGTTTATACATTTTAGAGATTAAGCCCTTGTCAGCTGCATCATTTGAAACTATTTTCTCCCATTCTGTTAGTTGCCTTTTTTTTTTTATGGTCTCTTTTGCTGTGCAAAAGCTTGTCAGTTTGATTAGGTCTCATTGGTTTATTTTTGCTTTTATTTCTGATGCTTTGGGAGACTGACATGAGAAAACATTTGTAAGGCTGATATCAGAGAATGTTTTGCCTATGTTCTCTTCTAGGAGTTTAATGGTATCTTGTCTTACAATTAAATATTTAAGCCATTTTGAGTTTATTTTCATGCATGGTGTGAGGGTGTGTTCCAGTTTCATTGATTTACAAACAGCTGTCCAGTTTTCCTAGCAGCACTTGCTGAAAAGACTGCTTTTTTCCCATTTTATATTTTTGGCTCCTTTGTAGAAGATTAATTGACCGTAGGTGTCTGGGTTTATTTCTGGGGTCTCTATTCTGTTCCATTGGTCTGTATGTCTGTTTTGTTACCAGTACCACACTGTCTTGATTGCTGTGGCCCTGTAATATTGCCTGAAGTCTGGGAGAGTTATGGCTCCTGCTTGGTTTTTGTTCCTTAGGATTGCTTTGGCAATTCTGGGTCTTTTGCAGTTCCATATAAATTTTTGGCATGTTTGCTCTAATTCTGTGAAAAATGTCATGGGTAATTTGATAGGGATTGCATCGAACCTCTAGATTTCTTTGGGTAGTTATGGCCATTTTTACAATATTAATTTCTGCAGCCCAGGAGCATGGAATATCTTTCCATTTCTTTGCATCCTCCTTAATTTCCTTGATTAATGTTTTCTCAGCATATAAGACTTTCACATCCTTGGTCAGGTTTATTCCCAGATATTTGATTTTTTGGGGTGCAATTATAAAAGATATTATATTTTTGTATTCCTTTTCTAATATTTCATTGTTAGTATAAAGAAATGCAGCTGATTTCTGAATGTTAACCTTATATCCTGCTATTTTGCTCATTAGTTTTTGGGTTGAGTCCTTAGGGTTTTCTATATATAGTATCATGTCATCTACATAGAGTGACAGCTTTACCTCGTCTCTTCCAATTTGGATACATTTTATTTCTTTTGTTTATCTGGTTGCTGTGGCTAGGACTTCCAATACTATGTTAAATAAAAGTGGTGAGAGTGGGCATCCTTGTCTTGTTCCAGATTTTAGTGGGAAGGTTTTCAGCTTTTCTCCATTGAGTGTTATATTTGCTGTGGGTTTGTCATAAAATGGCTTTTATTATGTTAAGGTATGTTCCCTCTATACCCACTTTGGTAAGAGTTTTGATCATGAATGGATGTTGGACTTTGTCAAATGCTTTCTTTGCATCTATTGAGATGATCATATGGTTTTTGACTTTTCTTTTGATAATGTGGTGTATGATATTGATTGATTTGCATGTGTTGAACCATCCTTGTGCACCTGTGATGAATCCCACTTGGTTGTGGTGTATAATCTTTTTTATATGTTGTTGGATTCAGTTGGCTAAAATTTTGTTGAGGATTTTTGCGTCTATATTCATCAGAGATATTGGCCTATAGTTTTATTTTTTTCATGATATCTTTGTCTGGTTTTGGTATTAAGGTGATGGTGGCGTCATAGAATGTCTTTGCGAGTGTTCCATCTTCTTCAACCTTTTGGAAAAGTTTAAGGAGGATGGGTATAATTTCCTCTTTGTATGTTTGGTAGAATTCGCCTGTGAAGCCATCTGGTCCTGGACTTTCGTTTGCAAGGAGTGTTTTTATTACATATTCACTTTCGTTTCTAGTGATATGTCTGTTCAGTTGATCTATTTCTTCTTGATTCAGGTTTGGCAGGCTATAAGTTTCTAGGAAGTTGTCCATTTCTTCTAGGTTATCAGATTTGTTGGCATACAATTATTCCTAGTATTCTCTTATGATTTTGCATGTTTCTGCAGTATCTGTTGTGATTTCTCCTTTTTCATTTATTTTGTTTCTTTGAGTTTTTTCTCTCCTCTTCTTGGTGAGTCTGGCCAGAGGTTTGTCAATTTTGTTTACCTTTTCAAAGAACCAGCTCTTGGTTTATTGATTTTTTTCTATTGGTTTTTGAATCTCTATTTTCTTGACTTCCTCTCTGATTTTTATGATTTCCTTCCTTCTGCTGACTTGAGGTTTTGTTTGTTCTTCTTTTTCTTTTTTTTTTCATATTAACAATGAATTTTATTTCAGTTATAGGTGTACAAAGATCATAAGTCAATACGATAGATTTTGTGTCCCAAACCCACAGTGCATCCCCTCACCCCCCAGATTGTCTTATTTGAAAATCCAAGGTTTTCCAAAATCTGTGAGTCATTGTCTGTTCTTCAAAGAAGTTCATTGTGTCTCTT
>PVHT021183608.1:16161372-16204309 GCA_004024745.2 Catagonus wagneri | reverse complement strand
TTTGAGATTTCTCTTCTTTTTTGAGGAAGGCCTGTATTGCTATGAATTTCCCTCTGAGTGCTGCGTTTGTGGCATCACATAGATTTTGAGTGGTTGTATCTTCACTATTATTTGTCTTGAGGTATTTTTTAATTTCCTTCTTGATTTCCTCATTGACCCATTGGTTTTTTTAGCAGCGTGTTGTTTAGTCTCCCTGTAGTTAGTTTTTTCTCATTTCTTTTCCTGTGGTTTATTTCTACTTTCTTGCCATTGTGGTCAGAGAAGATACTTGAAATCATTTCTATACTCTTAAATTTGTCAAGGTTAGCTTTGTGCCCCAGTATGTGATCGATTCCTGAGAATGTTCCATGTGCACTTGAGAAGAATGTATATTCATATTTTTTTGGATGTAATGTCTTGAAAATGTCAATTAAGTCTAATTTTTCTATTGTATCATTTAGGATCTCTGTTGCCTTATTGATTTTCTGTCTAGAGGATCTGTCCATTGATGTGAATGGGGTGTTAAAGTCTCCTATGATTATTGTATTCACATCAACTCCTCCTTTTATGTCTGTTAGTATTTGTTGTAGGTACCTGGGTGCTCCATATAAGCAGTATATATATTGATGATTGTAATATCCTCTTCTTGAATGGATCGTTTTACCATTAGATAGTGTCCTTCTTTGTCTTTCTTTATGGCCTTTATTTTAAAGTCTACTTTGTCTGATATGAGGATTGCAACTCCTGCTTGCCTGTCTCATCCATGGCATGAAATATCTTTCCCATTCCCTCACTTTCAATCTATATGTGTCCTTTGTCCTAAGGTGAGTGCCTTGTAGACAGCAGATTGAAAGTTTTTGCTTCTTTATCCAGTCTGCCACTCTGTGTCTTTTGACTGGATCATTCAATCCATTGACATTTAAGGTAATTATTAATAGATATGTATTTATTGCCATTTTAGACCTTGTTTTCCAGGTGATTCTGTTTCTCCTTTCTTTTTTTTTTTTTTTTGATTGGATGATTTCCATTTATTTTATTCTTGAGTGCTTTTTGTTTTATTTTTTGTGACTGTAATGTTTGGTTTTGACTTGTGGTTGCCCTGTTTTTTAAGTATGTTAACCCCTTCCTGTATCTGCTTTCTTTAGACTGATAGTCATATAGGCTCAAACACATTATTAAAAAAAAAGAAAAAAGTAAAAGAAAATTCATTTATATTTTCTTACTTTCCTTCCCCACAATCTATGATTTTATAGTCCTTTTTTTAACATCTTCATATGTATCCTTTTGCTGTTCCTTGTGTTTATCATTGCTTTTACAGTAGCTTTTTCCCCCCTCTTTAGATCTATCTGCTGGCTCATTTAAGTTATTGCTTTCTAATTGTGGTTTCCGCCATCATATTTCTTCTTACTTCTTTTTTATTTAGAGAAGCCCTTTCAGTATTTCTTTTGGAATGAGCTTATTATTACTGTACTCTTTTAGCTTTTGTTTGTTGGAGAGATTCCTTATTTCTCCTTCTATTTTAAATGATATTCTTGCTGGATAGAGTATTCTAGGCTGCACATTTTTTCCTTTTGGAACTTTAAATATATCTTGCCACTCCTTCCTAGCCTGTAGTGTTTCTGTAGAGAAATCAGCTGATAGCCTTATGGGGGCTGCCTTGTAATTAACCCTTAGTTTTTCTCTTGCTGACTTTAGAATCCTCTCTTTGTCTGTAACTTTTGCCATTTTTATTATAATATGTCTTGGTGTGAGCCTATTTTGGTTCAACTTGTTTGGCGCCCTCTGTGCTTCCTGTATGTTGATATCAGTTTCTTTTAGGTTTGGAAAGTTTTCAGCCATAATTTTTTCAAATATATTTTCAATCCCCTTTTCTTTTTCTTCTCCTTCTGTAATTCCTATTATGCATAGATTGGCCCACTTTATATTATCCCATAGATCTCTTATATTGCTTTTGTGTTTTTTTATTTGGTTTTCTGTCTGCTGTCCTGATTGGGTGGTTTCCATTATTCTCTCTTCCAAGTCATGAATCCATTCCTATGCATTATTCATTCTGCTCTTTCATGCCTTTAGCTCAGTTTGCATCTCTGCAAAAGAATTTTCTAATTTTTCAATGTTCTTCCTTATATTTTCTAGTTTCTTTCTAAAGGAATCTGCATTACTTTTTATCTCCACTCTTAATTTGTTGATATTCAGCCTTAATTCCTCCGGTATTTTCCCTATCTCAAGTTTGAACTCAATGTCTATCAGACTGCAGAGGTGTGTTTCATTGTTTGCTACTTCAGGTGAATTCTTCTGATCCTTTAACTGGGAATGGTTTCTGAGCTTCTTCATCTTGCTGATGTTTTTCTTTTTCTGTGAGTTTAGAGAAGCCAAACTGTAGTTGTGGGGTGCTATTTCTATGCAAATATTTTGTATATTTTGTATTTTGTGGAGGGTTACTATTTATTTTTGGTGTGGGAGTTTGAATATTTGCTCTCTCTTTCTTTGGTGTGAGCAGCCTCTTATCCCCATGGTGTTGAGTGTGTTTCTGGGCAGAAGGAGGCAGTGGGTAGAGGTAGTAGTCAGTGCCTGGTTGCTGGGCTCTTAACAACAACAAGGACCTGCAGGAAGGTGCCACTGGCTACTCCTAGTTGCAGGGCCCTGGAAAGTGGTAATGAGACTTATGCAGATCCACAAGGTGTCCAGAGCATTTGACAGTAGCAGCAGCAGAGTGTGTGAGTTCCCAGGGGAGTGAGAGCCACAACAGGTAGTGTTTGATTGCAGTGCCCTCCTCTGAGGTGACTGGAGCCACAAGTGGTGCCTGTTCAGGGACTCCTAGTTGTAGCAGGCTACTCCCACCTCTGGAGGCAATCATAATTGTGGTGGTTTGTCCCTGCCACCTGCAGACCACGTAAGAAGCACCCTGTCTCACTTAGCCCACACAGGAGGTGCTACACAGGCTGCTCCTAATTTCAGGATCCTGGGAAGTGACAGAGATCAAGATGTGGGCACTGCCTGGAGCATTTGGCAGTGGCAGCACCTGGGCCGGTGTGCTTGCAGCGGTTCGAGAGCAACAAGAGTTGGTGTTTGGTCACAGTGCCCTCCTCTGTGGTGCACTTGAGGAAACGGGGGCGACAGGCGGTGCCTATTCACAGACCTGTAGTGGTGGTGGGCCATGCCCACCTCTGAAGTCAGTGATAACTCAGTGATTTACCCCCACCACTTGTAGACCATGCAAGAAGCACCTCGTCCAGCTTAGCCCCCACAGGCGGTACTGCACCAGCTGCTCCTAATTGTAGGTTTCTGGGCAGGGATGGTGACTGAGTGTCTAGGCAGTGTCCAGAGCATTTGGCAGTGGCAGCACCTGGATGGGTGTGCTCCCAGGAGAGCGAGAGCAACAAAAGGTGGAGTTCCATTGCAATGTCCTCCTCTGTGGTGCCTCTGAGGTGGTTGGGGTTGCAAGTGGTTCTTATTCTGGTATCCCCGGTGGTGTTGAGCCACACCAACCTCTGAAGTCAGTGATAACTGCAGTGGTTTGCCCCTGCCACCTGCAGACCACACAAAGCAGCCTGTCCCAGTTAGCCCACGCAGAAGGTGCTGCACCAACTGTTCCTGGTTGTAGGGTCTTGGGAAAGGACAGTGATTAAGCATCTGGACACCACACAGAGCATTTGGCAGTGGCAGCTGCAGGGCAGCTGTGTTCCCAGGGGCATGAAAGCAAGAACGTGTGGTGTTTGGTTGCAGTGCCCTCTTATTTATGTATTTATTTTATTATATATATATATTGTCAACCCCTGAGGTGACTGGGGCCTCAGGCAGAGCCCACTCACAGGCCCCCATGCCTCCCTCTGGTCTCTGAGAAGACCTCTGCAATCTGTCCCTGCCACCTGTAGATCACGCAAGAGGCATCATGCTGTACTTAGCCTCCTCACCCCAGCCCACACAAGAGGTTCCCAGCCACCTGCAGCCCACACACGAAGTGCGCAGTCTCCTATAGCCTGATCAAGTGGCTTCTTGCCGCCTGTATCCTGTGCCAGAGCTTCCCTGCCCTCTGAGAGCCTGTGTGCACATGGTTATTCCTATGGTGGTCCACCCCTCCTGCTCTCACCCTCCCCAAGAATGGCTCCTTGCTTCTCCTGCAGACCCAGACCTCTTCCCAGGTTCCCTCTGCCATGGCATTCCACTCCCCAGCCCGTAGCACTCCACTCCCTCTCCAGTGGCACACCACTCCTCAGGCTGTCCCCACACAGCCAACACCAGTTCTCTCCCTGGAACTGACCTCTAGAGCCCAAGTCCCAGCACTCAGCCCCCATCTGAATATCTCAGGGTATGGTATCCAGGGCAGTGGTGCAGATGATCTGTGCAGCTCTCACTCTACTTTGCCCTCCTCAGTCCAGCTGTTGTGCTTTTCTTGGCGACTTTGAGATCCCTCGGTGGCTGATCTCCCCATTGGTTAGGCAGCTCCCCAGAATCTGGGTTCCTTTTCTCCTTCACAGCTCCCTCTCAGGAGTGGTAGTCCCCTTCTGATTCCGTCTCTCTCTCTTTTTTCTTTTGTTCTATCCAGTTATGTCAAGAGTTTCTTGCCCTTTTTGGAGGTTTAAGTTCTTCTGCCAGAATTCAGTAGATTTTCTGTGTGATAAGTTTTACATGTAGTTTTTTTTTTTTTAATGTGTTTATGGGAGAAGGTGAGTGAGACATCTTACTCCTCCGCCATCTTCATCCTCCTCCTCTGCTGTGCTTTCCTGGTGAATAGCCTCTTACTCTTACATGCGTTTCCTCTTTATCATTTGTAAGGAGTTTTACATTGATGTCTACTTTTCTGTTAATATATAATCACTTTTTTCCCCCTTTTTGATTGTGGTAATATACTTAACATAAAATTTACCCTTTCACAATTTTGTAAGCATTCAATTTAATGGCATTCAGTACATTCATACTGTTGTGCAAGTATCACCACTCTCCTTCTCCAGAATTTTTTTGCATCCCCAGAAATTCCATGTCTGAAACTCTGTACCCATTAAACAGTAACTCATTATTTTCTTCTGCCCTCAGTCCCTGGTGACCTCTGTTATACTTTCTGTCTCTATGAATTTGACTACCTAGGTACCTTATATAAATGAAGTCACACATTATTTTCCAGTTTATGTCTGTCTTCTTTCACTTAGCATAAAATGTATTCATGATGTAGCATGTATCAGAATTCCATTCTTCTTTAAGACTGAATAATATTCCATTATGTCTGTATATCACATAGCACATTTTATTTACTCTTTCTTCTATTAATAGACATTTGGATTATTTCCACATTTTGAATATCATAAATAATACTGTTATGAACATGAGTGTACAAATATCTGTTAGAGTGCTGCTTTTAATTTTTTTTGCTGTGGCTTTTGGATAGAATGTTCTGTATATATCTATTAAGTCTGTCTGATCAACTGTGTCATCTGAAGCTGATATTTCATTATAATGTATCTTTGTGTGGATCTTTTTGAAATTACCCTACTTCTTGTATTTATAGTTTCATGTGTTTCATCAGATTCGTGATATTCTCAGACATTATTTCTTCAAATAATCTTTTCTACACTCTCTTCTTTCTTTCTTCTCCTTCTGGACTACATAATTTGCATGTCCATTGCATGCATAATTTGCATCATCACTTGATGATGTTACGCAAGTCTTGGGCTCTTTCACATCTATTTCTTTCTTTCTTCTGCTCTTCAACCTCATTTTCAGTTGTCCTATCTTCAGTTTTGCTTTTAATAATTTCTACCTCTGTTGATATTCTATTTTTTCATATATCAGTTTACTAATTTCATTTAGTTCTATGTCCACGTCTTTCCTTAGTTCTTTGAACATATTTAAGACAATTGTTTTAAAGTGCTTGTGTAGTAAGTCTGATGTCAGAACTTTTTCAGGGATGACTTCCATTAATTTGTATTGTTCTTTTGAGTGAGCGATATTTTTCAGTTTCTTTGTATGCTTTGCAATTTTTTTTTGCTGTAAACATTGGGCATTTGATGATTATAATGTGTAATTAGATTATCCTTCTCCCCCAAGACTTTCTAATTTTTTTGCATTGTTGAATACTGTAGTAGTTCATTTATTTTGAGACTTTTCTAAACTTTTTTTGTACATACTATTTCTTGTAATATGTAATCGCTTAAGTATCCATTCTGTTAGCTTGTGTTCAGCTAATGTTTTGACATAAATTTACTTGAATGCCAAGATCTGAAACAAACAAAAAAACAAATAAATGCCAGAAAACGAAAACGAGAGAATAATCATCTTTCTCAGCCTGTGCAGGCTAGGAAATTTCCTCCCTACTTCTCTAGGCTTGCTGTGAACCCAGAGATCAACCTGAGGTGAAAGGTTAAAGTCTTCTCCGGACCATTCTGAGCATGCCTCTTGCCTAGGCATATGTGGCTTTTACAATCCTCTGTATCCAGCTGCTTTCAAATGTCCTAGTTTTCTGAAGAGTCTCACTCCAGTTTTTCCTTCTAGGCCTTAGATGGGCTATCATATGTCTCTATCTTTTGCCCTAAGCTCCTGCAGGTTTCTGGTCTGCCTTGTGATGTTAACTGCCGATTTTTCCTAGTTCTGCTTAATGAGTACCTTACATCAGTACTTTAGGTATCTCTCAGAGAGTTCCTAGAGAAATTATTGTCTATAATGCACTATTTAGCATTCATTTATTTAGTTACTAAATGTATTTCCTTGCCTGTCTCCTAAAGGATTTGTGATACCTAATCAGATAAATGAAAGTATAGGATAAAACATGTAATATGAATTTAAATACAGTGAAAACTGAAAGAAGAAATTTTAGTGACTGGAATGAAACAGATTATAACACTTGGATAATGTAATTGCCTTTAGTTTCCTGGAAGTACATGCAAAAGTTATTTTGTATCAGAGCTGGTAGTTTCTCATGAAAATATAAAATAATTAAAAAAAATTATTTTTCTGAAATGAAGTCCAAGCAAGACTATGACACAAGTATTCATGCATAAGGCACATTAAGAAATCATAGAATACCTTTGCTCATCATTTTTCAAAAGTTTGGAGAAGGACTATTTCAATGAGTGAGTTTTGGAAAGAAATACACAGAGGAGATAATATTATAGTATAATACAGTGAAGGAATTTCTGGGATAAGCTGAGGTAAAAACTGTGGTATTAAGGATACATGTTTAGCTGCAGGAAACAGAAACTCAAAGAAGACTTTGTTTATTTATTTATTTATTTTTGGTCTTTTTGCCTTTTCTAGGGCCGCACTCATGGCATATAGAGATTCCCAGGCTAGGGGTCTAATCGAAGCTGTAGCTGCCGGCCTACACCACAGCCACAGCAACACGGGATCCGAGCTGCGTCTGCAACCTATACCACAGCTCACAGCAATGCCGAATCCTTAACCCACTGAGCAAGGCCAGGGATCGAACCCTCAACCTCATGGTTCCTAGTCGGATTTGTTAACCACTGAGCCATGATGGGAACTGCAAGCCACTTTAACGCTTAATGGATCAAAACAACAACCACTTTTTTGTCTCACAGTTTTGTGTATCAGTTAGGCTCTCTTGGGACTCAGCAGTCAGCTCTGGGTCCCATTTGTGGGTAGGCTGGCTCTCAGGCCCAGACTTTGACTGGGAGAACTGGGGCATTTGGCTCTGCTCCCCATGGGCTCTCACCTACTGCAGGCGGGCAAGACAGAGTCAGGGTCCAAGTGAGAGAGAAGGTGCATACAAGGGTTGAAACTGGCCCACCTTAGCTCCTGGAATGTTCTATCAGCAGGAGGGAGTCAGAAGTGCAGTTAAGAGTGAAGGGGAGGGAGTGGGATGGGCTGGGATTTTGGGGTTAGGAGATGCAAACTGTTGCATTTGGAGTGCGTAAGCAATGAGATCCTGCTGCACAGAACAGGGAACTATATCTGGTCACTTGTGATGGGTCATGTTGGGGGATAATGTGAGAAAAAGAATGTATATATAAGAGTTCCCATTGTGGCTCAGTGGAAATGAATCCAACTAGCATCCATGAGGATGCAGGTTTGATCCCTGGCCTTGCTCAGTGGGTTAAGGATCCGAGGTTACCATGAGCTGTGGTGTAGTTCGCAGTCGTAGCTCATGTCTGATGTTGTGCCGTAGGCCAGCAGCTACAGTTCTGATCCAACCACTAGCCTGGGAACTTCCGTATGCCATGGGTGCAGCCCTAAAAAGAGAAAAAAATACATGTATTTATGACTAGTTCGCTTTGCTGTACAGCAGAAATTAACAGAACATTGTAAATCAACCATAATAAAAAAATTTTTAAAGACGAGGTAAGGGGTAGGAAACCTGAGTCTACTGCTCAGCTGGAGGAGCTTCAAGGTCACATGAGAAAGACCTGGCTACTGGAAGGAGCTGGGGAATTGTTATCTGCCTACCACTATTTGGTTTGATGTGTTGTGTTTCTAGTTAAAGCATAATTCCTTGGAAAGGTTAAAAGTCATCTTGTCTTAGAATGAATAATTTAGCCCTTTCCAGAAAGTATGGGAACTCTGGGTAAGGAGGGAAATTTATTGCCTCCTCTGCATTACGTTGAAAATGTGGGGATAAATAATGTGGAAACTCTTGTTACTTAAAAAATAATTTACAGGGAGTTCCCATTGTGGCTCAGCGGAAACGAATCTGACTAGTGTCTATAAGGATGTGGGTTCGATCCCTGGCCTTGCTCGGTGGGTCAAGGATCCAGCATTGCCATGAGCTGTGGTGTAGGTTGCAGATATGGCTCAAATCTGGCATTGCTGTGGCTGTGGAATAGGTTGGCAGCTGTAGCTCCGATTTGACCTCTAGCCTGGGAACTTCCATATGCCATAACTGTGGCCCTAAAAGGCAAAAAAAAAAAAAAAAGACGAAGAAAAGAAATAATTTACAGCCTTCAATTTTTGCCCTAGATCACCTCTGGTGAGAAATATGCAGTACAGGTTACCGGAGAAACCAGTTTCTGCTAACGTTATTGGTGATGTATGTATATATCCCACACAGCCAAGATGAAAGCATTACATTGTGTAGTTAAAGCTTGGGCTCTGAAATGAAAGTACCTGGTTTTCAATCCCCTCTCTGCTCCTTGGGGAAAATTATACAGTTTTAAGATTTATGGCTCTCGATAAATGTTTAACCTCTAAGCCCCAGTTTCTTTACCTGTAAACTGAGTTTAATAATTGTACCAATCTCTCAGGTTAGGTTGTTTCAGAACCTAAATAAGATCATGAACGCAAAGTTCCGAAAATAGTACCTGGCACACAGTAGTGCTCAACAATAATCACTTTTTTTATTATTATCACCAACGTCATGCAACGGGTGTGTACTAGCCTGACTTCTCTATAAACCCAGATATACATGATTCAAAACAAACATTAGAACGTTCATCAGAGCAAGGAAGATTGAATACAGATATTATTGCCACTCTGTCCTTTATAGTAAAGGAATATCAGCAGGAAAAAAGGAGGCTTTATTTTGGAAACTATGAAGCAGATGGAGGAGTGAAGGAAACAGTTTCATGTCACTGGTATTGGCAATGATTTCTTGGATATAACACAAGAAGCTCAGGCAACAAAAGCAAAAATAAACAGGTGGGACTGTATCAAATTAAAAAGCTTCTGCATAGCAACAAACAATTAACATAGTTAAAAAGCAGCCTATGGAATGGGAGGAAATCCTTGCAAACCGTTATCTGGTAAGGGGTTAATATGCAAAATCTGTAAGGAACTCCTACAGCTCAATAGCAAAATAATAAGTAGCCTGATTTAAAAATGAGCAAAGGACTTGAAAACGCATTTTTCCAAAGAGGACATAAAAATGGCCAACATATATATAGAAAGATTCTCAACATAACTAATCATGAGGGAAATGCAAATCAAAGCAACAGTGAGCTATTAACTCATATCTGTTAGGATGGCCATTATAAAAACCAAAAAAAAAAAAAAAAGAGAGAGAGAGACAGAGAAGTGTTGGGGAGGATGTGGAAAAATGGAAAACTTTGCATGCTGTTGGTGGAATGCAAAATGGTGCAATTTCTATGAAAAACAGCATGATGATTCTTCAAAAGATTAAAAATAGAACTACCATATGATCCAGCAATCCTACTTCTGGGTATTTATCAAAAAGAATTGAGAACAGGGTCTTGAAGAAATATTTGCAGTCCCATGTTTATTGCAGCACTATTTACAATAGCCACAATACAGAAACAAACTAGGTGTCCATTTATAGGTGAATGAATAAAGATGTGCATATACATTCTGCAGTATGAGTGAGCCTGGAGGACATCATGAGAAATTAAATAAACCAGTCACAGGAAGATAAATACTGCATGGTTCTGCTTATGTGATGATTAATTTATGTCACCTTGACTGGGCTAAGGGACACCCAGATAGCTAGTAAAACACTTTTTCTTGGTGTGTTCATGAGGGTGTTTTTGGAAGAGATTCACATTTGATTTTGGAAACTGAGTAAAGAGATCTGTCCTCCCTAGTGTGGGTGAGCATCATCCAGTCCTCTGGCAGGCCTGGATGAAACCAAGAGGCAGAGGAAGTGTGAATTCACTCTCTTCTTGAGCTGGGACAACCATCTCTTCCTGCCTTTGGACACTGGAGCGCCTTGTTCCTGGGCCTTTGGACAGCCACATCCCCTTGGTTCTCAGGCCTTTGGAATTGGATGGATTTATACCACTGCCTTTCCTGGTTTTACAGATTACAGATTGCAAATTGCCGCACTTAACCTCGGTAACTATGTGAGTCAATTCCTATAGTAAATCTGCTTCTCTCTCATCTCCTTATATATTTCCTCCTTATGTATTTCTCCTTATATATTTCCTCTTTCTCCAGAGAACCCTGACTAGTGCATATGAAGTATCTACGTTAAAGTATTTACGTTAGCAGATTAGAGTAGTGGGATCCAGGAGCCTGGTGGAGGGAGGAATATGAAGGTTTTATCCAATGGATGTAGTTTTAGCCATGCCAAATGAATTATGTCTAGAGATCTGCTATACAATGTTGTGTCTATAGTAACTGATATTCTATTGTACAGTTAAAAATTTATTGAAATGGGGACTTCCCATCGTGGCTCAGCAGAAATGAATCTGACTAGCATCCATGAAGACGCAGTTTCAATCCCTGACCTCGCTCAATGGGTTAAGGATCCGGCATGGCCGTGAGCTGTGGCATAGGTCACAGATATGGCTTGGATCCTGTGTTGCTGTGGCTGTGGTGTAGGCCGGTGGCTATAGCTCAATTTGACCCCTAGCCTGGGAACCTCCATATGCCTTGGTTGCGGTCCTAAAAAAGACAAAAAAAAATTGTCGAAATGGTAGAAATCATGTTAAATGTTCTTACAACAACAACAAAAGTGAATAACTTTCTTCATTTCCAGAGAAAGCTAAAGCCTAGGATGGAAGTGCTGGAGGCCTGTATGCAGGCTGATTATCAATCAAACACATGGATTGTCTATAAGAAGCAGAGAGAAATGTCTCCCTGCCAAGCTAGAGGGCTGTCCTGGCCTGGATAGGAAGGGTCAAAATCAGCAAACAAAGATTTCCCAGACCCGAATATAATGCCATGGTAAAAAATCGAGAATAGCGTTTGTATATGGAATGGATGGTCAACAGGGACCCGCTGTGTAGCATAAGGAAGAACTCGACCCAATATTCTGTGATAACCTATATTGAAAAAGAATCTGAAAAAGAATGGATATGTGTATGTATGTAACTGAATTAGTTTGTTGCACAGCAGAAATTATTACAACATTGTAAATCAACTATACTTCTATAAAACTGTAAAAAAAATGAAAAAAGAGAATATCCTACAATTTATTTCAGGTTATGTTACAGGAAGAAACTTGGCTGAATTCTGTGATTCTAGGACTTCCAGTATCATGTCTATAGAACATAGGGATTAGGAGTCTGTACTTTGTAGGGGGTTCCTGTTGTGACTCAGTGGTTAACGAATCCGACTAGGAACCATGAGGTTGTGGGTTCGATCCCTGGCATTGCTAAGTGGGTTAAGGTTCCAGCGTTGCCATGAGCTATGGTGTAGGTTGCAGACTCAGCTCGGATCCCACGTTGCTGTGGCTCTGGCCTAGGCCACAGCTCCTATTAGACCCCTAGCCTGGGAACCTCCATATGCCGAGAGTGCGGCCCTAGAAAAGACAAAAAAAAAAAAAAAAGAGTCTGTACTTTGTGGATGTGTGTACATGTATCAGTAAATCAGTTTGTTGTACAGCAGAAATTATTGTAATATTGTATATCAGCTAAACTTCAATAAAACTATTTAAAAAAGGAAAAAAGAGCCTGTGTTTTGAAGCATGATAGATCTCTGTTTGATTTTGGGTACCTTGCCTTCCTAACTGCATGATGTTGGGTAATTAATTGAAGTCTCTGAACTTCAGTTAAAAAGTTATTTTGAAATCATATCTAAAACTTCTAAGACAGAATCTAGACAGTAGCAGGTGATTAATAAATGACAGCTATTTTTACAGTCATCATCATCATTATTTATTTAATATTAACAGGTTTGACACCTGCTGATGCTTTAATTATATTCAAAGTTTAGACAACAGTTTTCTTCTCTGTGAATGAGAACCATATTTGTATTCCATGAAATCATGAGGATTAAATAGGCAAGTATAAGTAGTATTCATACCACTTAGTAAATGCTAAACTGAAAATGTTGATTGTTGCAATATTACCATTACTTAAATGATTAAGAATCATGTTTTAGGGTTTTTTGTTTTGCTTTCTTTTGTTTTTGTCCAGGCTTTCAGTTGCAGGTGATTTAAACATTTGGCCACTAGTTGGTGTCTCTTTTTTCACTCAGCAATCTGGTATTTGTAGTCTTTCTGACAGCCAAGATGTCTACTCTCTGTTTAGAAAACCAAATATTACGAAAAAAATCTCTTTAACAGTCATACATGTTTTTACTAGAGGAAGAGTATTATTAAAACTTGTGACAACCAGGCATTAACTCTGGAATATAAAAACAGAAAGAAAACACATTAAAAAAAAGATAATCTCACCCCCCCTCAGTGCAGGCACTATTATTGGTATAATGTTTCCAGGAATTTATTCTGTGTATTAGTTTATGTGGATATGAAGAGATATGTGTCTGAAAATTTTCCCTAAGTCAATGGCCATATCATGGAAACATTTACCTATTCTATTTTTCTTTTCTTTTCTTTTTTTTTCTCTTTGGGCCTTACCTCTGGCATATGGAGTTTCCTGGCTAAGGGTCAAATTGGAGCTGTAGCTGCCAGCCTATGCTACAGCCACAGCAATGTCAGATCAAGTCACATCTGTGACCTACACCACAGCTCACAGCAATACTGGATCTTTAACCCACTGAGCGAGACCAGGGATTGAACTTGCATCCTCATGGATGCTAGTCAGATTCATTTCTGCTGAGCCACGACAGGAAATCCCTAAATATTATTTCTAATGACTGCATAATAGGGACATAATTTACTGATTTTACTGTTGACAGTGGTTTAATGCTTTTTTTTTTTTTGCTTTTTTATATGTCTTGTAATTTTCGATTGAAATCCAGACAATTTGAATAAAATAGTCATGGAAATGGGCACATTTTTCCACCATGTTCTCAGTATAAGAGGTTGAATCCATCAGTTGAGCTGGGTTTGGGTTTTTCTGTTGCTATAGTTACCTTCAATGCACCCCAGATTTCAAATTCATCCACCTGGATAGTAGGAAGGTGTTTTTTAAGCTCTCACTTTACACTCAAATTTCAGTGGTCCCTGCACATCTGTACACCTAGGAACATCTCTCTCCATGCCCTTGCTCTTCTCCCAGCAGTGGCTTATTATTCAATTCTCAGCTCATAGTGGGACAGGGAAGTCCTTGATTTTCTTGGTCCAGCTCTGGTATTAGTCATGCCTTGTGCAACTGAATGTCAGGGGTGGGGCTTTCTCAGCATTCTTGTCCTTGTCTTGCCCCTTGATGGCAGCAAAAGTGCTTTGTATCTGTGGAGTCTTGGGTAGGACAGAGTTGACTCTGCTTCAACCCAACAACAGTTTGCAGAGGTCTCAGATTCTGAAGGCTTCCTCTCTTTTTCCCAGAGGCAGAAGTTTGTTTTTTCCATTTCTCCCTCAGAAGTAGTGGACCTTGGCCTGGTACCTGGGAATGGGAATATTTCTTACCTCTTCTCCAAGGGCTTCAGGCTTTTGCTTCCTGTGAGTTAGAGGTCTGAGAAGTGGGCAGATTTCCTGTGCCCCACTGAGGAAAGCTCTGTTTTCCTTCTCTACTGTGTGTGTGTATGTGTGTGTGTGTGTGTGTGAACAGCCAGCAGAAGCCTGTGGAAACATTTCTGTACGAGCATGATGGCCTCATGTCATGGGCTATCAGGTGTGTTGAATGGTCATGTTAGCCTGCACAACTATAAGCAATATCTATACAGTATAAAATGTTCATTTTGATAATATTCAGGTTAATACAATTGAATAATTTTTGCTATAATATTTTCCCTCATAGTTCATTTATACCCTGAGTGGTAAAATTGAACCTAGGATTTTTATTCTTTCCATTATAGCTGGTTTACAGTGTCCTGTCAATTTTCTTCTGTATAGCAAGCCAACCCAGTCACACATACATGTATACATTCTTTTTTCTCATTATCATGCTCCACCATAAGTGACTAGATATAGTTCCCAGTGCCATACAGCAGGATCTCATTGCTTATCCATTCCAAAGGCAATAGTTTGCATATATTAACCCTAAATTCCCAAACCATCCCACTCCCTCCCTCTCCCCCTTGGTAACCACAAATCTGTTCTCCACGTCCATGATTTTTTTTCTGTGGAAAGGTTCATTGTGCCATATATTAGGTTCCAGTTATAAGTGATATCATAAGGCATTTGTAAACCAGGTATAATGGAAAAAATAAAAATCATTATAAAATAAAAAAATAAAATCCCCCTCACTTTAAAAAAAGAGAAAAAGAAAGAAAATCAGTTTGTGACTTCAAAAAAAAACTGAACCTAGGAAAGGTTAAGAAGTCTGAGGTACAACATTTATCAAGAGAGCAACTTCATGAAAAGATTACTATCATGTTTACTACCTCCTGCCTTCTTTTTGAGAAAATTGCTCTGATTCATTTCTTCACTTTTAATATTTATATTCCTATTTCATTTATTTTTTATATGATACATAAGTCAAATTAAAATGTCATTTATAAAAAATATATTTTAATGTTCTTGATAAAATTTTTAAGTATTAACAAAAGGTAAAAAAGGACAGTAGTTTCGTTGTAGCATTAGTTGCAAAAGTGCAACGCATGCATTTAAATCATATCAAGCATAGGAATACAGATTGGTAGGAAAGCTGTGCTAGTCTTATTGTCTTTAAAAATAAGTACATTAAAAAATTTCAAAACAAAAGTTAACTTTTTTGGTGAATACTAGTTTGATAATCTAAAGCTTTCCTTTCTAAATTAAGAACCATTTTACAAATATAACAGGAACTCACGAATATAACATATTCCATGTGGGTGATTTCATATTTCTTTTGCTTTTTTGCATTGAAATTATTAATGAAAAGTTAAGCTAATGTTTTTACATTCAAGTTCTTTAAAGGTTTATTTTTAAATGAGAAAGTGGGAAGAGCAGAGTCTGTACATAGCTATCCACCTCTGCAGCAAGGGAGCAGCATGAAACCACAGCTACATAACTATCAAGTGTATTCTTTTTAAAACCTATAGTCAGTGGGATAATTATGTAACTCAAAATGTGCATGAAATTCTCAAATTTCATGAAAAGTCCCATGTCCAAAATGCTTGCATAACACAGTTTTTTCTTATGTCCCCTTAAAGTCAGGCCCCTGACATTACCTGTGGCATAGTTGTAGGAACATAACTAAACTTCAGACAAAACCTCACTGCAAACCCATTAGTGCGTGCGTTTGAGTATTAGGGTTTATTATAGCTTGTCAAGGGACACAAGCAGAAAAAAAATGAGAGAAACTGCTAAAGGTGGTAAAATTAATCCCCAGAATGGTTTTCCTTATTTAATATCTAGAACATTTGAAGTAAAGTTATGTGAAGATTTTTTATTTATTGATTTTTTTGCTTTTTAGGGCCACACCCACAGTACATGGAGTTTCCCAGGATAGGGGTTGAATCAGAGCTACAGCTGCTGGCCTACACGGCAGCCACAGGATCCGAGCCATGTCTGCCACCTGCACCACAGCTCACGGTGATGCTGGATCCTTAATCTGCTGAGCGAGGCCAGGGATTGAACCCGCCACCTCATGGTTACTAGTCAGACTTGTTTTGCTATGATACAACGGAAACTCCAAGATTTTTTAGTTTTCATTCTTGAATTAAACATTGCATGATTGGGACCAAAAGTGAAAATTTTGCAAATATCAGTTTTTAGAGGTTGCTCCCTACACAAAGCACATTAAGAGTTATAACTTATTACTAAATGGCCAACTTTTACATTTCCTCAATGGCTGATTCCAAATTTTGCTCAAAACAAAAGAAGAAAATGTTTGGGGCTGAGATTCATTAAAGCAAAGAAACTTAAACAGAAAATAACTCTTTTATAATTTCACAGGACTAACTTGGTTTAATGGGAGTCAGTGTTACTGTAAGTAGGATTTGCTTCAGGACAAAGGCATCGTACTCTCTTTTTGCTTTGAGAAATGTGAATATGGCTATTTCACTGGGAGAAGAGAGCTAATAAATGTGTATTCAGTTGGTTTTGTTCAGTTGAAGATGTTGGTTCCTTTGAAATACTGATTGTTTCTATCACTATGGAGACTGCAGTGCTCATCCACAGTTGGCAGCTATTGGCAAAGAAGAATACTTTTAGAGGGAGTTCCCTTTATGGCTCAGTAGTAATGAAGCTGACTACTATCCATGAGGATGTGAGTTCCATCCTTGGTCTCACTCAGTGGGTTAAGGATACAGTGTTGCTGTGAGCTGTGGTGTAGATTGCAGATGTGGCTTGGATCCAGCATTGCTGTGGCTGTGGCAGGCTGGGGGCTGCAGCTCCAATTTGGGCTAGGGGTCCAACTGGAGCTACAGCCGCTGGTCTACGCCACAGCCACAGCAATGCAAGATCCGAGCCATGTCTGCAGCTTACACCACAGCTCACGACAACGCCAGATCCTTAACCCACTGAGCGAGGCCAGGGATCAAACGCACCACCTCATGGTTCCTAGTCAGATTTGTTTCTGCTGTGCCATGATAGGAACTCCAAACTCAGGTTTTTAAAATTATTATTATTAGATAAATTTCAGATGTATAGCATAGTAGTGCCGCATCTGTATACCCTACAGAGTGAGTGTATACACAAGTCCAGTTACCATCCGTCATAATACAAGCCCCCTTTACCTGTTTTGCCTACTCCTTCCCCAAGCCAACTTTCTTCCCCTCTGGTAACTAACTACTAATCTGTTCTCTGTATCTTACAGTTTGTTTTTGCTTTGTTTTATTTCTTTGTTGGTTTTGTTTTGTTTATGGATTCTACATATGAGCAAAATTCAATGATATTTGTTTTTTCTTGTCTGACATTTCACTTAGTAAAATACTCTCAAGGTCTATTTATGTTTTTACAAATGGCAGGATTTCACTCATTTTATGGATGAATAATATTTCATTGTATATATGTACCACATCTTCTTTGTCCATTCATCTATCAGTGGACACTTAGGTCGCTTTCATGTCTGATTATTGTAAATAATGCTGTAACGAATGCGAAGGTGCATTTATCTTTTCATGTTTGTATTTTCATTTTCTTGAAAAATACCCAGAAGTGGAGTTTCTGGATCATATGGTAGTTTTAATTTTTTGAGAAACCTCTGTACTACCTTCCATAATGGCACCAATTTATATTTCCCCTAGAAGTGCACAGGAGTTCCCTTTTCTCCACAGTCTCCCCAACACTTGTTATTTCTTATCTTTAAGATAATAGCCATTCTGATATGTGTGAGGTAATATTGTGGTTTTGATTTGCGTATCTCTGATGATTAGTGATGTTAAACTTTTTAATATACCTGTTGTCCCTCTGTTTGTCTTTGGATAAAAGGTCTATTCAGATCCTCTGCCTATTTTTAAATTGGATTTTTTTTTTTTTTGCTATTTAGTTGTATGAATTCCTTTTATATTTTGGAAATTAATCCATATCAGATGTATAATTTGCAAATATTTTTTCCCATTTGGTAGGTTGCTTTTTCATTAAAAATTTTATTGAGATATGGTTGATGTACATTATTATGTAATTTATAGGTACCTAACATAATGATTCACAATATTAAGGGTTATCCTCCATTTGTAGCTGTTACAAAATATCAGCTATATTCCCTGTGTTATATAGTATATCCTTGTAGCCTGTCTATTTTATGCATAATAGTTTGTATCTCTTAATCCCTTACCCTTGTCTTGGCGGTCCCTACTTCCCTCTCTCTCCTGGTAACCGCTAGTTTGTTCTCTATGTCTATGAGTCTGTTTCCTTTTTTGTTATACTCACTAATTTCTTTCAGTTTTTTAGATTCTACATAGGGCCTTTTCATTTTTTCATGGTATCCTTTGCTGTACAGAGGCTTTTTAGTTCATATAATTTTACTTGTTTATTTTTGATTTTGTTGCCTTTGCTTTTAAAGTCAAATCCAAAGAATCATTGCCATGAATGATGTCACAGTGCTTACTGTATCTTGTTTTCTTTTAAGAGTTTATGGTTTCAGGTCTTACGTTAAATTCTTTGATGCATTTTAAGTTAATTTTTTGTACGGTGTATGATAGAAGTCCATTTCATTCTTTTGAATGTGACTACGCAGTTTTCTTGGCACCATTTATTGAAGAGACTATCTATTCCCAATTATTTATTATTAGCTTCTTTGTGATAAGTCGACTACACATGCATGCATTTATTTATTTATTTTGGCTCTACATTCTGTTTCACTGATCTAAGTGTCTGTTTTTATGCCAATCCTATACGATTTTGATTACTATAGCTTTGTAATATTGTTTGAAACTAGAGCCTATAATGCCTACAGCTTTGTTATTATTTCTCAAGATTGCTTTTGTTTTTGAAGTCTTTTATGGTTCCATGCAAATTTTAGTATTGCTTCTGTAAAACAAGTCATTGGAATTTTGGTAGGGATTGCATTGAATCTATAAAGCTTGCTTTGAGTATGGACATTTTAACAATATTAATTCTTCTAATCCATGAGCATGGGTTATCTTTCCACTTATTTGTGTCTTTTCAATTTCTTTCATCAGTGTCTTATAGATTTTATTGTGTATGTCTTTGACCTCATTGGTTAAATTTATTCTTAGGTATTTTATTCTTTTTGATGTGACTCTAAATGGGATTTTTTTAAGATTTATTTTTTTTTCTGAGTGTTTATTGTTAGTATATAGAAATGTAAGAAATTCCGTGGAAATTAATTTTGTTTCCTGCAGCTTTACTGAATTCATTTAATTGTTCTTTTTTTTGGAGGAGTATTTGGGCATTCTATGTATAATACTCTCTCTTTCTAATTTGGATGCATTTTTTTTTCTTTTTCTTGCCTAATTGCTATGGCTAGGACTTTTAACACTATGTTGAATAAAAGTGGTGAGAATGGGAATCTTTGTCTTACTCTTGATCTGAGAGGAAAGTTTTGAGTATGATGTTATCTGTGGGCTTGTCATATAATACGGCCTTTGTTATGCTGAGGTACCTTCAATCTATACACACTTTGGAGAGAGGTTTTTTTTTATCATAAATGGATATTGAATTTTTTTAGATGATTTTTCTGCATCTTTTGGGATAATGTATAATATTGTCCTTAAGTAGGTTAATGTGATGTATCACATGGATTGATTTGTGGATGTTGAACAATCCTTGCATCCCTGGAAAAATTCCTGGAATAAATTCCATTTGATCATAGTATATGATCAATTTAATATATTGTTGAATTTGGTTTACTAATATTTTGTTGAGGATTTTTGCATCCATGTTCATCAGGAATATTGGCCTATAATTGTCTCTTCTTTGGTGTCCTTGTCTGGTTTTGGTATCAGGGTAATACTAACATCATAAAATTAGTTTGAAAGTATTCCCTTCTCTTCTGTCTTTTAGGGGAGTTTAAGAAGTATTTGTATGAATTCTTCTTTGGATGTTTGATAAAAGTCACCAGTGGAGCCTTCTGGCTTTTTATTTGTTGAGATGTTTTCGATCACTGATTCAATCTCCTTACTAGTAATCAGTCTATTTAGACTTTCTAGTTCTTCTTGTTTTGGTATTGGAAGGTTGTATGTTTCTAGGTGTTTACTAATTTTTTTCTAAGTTGTCAGTTTTATTGGCATATAATTGTTCACAGTAGTCTCATACAATCCTTTATATTTGTGGTATCCTATTTTTCATTTCTGATTTTCTTTATTTGAGTCCTCTCTCTCTCTCTCTTTTCTTGGTGAGTCTATCTAGAGATTTGTCAATTTTATCTTTTCAAAGAGTTATCTTAGTTTTGATATTTTCTAGTCTTTTTAGTCTCAATTTATTTCCACTGTAATCTTTGTTATTTCCTTCCTTCTACTAATTTTGGGCTTTGTTCTTGTAGTTAATTTAGGTTGTTATTTGAGAGTTTCCTTATTTCTTGATGTAGGCATTTGTTGCAATGAATTTCCCTCTTAGAATTGCTTTTGCCACATCCTGTATGTTTTGGTATTTCCATTTTAACTTGTCTCAATGTATTTTTGGTACAATCCAGAAGATTGTACCAACTGCTTGCTTCATAAAAATTGAGCTCCATAAGCTTGCTTGGTAAAAATAATAAAAATTATGTCTATCATTAGTGTAGAAAGAACTCTGTATATTGGGTTAATATATGTTCATAAGAACTCTTCAAGGGAGTAATTCAGAGAGCTTATTAATTTGCTCAAGTAAATGACAGGTTTGGTACTTGATCTTAGATTAGACCTCAAAGCTAATACTCTTTGCCTTTTATATATAGCTGAGGCAGACCCAATATCATGCTGTCATGGCTTTTACCTGGTAGCAAAACTATAGGAATACATAATTCTTAGAAATTCTATTTCTTTTTTTCCTGTGTGAGCATCTATCATTAGTGATTTTTCTATATTACTTATCTTCAGCTTATTGCACTTAAATTAGTTGAATTTTCCTCTAACATGTTAACATTATAAGAATCAATGATATAGAGTTGATACTTCAGTAGAAATTCATATATTATTATGTTGACATATTTTTATTTATTACATGTTATTGGTTAAATTGTGTCCCTCCAAAATTCATGTGTCAGAGTCCCAGCCTTCAGCAGGTCACAACATAGCCTTATTCAAAGACATGTTTTTTGAGAGGTAGTTAAGATGAGGCTGTCAAGATAGGGTCCTAATCTAAGATGATTAATGTCCTTATAAGAAGAGGAAGAGACACCAGGATGGGCACACACAGAGAAAAGACCATGTAAGGACACAATGAGAAGGTAATGGTCTGCAAGCCAATGTCAGAGGTTTCCTCAGAGAGAAACCAACCCTTCTGGCAACTTGATCTTGGACTTTGAGCACCCAGAACTGTTTGAAAACAAATTTCTATTGTTTAAGTGACCGAGTCTGTGGTATTTTGCTATGGCAGCTCCAGTAAATAAACACAATCCATAACATACTATTCATGTATATTTCTGGTATTCTTTTAGCAAATGGTTATAAATGGGCTCTCAGTGCAAAGGAGGTGTTACAATCTGGCATCTTTTGATTAAGTCTGTTTTATTCCTTAAGAAGGGTGATGCATATCATCTATTCTAGAACAAGAAAGAGAAAAAATCCAGAGGGCTTAAGACATTTGTTAAATGTGAATGAAACCTTAAAAAGAAAAAAAATGCAAAGACCCTGGTACCCACACACCTTCTCTTTCTCAAAAAGTAGATACATGATTTGTCTCTTAGTTCTTGTTTTTGATATAAATATAATGTGCAATGCAAAAGATTGGTGGTGTAGAGTCTAGAATGGTGAAAATGTAAACGTACTTATTATGACTTCTATTTTCTCTCCATTTTTGATGCTGCACCCCAGCTTTTTCCTTGGCCTCTGTTTACATATCCTAATGTTTTTTTGCTGGAGTGTTTTCCATGAGGGATCTCTTTTTTGTTTGTTTTTTTTTTTCTGAAGGGAAAGATAAGGTCATGATGCTGTCTGAGTTTCATCTGTGAGAAAGAAGAGGTTTTACCTCTGTTAAGTGTTTGGTTTGTGGTTTGCTGATGAATGCCCCAACTCAAGAGCACGTTTAATTGGAACTCACCAACCATTGGAGGGAGGCTGTAGCCAAGGGTGGATAATACACATCCCACCCAATGTCTTTGATTCTCTGCATGTCATGGTTACGATTATTTGATCTGGATCCCCATTATTTTACCAGAAACACGATCACAAGAAACTTCCAAAAAACCTAAGTAGTCAGAGACAAACCACAGACAAAGATGTAAAAGAACTGCTTTGGGAAGATAGGATTCATGGTTGTTCCTTCTTCCTTCTGCTTCAGGGAATTATGTATCTGCCAGGTTCGTGGAAGTCTGGAGTAATGATGCTTAAGTTCCCCATTCCTCATTTTGGCACATTTATTGCAATAGAGTTGGGGTAGGGAATATGGAGGTGAAAGAGGCTCCAAGGGGTAAATCCCTACTTCCTTTTAAGGCACAGACCATGGACTACTATCTGTAAGTTATCATTTGATTCCTCCAGATTCCTATGCTCCTCAAAATGTAAACTCCCCTATGGCCCTTATCACTCAGTTTTGCATTATAACAACCTGTAGTGTACCTTACAAAGCTGTTGTCTCTCAGCTCCAAATCGATCCTTCCATACTCTGGTTTGGGATGCTGGCTGGGCTGAAAGCCACATCCCTCCTTCGCCAGCTGCTCCCTTCTAGTGCATCTAAATACAGAACAATAGAGAGAGGGAGGAAAGCTAGAGGAGGGAGGGGAGACTGCTCAGTCCTGGTAGCTTTGTGTTTTCCATAGCTATGAGTTGCCAGCAGCAGAAATTCTGTCCAGTTGCAGCAGTTTACTCCAGTTTGCAGTTTCCCCAAATTTCCAGAACCAGACTTATGTTGTCCATGTCAGAGACACAAGCCAAGAAACATTCTCTTCCCTGAGGTCTGACATCCAGTTTCACTAGCCTCCTCCTCCAAGATTCTAAATTTTAATAATTCTACTCTCTTCACTCTTTGCTACAGTCATCCTACTTCCTGCAAATGCTCACTCTGGGATCTTCTGATGTCCTTTTCTTGACTTTTTTTGTTATTACATATCTAGTTAATAGTGCTTTGTAGAGTATTCTTCCTGTTACAATAACTGATGTGATTTCGGTCTCCTTTCAGGGCACTGAGTAAATTACTCACGTTCATGCTTTCTCCCTACTTATCTGTGAGCTCATCAGCCATGCTAAATCATAATGTAAATAAGTACTGTCATTGTTTATTGAGCAATTATTATGTACCCTGCTCTATGCTAAATCTTTACATGGGTCTCACTTATTATTCAAAACTTTATAAAACACATTGGAATAACCTTATTTCACAGATGAAGAAACCAAGGCTAAGAGTTAAGGATGAAGGGAGTTTAGTACCTGCCTGATACCTCAAGCCGGATTTGAGCCTAACTTCAAAGTCTAAGCTCTTAAGCATGCTGTTAATTTGTCTACGTCATGCTTGTACCCTAATTCTTTGCTCCTATTAAATACCTAGCATCACGCCTTTTTAGTACAGGCACCATGGGGATGATTGTTAAATAATGAATGTGTTAACTAATTAAAGTGGCTACACTTATGTTAAATACTTCCAAGAAACTAAGGCTTTCACCTCTTTGTACTGAATTAAATCTGCTGTCTAGAAGATATTTACATTAAACAGTAAGGAGAATATGATTTCAGATCCACCACTAACCTGTTCATCTCCTTGACCTTGTCCTCCTAATCTGTATAAATGAGGTTTAGACTGTAGAATCTTTATGGCCTCTTTATTTATTTTATTTAAATTTTCCATTAGCCTGGGCCTGAAAAGAGGAGTAATTCTATCACTTAGACTTTGTCAACAGCTGCAAATAATTTGAAAGAATTTCATCTCCAGTCACATACTAGAAAATTACCCATGTTTTCATGTTTCATGGCTAAAATGAAATGTTCACTGTCCACGAGTTCACTGTTCTCAACACCAAGGCTTCCAAAATTTTAAATGGGCACATGAATCACCAGGGGATCTTGTGAAACTAAAGATTCTGATTCAGGAATTCTGGGGCATGGCCTAAGAATCTGCCTTCCCATAAGACACCACATCAGGATTCCTCTAGCAGTGACAATAACATTTATTGGTCACAATAGGTGCCAGTTATATTCTCTCTAATCCACATGAAAATCTCATAAAGTGGTTGTTGTTGTTGTCATCCTTGTTCTCTTCTTTTCCTTCTCCTCCTCCTTCTCTTCCTCTTCCTCTTCTTCTTCTTCATCTTTGTTTTTGTCTTCAAATAAAGAAACTATGACTGGGAACAAGTTTGGTAACTTGGTGATGGCCCCACAGGTAGAAAGTGGTAGGACTGGAATTGAAACCTGTGTCTTCTGACTCCAAATCTTTTGCTCTTTACTCATCAGTGGTGAAGCATGACAACCAGCAAAAGTCATTAAAAGGAGAACATGAGGTGTAAATCTGGGTTTGTACTCTAAAGTATCAGAGTGGTGACTTTTATTAAATTTTTTGATACTTGGAAGTTAATCTGTTTTGAAGTGTTTCGTGTAGAATGTATTATTTAAATTTTAAACCCTTGTTTATACCATGTCTAAAAGTATCGAACCATTTCAGTAGTTTACATAGTCTGGGTATTATAATTGAGCAATTGACTAGAACAAAACTGTGATAAAGGGTTTATGTATTTTTCTGTCAAATTTAAAAAAAAGAAATGCAGAAGGGAATTGAATGGAAGCATTTAGCGTGTGATGCTAGCTAAAGGGTAAATCCATATTAGCACCAGTGGCTCTTAACTGCTTCATCATTCATGGCGTACAGATTGAAGCCAGATTAGCGGGAAAAATTATTTTACCAGCAGCCCCCAAAGATTTCACCTATAGATGTAGATAACGAGCATTGCCATGGAGACAGTATAATTATACCACCTGAATAGAATCTAAGGGAATTAATTGGAAACCAAGAGACAAAGAAATAAGCTTAATTATTCATTTTTGGAAAAATCTCTACAGATGATTTAACAGTAAAGTAGGGTGACTAAGGAACACATACATTTCATGCCCATATGCCACAGAAATATGTAATTAGGTACAATGTGCCAATACTAATTATAGAAATGATTGCTGGAAGAAGGAAGGCTGAATATAGAGTAGCTGGCAACTTGATGGTCCTCTTGCTATGTAGAACGTGCTGAATGTTGCAATGGGCTGATTGGTTGTTTTCTTTTTTTTTTTTTGCATAAGAATTAGATTGTAACTATTTTAATTTTTTTTCCTGATAACTTCCTGATTACTGAAAGGGATACTGAGGCAAGAACAGCAGGGTAAGCCTCTGAAGATGGAAAGAAGAGGAAAAAATAAATGTGAGTTGATAATTCTCACCCAGGGTAACTGATCCTCTGTATTCTCTTTGCTCAAGTGTAAGAACCTACATCCCCAGGAGTGAAGGATGGTGTGAACAGTGAGGTCAACAGGTACTCATGGCTTGAATGGAACTACTTTACCAACGCACCTATCTTCAAATCTCACCAAAATGTTGCCTGAAATCCCACTAGGAAATCATTTTAAGTTAAGTGAGAAGATGTCTTTGAAGACCAGTCTTACCAGAAGAAACTATAGTATTCATACTCTTAGTCTGGATGGAATTAAATTGTATTCCCAAAGTTGGCTATGAGAAATGAAACTTGTAAGTGGAGAGGGTGTGGTAGGCAGAATTCTGAGATGGTCCCCAAGATTCCCTGCTCCGTGGTGTTCACACCCTGCTTAATCCCTAGGACTGAGAATATGGTTGATTTTTACTCTTGGAAGTAGGGTAGGCTCGACAGCACATTTGACCTTAAGTTAAGGGAGTCATTCAGGAGGGTCTGACATAATCACAGGAGTCCCTTACTTCTGGGTCCAGAGGCCAGAGGTGGAGGAAATCAGGGATTCAACCAGGGGAAGATATGATGGATCATTGCTGGCCTGAAGTTGAAAGGGCCATGCATCACGGATGCAGGTCATCTCCAAGGCCTGAGAGTGACCCTTGGATGATAGGCACACAGGAAACCTTAGTCCTACACCCACAAGGGACTGAATTTTCCCAACTGTAATAATGAGTTTGGAAATGGAATTTTCCTTAGTCTTCAGATGAGAATTCATCCAGGTTGACACCTCAGTTTTGGCCTCTTAATGCCCTGAGCATGGAAGCCAGCCATGCTCTGCTAGGCTTTGGACCTGTAGAACCATGAACCAAAGAAGTGGGTGCTGTTCTAAGACACTAAGTGTGTGGCCATGTGTTACACAGCATTTACAGGAGTATGAAAGACAAAAGGGCCACAGGGACATTTGAGTTGCACTGAGAGAGGACAAGTGGGTTGAGATGATGAGCAGAGGAAGCTGGAAGACAGCCATATAGGTCTGGTGGTGGAGGCAAAGTCTTCATGTAGGCAGGGAGTCCAGGGAGGCAGGAGGAGGATCAAAATATACAAATTGTTTGGACATCTACCTTTTTGAAATTAGAGTCATGAATTGGGGTTTCAGTTCTGATCTACCATTCTTAGTGAACTTGATGAATCACCATGCCTGTCTAGACCTTAGGTTTTTAATGTGTAAAATGAACAGATGGACTAATACGGATTCTTAAGTCCCTTTCAATAAGAACAGGCTTTAGGCAGAGACTGCCAGCATTGCCCTAAAATGAGCTTCCTTCTTCTAATCTCTCTTTCAACTTATCTTACAGATCTGATCACATTACCCTCTTGTTGAAAAGCTTAAAATGTTTAAACTCTTTAGGATGCCATCCCAGTCTTTTGTGAAGTGACATCCAGTGGCCTTTGAGTATCATAGACCACTATTCACCCTCAAAGCACTCCAAGTTCTAGGCAATCCGGACATTTCGCTATTCCCAAACATAATTCCAGGTTTTCTGCCTCCATGTATCACCTATAGCTCTTTTGGGATGAAATATTTCTTCATCTGAGCATGGTGCTCAAGCTCAGTGAATCCAGTAAAATGCAGCTTAAACAATACCTTTTCTAGGAAGTGTTTCTTCATCCCTCCAGTTAGGAAGAATAGCCACAATCTGTGAACAAAAATTGTAATAATTCTCCAAATCATCTTCCTTGGTTCACAAGTTTTTTGTAGGATTCATCTTTTAAAATAGTCCTTAATAGTAAATATGTATGTGTTTGTATATATAATGCATGTATCTCTAGATATCTGATCATCTCTATTGATTACAAATTACTTGAGGACCGGAAGCTTATTTACCTGATCTCTCTTTATTTTCAGCAGTATTTGGCAAGAGGGATTTGCCCAGTAAGTGGCTGAATCAAATAAGAAATTCTAGGGGGAAAGGGAAGAACTGGGGTGGACTGGAAGTTTGGGATTGGTAGATGCAAACTATTACATTTAGAATGGATAAGCAATGAGGTCCTGCTGTATAGCACAGGGAAGTATATCCAGTCTCTTGGAATAAACCATGATGGAAGATAATATAAGAAAGGGAATGTGTATATATGTACAACTGGGTCACTTTGCTGTGCAGCAGAAATTGGCACAGCATTATAAACTAACTGTACTCTAAAAAAAAATTTGTAAAGAGAACTACTAATCTTTTGTATTTGTGTTGCCTCTAGTCTGCTAATCTTCCTGTTATGGTGAACTTGAAGGGCATTTTGTGAAAGAACTTTTCCCCAAAGGGCTTGGATTTCTCTTCTTTAAAAAATAAAGTTATTTATATACACAAGTAAATAGTATATATGTTATATACATATGTGTATATACTATACATATGAATTCTATCATTTAGAATTCAAAATATATCTTTTATTTTATTTTATTTTATTTTTGTCTTTTTGCCTTATCTAGGGCCGCACCCGCGGCATGTGGAGGTTCCCAGGCTAGGGGTCTAACAGGAGCTGTAGCTGCCGGCCTACACCACAGCCACAGCAATGCGGGATCCGAGCCGTGTCTGCAACCTACACCACAGCTCACGGCAACGCCGGATCCTTAACCCACTGAGCAAGGCCAGGGATCGAACCCGCAACCTCATGGTTCTTAGTGGGATTCGTTAACCACTGAGCCACGAAGGGAACTCCTCAAAATATATTTTTTAAAATATATTTTATTTATTAATTTAGCTTTTTAGGGCTGCACCTGTGGCATATGGAAATTCCTAAGCTAAGGATCAAATCAGAGCTACAGGCACAGCAATGCTGGATCCACCACAGTTCACAGCACTGCCGGGGATCCTTAACCCACTGAGTAAGGCCAGGGATCAAACCCGTGCCCTCATGGGCACTTCCTAAATATATTTTAGATAACAGAAATCTTAACCTTATTATCATTGTTCACAGGTGGATTCTATTGATTCTAAATTGACTTCTCTCCCACCTTAATTTGCAAGACCCACAATCCCAGCATCCTTCAATCACAAATGTCAAGATAATGGAAATAGGCTTGTATGCAGGCCTTCTCAGTCTGCTCACAGGGTGAACCTTTTTCCACTTGATGATTTCATTTTTATTTTCATGCCCTTTTCTAGTTCCATCTATAGCTTAAGAGTTGACACAGTATAATTTTTTTTTAAACAATGTACTCATTCACGATTATGAAACCATCTTGTTGTCAGGGGTCAATGGCATCATTAAGTAAGTCATTGTTGAGCATTCTGTAAGAATGACAAGATATTGAGTAACATTTCAGAAAGAAACAAAAATGCCCAGTTTTCAGGCAAATTGAGTCGGTCCATCCATAACTTCTCCATGTGATACACCAATAAACAGCTCGAAAGCTGGCAACACAGCTGTCTGCAGTGGATGCCAAGGAAACAGATGGCAGTGATGCAGGAAGAATGCCCTCCATCACTTGGCATTAGGCTGTCTTGATTATGTTCCAAAAATGGAGAAGGAATTGACAGGCACCAGGGTGACTAAACCAGGCTTTATTGCCACCATTTGTCAGCTGGAATATTTTATTTTATTTTTTTGTCTTTTTAGGGCTGCACCTGCAGCATATGGAGGTTCCCAGGCTAGGGGTCAAATTGGAGCTGCAGCTGTGGGCCTACATCACAGCCACAGCAATGTGGGATCTGAGCCGTGTCTGCGTCCTACACCACAGCTCATGGCAATGCCAGATCCTCAACCCATGGAGCAAGGCCAGGGACAGAACCTGCATCCCCATGGGTGCCAGTCGGGTTTGCTAACCACTGAGCGACAACAGGAACTCCAGTTGGAATGTTTTAAATACACAGCAGTTATGAACCATTTGGGCTCACTTTACTTTCTCCCAGGATCTCAAAGGACTTTGCTAGGAAAAAACCTCCCTAGTGACAGATGGAAAAACTAAGGTCTCAAAGGAAATATAACTGAAGATGATTGGCTCTAGGTCAAGTATTGAATCATTTCTAAGGTCAGGCCTCTGGAAGCTGAGCTTTCAGTGTTCTTCTTCCTTGTTGAAGCACTCATGGAGAAAACCACACGACCATGCTGATCTAATAGCTTTGTATCTTCCCTCTTATATTTGTATCAATGTTCTGTTTTGTTTTGTTGTTGCTGTTTTTAAAAAAGAAACTGTGCAGAAGAGTAAAGCAGTAGATCTGACAGATGTTGAGAGAGGGAGCCTTGTTCTTTCGGATTTAAAAGTCTGTCTGTGATGACTTCCAAAGTAGTTCACTGCACCTGAGCCAATCAGTTTTGTCCTGAACCAGCTGAGCTGCAAAAAGGAGCGGGTGCTATTTCAAGTAGGAGAATCCATAGTGAAAAATCACCTGTATGCATCAGCAGAACTTTCTGCACCTTAACACCCCCTAGGTAAGATATTTGTGTGTGTCTAAAAATAACCCTTGAGCCTTATAACTGGAGAAGTGAGGGCAAAATGCACTTTCATTTTGCTTGGTTTTGTATACTATGCTTCATTATCTGTCATGACCCTGTAAAGAAAAATGAAAAAAGCAGGGCTAAATTATTCCTTTTAATTCTGGAGCAATTTTAAGTCAGGAAGGAAGAGTAATGTGTATACTTTTAAAAATTATACAATTTTTAAAGTTACTTTTCATGTACATTTATGACTAAATATTGGCTATTTTCCTCATGTTGTGCAGTGTGTGCTTGAGCCTCTCTTTCACCCAATGGCTTGTATCCCCTACTCCCCTATAATGCCCCCTACCCCCTTCCCACTGGAAACCACTAACCTGTTTTCTGTATCTGTGAGTCGTCTTCTTTTTTTGTTACATTCACTAGTTCATTATATTTTTTAGATTCCACTATAAGTGATATCATACGATATTTGTCTCTGACTTATTTCACTTAGCATAATGCCCTCCAAGTCCATTCATGTTGCTGCACATGGCAAAATTTTGTTATGTTTTATGGCTGAGTCCTATTCCATTGTGTGTATGTGTGTGTATATATATATCACAGCTTCTTCATTCATCTTTTGATTCACTTTTAGGGTTTTTTTTCCTATGTCTTGACTACTATAAATTGTGCTGCTGTGAATACTGGGATAGAAATATCTTTTTGAGTTAGTGTTTTTTTTTTTTTTTTTTTGCTATATACCCAGGGGTGGAATTTCTGGGTCATATGTTAGTTCTATTTTTAATTTTTTGAGAAGTCCTCATACTGTTTTCCACAGTGGCTGTCCCCCTCTACATTCCCACCGACAGAGTATGAGGGTTCCTTTTTCTCCGTCTCTTCACCAACATTTGTTACTTGTAGACCGGGTGTGCTTATTTTTAATTGTTATCTCTCACTGCTCAAACCTACCCTTCTCTATACTTCCCTGTAACACTGAGGCTGAGTCTCTGCAAACTCTATTTCCCAGGCATCTTGCTAGTTGACTCAAATCCTGCCAATAGAAGGGAAATTGGAAGGTGGCAGGAGTGGAGTCAGGGCTTCTTTCCTGGTTTTTTCAGTTCCTGTCAGATTCACTTTAGCAGTGGCAGTTGACTCTGGCAACCATGGGGTTTAAGCACCGCCAGGAACAGCCCCATTCATCCCCTCAGAAGGGCTGGTACAACTTCTTACATTCTTGGCAGTGGCAACATGGAGACTGTCCCCTGAGCTCCAAAGTTTTTGAAGGCCCGCTGCTACCTGTTACCCCAGCCCTCTTTAACACTCAAGAGACAGTTCAACATCTCTGTAGGAATCCTGACCGGGAGTATGGCAAAGGACAAATTAACTTGGAGTAGGGTTTCATAGGAAAGTGCAACAGGCTGATTTTGGCTTGACATAAGCGAGGCTTGACTTTCCATCTGTGGGAGCTATCCCTTAATGGATGGAAGGAGCTCTCTATAGCTGGAGGCCCTCAGCAGGAACTAGATGACTTCTGTCAGAAATGCTGTAACAAACTGATTAGAGATGTTTTGCCTGCAAGACTGACAAAGATTTAAAATATTGGTAATGTAAGTAGAACTGAGATTAATATGCACACACCACAGGAGTTTAAATGGGTGGAGCTTTCTTGAAGGGAAATCTGGCAGTATATATTCAGTCACCATCTCATTCAAGAAAGGGGTACGGGATGCAAATGTGCTATGAATATATTGTGTCTCAGGGATATTAGTGACAAGGACTCATAAGGGCCACAGACCATGGAGATTGCCATTTTAGGTGGGGTCGGGGAGGAAGTCTGTTCTGGAGCAGCGACATTCAAGAAGATGTAAATAGCAGGCCAGGCGGGATACTAGGGGAGGAATATTCCAGGGAGAGGAAAGGGCAAAGTTCTGGGGAGAAAAGGGAGGAAGATCCTCAAGAAAGTTCAGGAAATGAGTGAAGAAAAGAAGGAGGTAATGTCACAGAAGTGTCATTGACCAGGTTGTGTTGGGGAATGGTGGATGAGGGTGGACAAGGATGGTAACATTTCATTTTTTCTGAGTGACAATGTAACCAAGGGCAGGTTCATAAGCCTAATGCACAGTGAGGCCAAACAAACTGAAAAGTCAGAGTTTGGAACAGAGAAAGCTTCCTTGCAGTGCCATGCAAGGATATGGGTAGCTCATGCCCAATAAACCCTGAACTCCCCAAAGAGTTTCACCAAAGCATTTTTTTTTTTCTTTTTGGCCATGCCTGTGGCATGCAGAATTATGGAGCCAGGGATGGAACCTATGCTACTGCGGTGACCCAAGCCACAGCATTGACCACACTGGATCCTTAACTTGCTGAGCAGCCAGGGACCTCCCAGAAAAGCAGTTTTAAAAGCAAGGTGATGAAGGGCATAATTAGTTGTTGCAAATTTCTTGGTGCAAAAATCCTTTGTTCTTGCAGCTGTCACAGGTCATGATGTTCTTGTAAACCTCCAGCAAAACAAATGTTATTTTCTGCTCTGCAATTTTTTATCTCTATATGAATAGAAAATTGTTATTCTCTTAAAGGTCAGAGCCTTGAGATTGGGCTCTCCTATATATTTCAGGCTATGGGCAACATTCTTTTACAAAAGGTACAGAGCCGGCAGGAGTAGGCATAGGCAACAAAGCACAAAAGTTGTAAAAGAAATAGAGACAAATATAGAGAAAAGAATTAGAGACTAATATGGAATCAGATTTATTTTCCCTATTATAATATCAGAAGCCACTGTACTAATTTTTAGCGAAGAGCCATGATCTAACATATGTTCTCTATGAAAGTCATATTTTAATATGTTTAATCTTTGACCTAAAAACTCCACTTCTAAGCATTTTCTTAAAAAAAATTATCAGGAAAAAATGTCTAAGGATGTACATCTTCTAAGATCTGCTCACCTTTTTGAGCCTGTACTGGATGCCAGATATTATTCCAAGCACTTTGTGCGTATTAATTCATTTCATCCTTATAACTTTTCCATAAGAGATCTATTGTCTCCATTTCATAGATGGGAAAGCTGAGGCACAAAGAGTCTAAGTATCTTTCTATTAAGTGACAGAGACTGGATTTTAATCCAAGAAGTCTGGCTCCAGAGTCCACACTTTTCACATTTCTAACTACTTGGTCTTAAATGAAAATATGGTCATGTTATAGCATCCAGTGAGAAAAGACAGGTTCCCTAACTGTGTGTGATGCCTTCATTATAAAAAATATCAGGACAGCTTCAGGATTATGTATATGTATACAACAAAGTGTGAATACTGGGTATTTCTTTGATTTTAGGATTCCTCTTTTACTTGGGAACAGGCCCTGGCTCTCCATCCTCCACTTTACCTTGCAGCTCTAAGCACATGGAACTCTTAACCCTTCAGCCCCAGTGACAGGTCCATGACCCTGACCCTGAGTATCACCTTTCCAGGACTATCATTCTGTCTTCCCAGCCTGAGGTGATCATCAGGGAAGAGCATCTGGCCCACGCTTGCCAAACTCTCCTAGAAACTTAAACTGAGAGCCAATCCACAGCCTGGCAGATGTTGGGATTGAATCACATCTACGGTGGCCCCTTGAGATTCCATCTTCTCTGGCTGCCAGCCCTTCTATATGAATGCCTGTTTGCCTGAAACCTGGAAGCTCAGGTTTTCCTTTGATGCTCTGAAGGATGCCAGTACCTGTCTGTTAACTCTTGTGTTTTGTTTATATAAGAAATGATTATAGCTGTTGGCTTGCAAATCAAAGAGCTTTATCTGAAATTGTCTAGAAGGAAGTAAATCAGAATGCTAGCAGTGAGTGAAGGAATTTTGCCTGACTTCTGTTTTCTTTACAAATGGCAGATACTCTAATGTGAGGTTAAAAATGCCTAAATTGATGTAACTGCCTATTTCTTCAGTGTGCCATAAAGCTCTCTGAGGTCCACTTACAGCCAGGAGCATCTACAACACCCATAGCCCAGACTTAAGTAAAGAGACCATGGCAGATGGCATGAAAAGATATTGATGATAATGAAATATGAGTCCCAGGAATGTCTGAAAGGGAGATTAAAACTTGGAAAGTTTCATACCAGAAGGTGGAACAGACAGTGGAGGCTGGAGGTGGGTGTGGGAAGGGGACTCATGACAAATTGTATTTCGAAATCACAGTAATACCATTTGCATTATGACTGCTGTAATAAGCACTCATGGAACTTTGTGATTTACTTACTGAAAACACGCTATTAAAACTAATTAGCTTTCATGATTTCTGTTGTTGGAGACACACACAGTTTGCTGTACTTTATCCATATTGGAACACTTTTCTCTAGGGCACCCAGATTTTTAAGGGTTTGAATACCAACCAAACAGACAGACCTATAATATAAATGGGTTATGAATAAAAGAAGTGTTAGCTTATGGAAATAAATGGGTAAAAATATATATATTTCAGTCATTTCTAAGAAGTAGCCTATTATAGTTAACTGCCTATTTAGTTTGGTGTTCAGCAAAATCCTACAATCCATTCATTGCCTTCATTCCTGCTAAGTTTCCCGAGATTTCTTGAATCAGTTCCACAGAGTGGCTGAATGTGCACTCTGTATCAGGCATGGTACCAGGCAGTAGGGGGACACAGAGCTATGGAGCACTTGGTCTTTGCCCCAGAAGCAACACACTGGGGCAGGAGAGATGTGGCAAAAAAAACTTTAATGCATGTGCTAAAGTTTAAGCACCCAAACATAGGACTATGTAACAGTCCTAATTGTATGTATGTATGTATGTATGTACGTATGTATGTATCTATGTATTTACTACAGTTAGGTTCCGTGCCTAAGGCTTTACATATTCACAGACATCTTTTGTAGCAGATACAATTGTGACCATCCTCATTTTACTGATAAGGAAACTGGGCTCAAAGAGTTGAGTAACTTGCCCAAGGTAACAACACTCAAACATGGGGGACTCAGGATTATACACATGCACACATGGGTACACACCAGACACACACATTGACAGAGGATGTTACAGAACTCCAGAGCTGTAGCTTTAACCACTGCCTGTAATTCTTCCCAGTTTACAGCTTGTTAAGAGGATATTTAGTCTATCTGAAGGGATGGAAAGTCAGGATCTCTTATGGGCTGAATGTTTATGTTCCCCACAAACTCATATGTTGAAGTTCTAACCCCCAATGTTATAGGACTTGGAGATGGAGATCTTTGGGGGACAGTTAGGTTTAGATGAGGCCATGGGGGTGAGGTCCTCATGATGAAGTCCTGTTCTTTTCAAGAGAGACATCAGAGAGCTGGACACAGTAAGAAGGAAGCCATCTGACAAGCTTCTAACTAGAACTAACCATGCTGGCATCTTGATCTAGGACTTCCAACCTCTGGAAAGTTGTGGAATCACTCAGTCTCAGTATTTTGTTGTAGAATCCTGAGAAGACTAAGATAGAATCATTCTCTGAAAAGAGATGCTAGAGCAGAAATGTTCTTTCTTGGTCTTGAAGCCCTTACCTAGAGAACTGGTCCAATCTCTTAGGGTGCAGGAGGTTTACTGGGGAGTACCCTTAACATTATCATGGATAAAGGAGCTCAAGGACAGGAATGGAAAGAGGAAGAGACTAAGCTGAGATGTGCTTGCACCAAAGACTTCAGCTGATCCTTTGCATAGCTCCTGGTAAGATGAGGGAGTAGGAAATCTACAGTCCTGCACAGGCCAGGCTTTGGCAGCTGCCCATGGCAGGAGCTATGACTGTGAGGGAGGTAGTTCCCTTAGGCCAGTCCCAGAGCAGATATTGGCTAAGTGCTCTATCTGTCAAGACAGCCAGAGGCTGGAGGAATGAGGCTTGGGGTTCTAGGTGGGACACTGTGGCATCTACTACACTTCTGTTCTTCATCCCCCAGGCAACCTGTGTTCCCATGTATTAAGATCCAAGTATAACCTCAAGTGGTTATCTGTGTGCACTTTCTTGAGGTTTTAGAGTAAAATCTAAAGTAATCTTACTGACTCACAGAAGCTAGTGCTTATTTAAGTCTTGTATTTTCACCACTGCTGTTTCACAACTTCAGATTTCAGGAGGAAAAATAAGATCGGATCCTCTGTACAATTTTACATTGGCAGACTACTACCATCATAGTAAGAACAGTCTGTTACTTCCCAAATTCTGGTGAGGCTGATCCCTATAAACTTAAGGCAGAATTTCAGGACTTTATATAATGCAGTGTTCATTCATTTATACTGCTGTACAAGTGAGGTCTCTGTCTTTTTGCTTTTTGATAACGTGATATATCTTCCTGACATTTTGCATGGGAGAAGCATTCTGCTGCCAACTTTTCTGACCTCATTGGAATTCATGTTGATGATACTCAGAGTTTTTTCCCCACCCTCTCTCCCACCTATTTTTTTTTTTTTTTTTGGACCAGAGTCATTCAAAAAACATCCCTAGCACTTAGAAATGTGATATGCTTCTTTTAGATGCTGAATTAGAATTTAAATTCTAGATCCTACTCTCAAAAGAAATGAACTTGGAAAAAAAAATCCACTAAAGAAAAACATAAAAATTGAAGTTCAATGAAATTTTTGATAACCTTCTAGCAATGCTGAAATTTGAAGCAGAGGCAGTACAGCGATAGGTGGGCAGAATGTTCAAGGAAGCTTTCCAGAGTGATGCATCTGTGTGGGGTCATGATAGAGTTGGAGGTGGGGCAGCCTGTGTACGTTACTTGGCTGAGCAGTCAGGAAGTGGCCTAGAACTCACCTACACTGTATATCCGTACACATCTCCTGTTAAGTCTTTTAGGGAGTCTTTTCTTACTAGGGGCATCAGAGTTCAAGCTCACATCTGGTAGTTTTGTTCATCATGCTTTAGAGTCTGAAAATGGGGACATTCAGGTTTATTTCTGCTTATAGTTGGCCAGACTCACTATATCGAAGGATAAAGAGTCTGGAATAGAAACAATCACTTATATTTGTGAATATAAAATAAGAAGCAAAACAGCCAGGTAGATTAAACTGTTGGATTGACTTATATCTACATGCTCCTCACTGTAAAATGATATACTATTATAAACTGACATTGTTGTAAATAGTGGGCTGATGTATGTACCTAGCCTGATGGCCATCACTTTCTTAAGTTTATACCTAAAAAAGCAACTTGGAATCAGGGTCTATGTCAGCCAATCATTGGTGGTGTCAAGGCACCAAGACCAGGTTTTGCTATTTGACTCACCTTGTTTAGTCTCCATTTGAAAAACCTTTCTTTTTTGCAAAATAGCTTAGAAAGCAATTGATATAGATATTGCCTCTTTCTGCTTTCCAAACTGTTGTTCTGAAGTTATACCAAAAAACAAACAGCAAAAGAATCACCAATAGACATATGCAATCTATAGTATGCTTATTGCTTTTTTTGGCAGGAGAATACTAAATGATATAACCTTGGTGCATTAGCTTTAGGGAGACATTTTTTGTTTGATACCTATTTGTATTATAAAATGAAATGGTGGCTAAAGAGTCTGAAATATTCATTTGGCATCTCTAAATCGTAAAAGAAACTATGTCATAGTATTGTTATGCAATAACTTTACAATGTTAATACTGGTGATTAGTAGAAAGTGATCCTATAACAGGATAAGTAACGCTCTTGTACAATTATAGGAAGGCCCATAAGACGATTTTATATGATGTCTGACATGCGATGCCTAGCCATGTGGCAGGTTCACGTGAGGTGCTCATTAAATGCCCTAGGGGATCACTAAATGAATAAATTAAAGAGGATATTGCTCAAGGCCACATACCAGTCCTACTGGGATTTTCAGTCGAGGATGGAAATGCCTTGGCTCACCTTGTCCCTCTGGGGTCTAAGGATTTTCTTGGATTTTCGTCTTTGCCTGTATCCAGGACTGTGTCAGAGGCTTGGAGCACCTGGGAAGGTAGGCATAGTGAAGTGCCCTGTGGATGAGGCATCTGACTAAAGTGCTGAGCTGGCACACATCTTCCGCCCAACTGATGCCAGAAATATCACAAGAACAGAAGGGCAAGTTCTGCCTGTTGCCAAGTTTATTTTGTATTTTCTGCATGTGAAAAAGGAAAACCCACGCAACAAAGAGCACTCCTTCTTTTGACAGGAAGTGATTAGGAAGGAAGGGATTTGTATCTGAGAACAAAGTTTCTTTAAATCCTAAGAAGGGCCAAGATATTTTAGCATCAGTCTTAAACCTGGCACAAGAGGCATCTGCTGTGAATCCTGGCTTTAGGGGACCCTGCTCTGGCTCTGGTACAATGCTTTACATGGGGTGAGGAGTCCAAAGGACCAAGGGTTGCTTCCAGGAATAATCTTTGTTCCTTCCTTTCTACACTACACTAAGGGTATCAGGAACCTGATATTCCTGGCTCAGACAGCTGCACACTCACTTCCCAGGTCTGTACAGTAATTCTCCAGGATCCATCCTCTTAAGGGATCTGATGCTGTGGGGTGTATGTTTAGATCTGAATGGTGGCTGTCTGCAGTGATGATGACTGAGAAAAATGTGCCAGCTCGGTGTCCACATGCAAGGTCTCTCACCCTTGCAGACTGCATGTAGGGCAGTCGTTTTAGGACAGGAGCAAGGGAGGAGCAGCTTGGCTTTCTATTGACTGGCTCTCCTAAGGCTGCCATGTTCCTGACTCGGACTCCTTGAATTTAGGACATGGCCTTCCAGGTTACTATGAAGATATTATTTTTCATGATAAGAGGATATAACATATTTTTTATAACCACTAGATAGCTTGATTGATGACTTAAAAATATTTAGGTATTTGGGATAAAGGCCCCTGTACACTCTTTTCCAGATCTATTTTATGAATTTGAAGATGTTTTTACTCGCCTTTTTTACTTCTCCTCAGGAAATATGCTTGGGTCATAAAAGAATATACATTAGGACTTGGTGTTGCATATTTATTTTATTTTATTCAATTTTTAAAGTTTTATTGAAGTATAGTTAATTTACAAGGTTGTGATAATTTCTGCTGTGCCACAAAATGACCCAATCATGCATATACACATGTCCATTCCCTCTGATTCTTTTCCCACATATAGATTTTCCCAGAACACTGGGTAGAGTTCTTTGTGCTCTATAGCAGGTCCCCTTTGGCCAGTTGTTCCATATACCTCAGTGTGCATATGTTGCATGTTTATTTTAGAAAGAAGAAAGTAAAAAATTTGACAAGAAATGTTTATAATTTTTAAAAACAGCAAAAAGCATGTTTTAAGGTTGTCTTATCCAAGAGATCTACCATCCAGTGAGTGTTTTCATGATCAGTATTCTCTCAGCTAAATCTCTTACCTTCACCTTTAAAAAGACATGAATGATGTGGCCAGTCTTTCCAGTGGACTTCTGGTCAGTTATGTAGCTGTGTAGGCCACAGGGTCCAAAACCTCCTTTTTTTTTTTTTTTTTTTTTATCTTTTTAGGGCTGCACCTGTGGCATATGGAGGTTTGCAGGCTAGGGGGTCGAATAGGACCTACAGCTGCCGGCCTACACCACAGCCACCACAACATAGGATCGGAGCCACGTCCACCACCTACACCACATCTCATGGCAATGGTGAATCCTTAACCCACTGAGTGAGGCCAGAAGTCAAACCCACATCCTCATGGATACTAGTCAGATTTGTTTCCACTGAGCCACGATGGGAACTCCCAATCCTTCTTTATTCACAATGTGTTCCATGATTTTTTCATGAACTTTCTACTAAGCAAGAACTCAGGTCCAGTAACTTAATAAAAGGTATGTAAGCTGCATTAATAGCCATTTGGAAAAAAAATTAGAATAAAAATATTTTGAAAATTCTTAATGACTATACTTAATAATGAGATATTGCCCTTCTGGGGGGGCACTTCCCAGTTTCTCAAGCCTTGGGTCAGATTGGACACCCCTCTCATCCCATTCCACATTGATTTGTGTGTAATGCTTGCTTTCTATCACACAATTGCCTAAAATCAAGTTTGGCAAAAGTGGGTGTTATGAAAAAACATGTAGTGTGATCTCGTATTGAAACTGTGAAATACCTGGAATTAGTAGTGTGCATAGCCTCCAGCACTCTGTCTCCCTCAAACAAGTAAAATGTCCCACAGAACCTCGAAAGTTCATTGTTACACCTTGAATGCCTTAGTCAGCTTGGGAACCACCAGTGTAGACATTTGCTGAGTCCAGAGTAGAGGAGAGCTTGAGAATGATAGGTGATCATTTTCCCTCTTCACCAGAGTGGCTATGCCACACCTATTTACTCTTTCTTTTCTCCTCTTAAGTTTTTTAAAGGTTTATTGACATATAGTTGCTTTACAATGTTGTGATAATTTCTGCTGTATAACAAAGTGATTCAGTTATTACTTATTTCTGCAAATATGAAGTATTTCATTAAGACATTTGGAAATAATTATTTTATCCCAAACCCTCAGTGCAACCCCCCAAATTTTTGGAAAATCTACTTTTAAAATTAGTATATTGTAATTATGATTTCCTAACATTTGCACAGAGCACATGAAGTTTCCAAAGACTTTTGCTTTGTTATAGTAAAGAGAAGAACAATCTCAGAAAGGACATAAGTCAGAGTACTTGTTGTAGTTCAGCAGATTAAGAATCTGACTAATATCCATGAAGATGTGGGTTTGATCCCTGGCCTTGCTCATTGGGTTAAGGATTCAATTCGGCATTGCCATGAACTATAGGTCACAGACATGGCTTGGAACTGGCATTGCTGTGGCTATGGGGTAGGTTGACTTCTGCAGCTCCGATTCTACCCCTGTCCTGGGAACTTCCACATACTGCAGGTGCAGCCCTAAAAAGGAAAAGAAAAAAAAAAAGGCACGTGTTCTCCCGTGAGCCTCTTACAAACTTACCTACCCATCTAGGCCTACCTCAAACATTGCCATAAGCCTTCCCTGATGTACATTTAAAAATTTTTTTAATTAATTTATTTTTTTACAATTTTAATTTTTTCCATTATACTTGGTTTACAGTCAATTTATACTGTACAGCAAAGTGACCCAGTCATACTTTTTCTCAATTATCCTCCATCATGTTCCATCACAAGAGACTAGATATGGTCCTTGTGCTATACAGCAGGATCTCATTGCTTATCCACTCCAAATGTACTAGTTTGCACCTGTTAAACCCAGACTCCCAGTCCATCCCACTCCCTCCCCCTCCCCCTCGGCAGCCACAAGTCTGTTCTCCAAGTCCATGAGTTTCTTTTCTGTGGAAAATTTCATTTGTGCCATATATTAGATTTCAGATATGTCATATCATATGGTATTTGTCTTTCTCTTTCTGACTTACTTAGCTTAGTGTGAGAGTCTCTACTTCCATCCATGTTGCTGGAAATGGCGTTTCTTTGTTCTTTTTTATGGCTGAGTAGTATTCCAGTGTGTGTGTGTGTGTGTGTGTGTGCGTGTACCAAATCTTCTTCATCCATTCATCTGTCAATGGACCCCTGATGTACACTTGATGTACTCTCTCCCTCTGTAAATATTCAGAAGAATTTGCTTGTAAGTGTACTTTTTTCCATTACTTAATGAATTTTATTGCAATTATAGGTATACAAAAATCATCACAAGTCAATTTTATACATTTTGTATCCCAGACTCTCAGTGCATTACTCCACCCCCCCAGATTGTCTCATTTGGAAACCATAGGTTTTCCAAAGTCTGTTCTGCAAAGAAGTTCATTGTGTCCTTTATTAAGTTTCCACATGTAAGTGGTAGCATTGGATGTTGGTGTCTAATTGTCTGACTGGTTTCACCTTGCATGATAATTTCTAGGGTCATCCATGTTGCTATAAATGTTGGTATTTTGTTCCTTTTAATGGCTGATAATATTCCATTGTGTGTATGTACCATATCTTCCCTATCCACTCCTCTGTCATTGGGCATTTAGGTTGTTTCCGTGACTTGGCTATTGTATACAGTGCTACAATGAACACTGGAGTACATGTGTCTTTTTGAGTCAGGTTTCCTCTGGATAAATGCCCAGGAGTGGGAGTGCTAGATCAAATGGTAATTCTATTTTGAGTTTTCTGAGGAATCTCCATACTGTTTTCCACAGTGGTTGCACCAATTTGCATTCCCACCAACAATGTAACAGGGATCATTTTTCTCCATACCCTCTCCAGCACTTATTGTTTGTAGACTTTTTTTTTTAACTTAATGGATTTTATTTCAGTTATAGGTGTACATAAATTGTCACAAGACAATTTGATAGATTTTGTGACCCAAACTCACAGTGCATCCTCCCACACCCCAGATTGTCTTATTTGAAAAACCAAGCTTTTCCAAAGTCTGTGAGTCATTGTCTGTTCTGCAAAGATGTTCATTGTGTCTTTTTAGTTTCCACATGTAAGCGGTAGCATTGGGTGTTGCTGTCTAATTGTCTGACTGGTTTCACCTCGCATGATAATTTCTAGGTCCATCCATGTTGCTATAAATGTTGGTATTTCATTCTTTTTAATGGCTGAGTAATATTCCATTGTGTGTATGTACCATGTCTTCCCTATCCACTCCTCTGTCGATGAGCATTTAGGTTGTTTCCATGACCTGGCTATTGCATAGAGTGCTGCAATGAACACTGGAGTACGTGTGTCTTTTTGAGTCATGGTTTCCTCTGGATAGATGCCCAGGAGTGAGATTGCTGGATCAAATGGTAATTCTATTTTGAGTTTTCTGAGGAATCTCCATCCTGTTTTCCGCAGTGGTTGCACCAATTTGCATTCCCACCAACAGTGTAACAGGGATCCTTTTTCTCCACACCCTCTCCAGTACTTATTGTTTGTAGACTTTTTGATGATGGCCATTCTGGCTGGTGTAAGGTGGTACCTCATAGTGGTTTTGATTTGCATTTGTCTAATGAGGAGTGATGTTGAACATCTTTTCATGTGTTTATTTGCCATCTTGATGTCTTCTTTGGAGAATTGTCTGCCTAGATCCTCCACCCATTTTTTGATGGGGTTGTT
>PVHT021183608.1:16133730-16160372 GCA_004024745.2 Catagonus wagneri | reverse complement strand
TGGTTTCCTCTGGATAGATGCCCAGGAGTGAGATTGCTGGATCAAATGGTAATTCTATTTTGAGTTTTCTGAGGAATCTCCATCCTGTTTTCCGCAGTGGTTGCACCAATTTGCATTCCCACCAACAGTGTAACAGGGATCCTTTTTCTCCACACCCTCTCCAGCACTTATTGTTTGTAGACTTTTTGATGATGGCCATTCTGGCTGGTGTAAGGTGGTACCTCATAGTGGTTTTGATTTGCATTTGTCTAATGAGGAGTGATGTTGAACATCTTTTCATGTGTTTATTTGCCATCTTGATGTCTTCTTTGGAGAATTGTCTGCCTAGATCCTCCACCCATTTTTTGATGGGGTTGTTTGTTTCTTTGTTGTTGAGCTGTAGGAGGTGTTTGTAAATTTTGGAGGTTGATCCCTCATCAGTCGATTCACTTGCAAATATTTTCTCCCATTCTGTGGGTTGTCTTTTCATTTTGTTTAGGGTTTCCTTTGCTATGCAGAAACTTTGAAGTTTAATTAAGTCCCATTTGTTTATTTCTCTTTTATTGTCCTTACTCTGACACATGGATCTGAGAAGATGTTGCTATCATTTATGTCAGAAAGTGTTTGGCCTATGCTTTCCTCTAAGACTTTTTTGTATCTGGTCTTATATCTAGATCTTTAATCCATTTTGAGTTTCTTTTTGTGCATGGTGTTAGGAAGTGTTCTAGTTTCATTTTTTTACATGTGGCTGTCTAGTTTTCCCAGCACCACTTACTGAAGAGGCTGTCTTTTCTCCAATGTATATTCTTGCCTCCTTTGTCATAGATTAGTTGACCATCGATGCATGGATTTAATTCTGGGCTTTCTATCCTGTTCCACTGATCTATATTTCTGTCTTTGTGCCAGTACCATACGGTTTTGATGACTTGTAACTTTGTAGTAGAGTCTGAAGTCAGGGACCCTGATTCCTCCAGCTCCATTTTTCTTTTTCAGGTTGTCTTTGGCTATTCTGGGTTTTTTGTGTTTCCAAACAAACTTTAAAATATCTTGTTCTAGTTCTGTGAAAAAGATCCTTGATAATTTCATAGGGATTGCATTGAATGTGTAGTTTGCCTTGGGTAATATTGTCATTTTGATAATATTGACTCTTCCAATCCAAGAGCATGGTATGTCTCTCCACCTGTTTAAGTCATCCTTGATTTCTTTCATCAGCGCCTTATAATTTTCAGAGTACATGTCTTTTGTCTCTTTAGGCAGGTTTATTCCTAAGTATTTGATTCTTTTTGATGCGATGGTAAATGGGATTGCTTCCCTAAATTCTCTTTCTGATCTTTCATTGTTAGTATATAGAAATGCAGTTGATTTCTGTGTATTAATTTTGTATCCTGCAACTTTACCAAATTCATTGATGAGCTCTAACAGTTTTCTGGTAGAGTCTTTAGGATTTCTAGGTATAGTATCATGTCATCTGCAAGTAGTGATAGTTTTACTTCTTCCTTTCCAATTTGTATTCCTTTTATTTCTTTTACTTCTCTGATTGCTGTGGCTAGGACTTCCAGAACTATGTTGAATAGTAGTGGTGAGAGTGGACATCCCTGTCTTGTTCCTGATCTCAGCAGGAATTCTTTCAGCTTTTCACCATTGAGAATGATGTGAGCTCTGGGTTTGTCATAGATGGCCTTTATTATGTTGAGGTAGTATCCCCCTATGCCCACTTTCTGAAGGGTTTTTATCAGAAATGGGTGTTGGATTTTGTCAAAGGCTTTTTCTGCATCTACGGAGAGGATCATATGGTTTTTATTCTTCAGTTTGTTAATGTGGTGTATCACACTGATTGATTTGTGAATATTGAAGAATCCTTGTATCCCTGGGATAAAACCCACTTGATCGTGATGTACAGTCCTTTTAATGTGTTGTTGGATTTGGTTGGCTAGTATTTTGTTGAGAATTTTTGCATCTGTGTTCATCAGTGAATTTGGCCTGTAATTTTCTTTTTTTGTGATATCTTTGTCTGGTTTTGGTATCAGGTTGATGTTTGCTTCATAGAATGAGTTTGGAAGTGTCCCTTCCTCTGCAATTTTTTGGAAGAGTTTCAGAAGGATAGGCATTAGTTCTTCTCTAAATGTTTGATAGAATTCACCTGTGAAACCATCAGGTCCCGGACTTTTGTTTGTTGGAAGTTTTTTAATCACAGTTTCAATTTCAGAACTTGTGATTGGTGTATTCATCTTTTCTATTTCATCTTGGTTTAGTCTTGGAAGATCGTACTTTTCTATGAATGTGTCCATTTCTTCTAGGTTTTCCATTTTGTTGCCATGTAGTTGCATATAGTGGTCTCTTATGATCCTTTGTATTTCTGTGATGTCTGTTGTTACTTCTCCTTTTTCATTTCTAATTTTATTGATTTGTGTCCTCTCTCTTTTTTTCTTGACAAGTCTGGCTAAGAGTTTATCAATTTTGTTGATCGTTTTGAAGAACCAACTTTTAGTTTCATTGATCTTTTCTATGGTTTTCTTCGTTTCTATTTCATTGATTTCTGCTCTGATCTTTATGATTTCTTTCCTTCTACTAACATTATGTAATTGCACTTTTGTTACTGAGGCCAAGCTCATACTGCTCACTGCATGACAAGCAGTTGTATTTGTTCTTCCCTATTACTTTCCACCTTCATCCTTGGGTTTTAGAAAACTTTGTTACTTTTATTTGATCACTTCTTAGGTCATAAGGGCTTTGTTGTCACAAGTCATTTAATTCTTTTTAATTTCCTCAAAAGCACTTGATCTAGAGCATTATTAGCTAAAACAAGCAAACAACCAAATAAAACAAACCTGTGTTGAAAAAGTGAAAAAACAACTGAAGAAATAATGAGTTGCCCTGGGCCTTTCATCAAAGGGACAGTTACTTGCACCAATCTGGGCTAAAATGAAATATCATTTCAATTTCATCACTTTTATATCCATGTGCAAGGGCTGCTTAACCTATTTTAGATGAAATAAAAAAGTGAAAACTGCTAAGAGCATTGTTATTTCAGTAAAAATAAATCTAAGCCTTTCTCAACACCAGGATTGTTTTTAAGGCAGTGACAGTTGCTTAATAGATCTCAGGGAACAAGAGTCGCTGGGAAAATATATTTTTACTGTTGTAAATGTAAAGCAGAGAACCGTGATGACTTTTCCCCTCAGCACTCAAAGGGTTTCTGAGCTACTTTGAAAACAATAAGGTGTGAATGCACAATTTTTTATGGATTGGGAAGCTAAACCCCTAGGAGACCAAGCAGGTAACTACATAGCTATTTTCAAATCCAAGAGTCAAATTCTGCATTCTCATTTTCCAATGCCATTCACAGACTGCTGTGAATAACATGAAACAAATATTGATTTCAGATTTTTATTGGTACAGCTTAGCAGAGCTTAATTTCTAATGTAGCCAAAATTTAATGTTTTATATCTGTGTTTACACCACAAAACAGTCATTTGTCTAATGAGAAAGCTTTTAAATCAAAACACTTAATTCTTACTTTCAACCAAGGAGTGTCTCAGTCTCACAGGTGCTCTGCTAGTACTTTGTGTTACTCCAAAAATGGATTGCTAGGGATTTGGATGGAGAACCAGGAATGAATATTAAACAGGCAATTTTATGGAACTTCTAAATTTTTTAGTTCTTAATGAGTTAGAGATTCGTTGTTTAAATTCATTTGTCTTTAAAGTAGCATTTGAAATGTTAGACAAATTAATAGGAAAATGTATTTTAAAATATATTTGAAAATCCAATGTAAATGATTTATTTATTTTTTTTGAAAGTGCAGATTTATTATTTCTCCTGATATTGGGGTCAGACAGGTGATTTTTCTGGTCTTCATCAGCTTGACTAGTACTGGATGGTCTAGGACTCAGAGGAGGTGGAGGGAGGGAAAGGATGATTGAAGCTTTGTCCTGTGGTCTCTCATCCTCCAGGAAGATACCCTAGGCATCTTTCCATGCAGAATAAGGATTTTCTGTGACACATAATGGAAAGCCCTGACATGCAGGTAACTTTCCAGTCTCTGCTTTTGTCAAATTTTTTTAAACTTTGGTATTTGTATATATTATAGAATGATCACCGTAATAACTTTGGTTAACATTGTTGCCAAAGGATCGGGCTGCTTCCATACATTGATGCCAAATAGAAACAGAGTTGGAGGAAACAGAAAAAGTAGCTTTAATTGCCAGGCAAAGAGGGAACACAGCAGGTTAGTGCCTCAAAGAATGTGTCCCCCTTGGAGTGGGTAGTAAGGAGTCTTATAGTGTTCAAGGAGCAGGGTGTGATCAGCTCATGGACATTTTCCTGATTCGTTGGTGATGAGGTAATTGGGAGTCAGAGTCATCAGCCTTCTGGTTCCAACTGGTCTCGGGTCTACTTGATTGTGAGCAGCATACAGTTGACTTTTTCCACCTGGTGGGGGTTTTAGCACCTGCAAAAATCTCCAAGGACATGGCTCAGAATATTATCTGTAGTCCTTGAAGAAGAGCTAACTAAAAGTCCTTGACTTGTTGAATGGCTAAACTATTACTGTTTTGTCTTGCTTGACTCTTTTCCTTTTTCTCTGTATTTTCTCACTTCTCTGATTAAATTGATTCTTTGACTAAAGCTTTCCTATGGACAAAAAGGCAGGTGGAGGACGTGAGTGGGGGCCCACTCTGGGAGGACTCACAGGGTCCTGCTCGGTTAACATATTTGTCACCATACAGAGTTGTAAATTATTTTTTATTGTGACAAGGACTTTAAAATTTTCTCTTATCAACATTCAAGTGTACAGTAGGGTATTATTAGTTGTAGTCATCATGCTGTACATTATATCCCAATGACTAATTTTTTATAACTGCAAGTTTATACCTTTTCATTCCCTTTACCTGTTTCATCTACCCCAGCGCCATCCTCTGCCTCTGGCAATCACAAATCTCTTCTATATCTATAAGCTTGGTTTTTTGTTTGTTTGTTTTACATTCTACATGTAAGTGAGATCATACAGTATTTGTCATTCTTTGTCTGACTTGTTTCACTTAGCATAATGCCTTCAGGGGCTATCCATATTATCACAAATAGCAAGATTTCACTCATTTTTGTGGTTGAGTAGAGTTCCATTGTATAGATATATATCACATTTTCTTTATCCAGTCATCCACTAGAATAATTTTTTTATTATAGTTGATTTACAATGTCCTGTCAATATCCATTCATCCATTGATGGACATTTAGGTTATTTCCATATTTTACCTATTTAAATAATGCTGCAGTGAACATGGGGATGTTTAGGTCTTTTCAAATTAGAGGTTTTTGGGTGGGTTTTGGTTTTGTTTTGTTTTGTTTTTGGTGAATAAATACCCAGAAGTGGAATTGCTAGATCATATGGTAGTTCTCTTTAAATTTTGGAGAAACCTCCCATACTGTTTTTCATAGGGCTGAACCAATTTACCTTCCCAATAACAGTGTACAAGTGTTCCCTTTTTTCCATATCCTCACCAAGAGTTATTATTTCCTTTTTATAATAGCCATTATAACAGCTGTGTGGCGATAACTCATTGTGGTTGATTTGCATTTCCCTAGTGATTAGTGATGTTGAGGTCTTTTCATGTTCCTATTAGCTCTCTCTATGTCTTCTTTGAGGAAAATGCCCATTTTTAAATTGGATTGTTTGTAATTCCCCATGGCTCAGTGCAAACAAATCTGACTAGTATCCCTGAGGATACAGGTTCAATCCCTGGCTTCTCTCAGTGGGTTAAGGATCCAGCATTGCCTACAACTGTGTTGTAGGTTACAGACGTGGCTCAGATCTGGCGAAGCTATGACTGTGGCATAGGCTAGAAGCTATAGCTCTGATTCAGTCTGTAACCTGGGAACCTCCATATGCTGTGGCTGCGGCCACCCTCCCCCCAAAATAAGTTTTTAATAAAAAAAGGATTTTTTTTTTTTTTTTTTTAGCTATTGAGTTGTATGAGTACTTTGCATACTTTGGCTATTAACCCCTGTTAGATATATTACTTGCATATATTTTCACCCAATCAGTAGGTTGCCTCTTCATTTTGTTGATGATTCACTGTGTTGTGCAGAGCCTTTTAGTTTAATGTAGTCCTACTTGTTTATTTTTGCTTCGTGGATTTGATTTTGGAGTCAGATTAAAAAAAATCATTGCCAAGACCTATGTCAAGGAAATTACCATCTATGTTTTCTTCTAGAAGTTTTATGATTTTAGGTGTTACATACAAATCTTTAACCCATTTTGAGTTAGCTATTGCATATGACATAACAGGGTAGTCTAAGTTCATTCTTTTGTAAATGGCTGTCCATTTTTTTCCAACACCATTTATTGAAGACTCTGTCCTTTCTCCATTGTATACTTTTGGCTCCTTTGTCATGACTGTATATTCATAGGTTTCTTTCTTAGTTCTATATTCTGTTCCAGTGATCTATGTGTCTGTTTTTCTGCCAATAGCATACTGTTCTGATTATTACCGCTTTGTAATATAGTTTGATATCAGGGAGCATGATGCCTCCAGCATTGTTCTTCTTTCTCAAGATTGCTTTCGCTTTTTGGGGGATCTTTTGTGGATCCATACAAATTTCAGAATGGTGCTAGTTCTACTTGTCTGAAAAATGCCATTGGAATTTTGATAGAACTTAGACCTATAGAGGTTGCTTTGGATGGTATAGCTACTTTAACAACTTAATTTTTTGAATCCATGAGCAATATCTTTTTAGAGCTACACCTGTAGCACACTGAAGTTCTCAGGCAAGGACTGAATTGGAGGTACAGCTGCTGGCCTGTGCCACAGCCACAGCAACACTGGATCTGAGTCACATCTGCAACCTATGCTGCATCTTGTGGCAATGCTGGATTCTTCAAGCTGCTCAGCAAGGCCAGGAATTGAGCCAGCATCCTCACCGATACCATGTTGTGTTCTTAACCTGCTGAGCCACAACAGAAACTCAGCAATACACTTTCTATTGCATCTACAAAAGTTGCTTTGGGTAGTATGGGCATTGTAATAATCTTAATTCTTCCAGTCTGAACAGTATCTTTCCATTTATTTGTGTCTTCTTCAGTACCCTTCATCAGTGTCCTACAGTTTTTGTTATATGTCTTTCACCTCCTTGGTTAAATTTATTCCTCAGTATTTTATTTATTTTCATGCAACTGTAAATGGGATTTAAAATTTTTCTCTTTCTGGTAGTTCATTGTTAGTGTATAGAGAGAAACACAACAGATTTTTGTTATTTTTATATTGATTTTATATCCTGCAATGTTACCAAAGTCAGTTATTTGTTCTAACAGTTTTTTTTTTTTTTGGTGGAATCTGTAGAGTTTTCCACATACGCTATTATGTCATCTGCGAACAGAGACAAGTTTATTTCTTCTTTTCTAACTTGGATGCCTCTTATTTTGTCTTCTTCCTTAACTCCTCTGGCTTGGACTTACAATACCATGTTGAATAAAAGTAGCAAGAGTGGGCCACCTTGTTTTATTCCTGACCATAGAGGAAAATCTTACAGCTTTTCACCGTCAAGTATGTTTGTTGTGGGTTTGTCATGGCCTTCAGTTTGTTGAGATCTGACTCCTCTTATACCCACACAAGACAGCAGCACAAAAGAGCAAAAACACTATGAAAAGGAGCAGCTTCATTCTGCCAAGGGTGCCAAACATGAAAATCAATAAAAAACCCTAGTTATCAAACTGAGAATTAAATAGATGAGGATTACAATACAGAGAGAGTGGAGTTCTGATCTGGTGCTCACTTGCTACTTCATCAAGACCCCCACAAGCTGCTAGCTGCAAAGGACAAAGTGATCCTGTGAGTGGCACATCTGTTCAAAGACAGGTCCACAGCACTGGGCAGAGCAGGCTGTCTTGGTGAAATTTTCAGGAAACTGTAGAGGTAAGCAAAGACCATCCATACTGAAACAAATGGAGTGCTTTTTAATTTATTTAGAGCTTGCAATAGAAAGGAAGTCAGCCACTGCCCACTTGCGTTTGGCAGACTCAAAGGCAGGTAGAAGTGTTGGAAAACCCTATGGTGGGAAAAAGGAAGGCACAGGTGTGCCCTCACTGTGTAACAGGGAAGAACAAACCCAACTCTCTACTGGATCTATTCCTTTGCCTCTAACCTCTGTGCTCTGCTGCCTGTGCTTAGTCATTCTGGCTTTTCACCCTTTGTAAAAGAATGTTGCCTATAGCCTGAAATTTATGGGACAGCCCATTCTTAAGGCTCTGACCTTTAAGGGGATGACACTTTTCCATTCACATAGAAATATTTAGTAGCAAACCAGAGAATAACATTTGTCTTATTAGAGGTTTACAGGAACATTGTGCCCAGACCTACTTGGATAGCTGCAAGAACAAAGGAGCATCCTGACACTAAGAAGTGTGCAACAACCAGCCACAATCCTTCCTCTTTTAGCATAAAAGAAGCCTGACTTCTAACTCGGGTCAGACCATTCTTTTGGACACTAGTCTACCATCTTCTTGGTCTGTTGGCTTTCCTAATAAAGTTACTATTCCTTGCCTCAACAGCTTGTCTTGAGTGGTGAGCAGGGAGAACTTGAACTCAGTAACAATTGGAAGTGGTTGCTGGGGAAGCTGGAGGTGCACCAACTAGAAGTAGGCCTCTTCTGAGCTTGGTTTGAGACTGGTTTCTCTGGCTGGTTCTGAGGTGGAAGTGGAGGCATAAAATAGGAAAGCTGGCAGGCTTTGATAAAGTACTGATTGTCTGGGCCTATTGCTGCAGGTTGTGGTTCTGAGTTCTGTTGTCATGTATGGTGCAGCCATTGTCTATTTGTGTATTCAGTCTCTTACAGTTATTTACAGAACTCTGAAATATCATTTTATTTTTCTTCCTGTGCTACTGAGGTACATTTTCTGCATCATGATTAAATAAGTGACCATAGTGACAGGCTTATTGGCTTCACATAGATAATAAAGTATGTACAGCATTTTAGGTAAAAGTTTACTCATTTAAAAAATTAATGCAGCAAAACCTCATACCAGTGTGAATGACCATCATCAAAAGTCTACAAATAATATGTGCTGGAGAGATGTGGAGAAAAGGGAACCCTCCTCCACTTACATGTTGGTGAAAATGTAACTTGGTACAGCCACTGTGGAGAAGAGTCCGGAGGTTCCTTTAAAAAGTAGAAATAGAGTTACCATATGGATCTAGCAATCCTACTTTTGGGCATGTGTCTGGAAAATATGAAAAGTCTAACTCAAAAAACTACATGCACCCTAATGTTCACTGCAGCACTATTTACAATAGCCAAGACATGGAAACAACCTAAATGTCCATCAACAGGTGAATGGATAAAGAAGATGTGGTATATAGGTACAATAGACTATTACTTGGCCGTAAAAATAATGAAATAATGCCAATTTTTGCAACATGGATAGACCTAGAGGTTATCATACTAAATGAAGAAAGCTAGACAGAGAAAGACAAATATAACACTATCATTTATATGTGGTATCTTAAAAAAATGATACAAAGAACTTATTTACAAAACAGAAACAGACTCACAGACATTGACAACACACAGTTACTAAAGAGGAAAAGCAGGGGGATAAATTAGGAGTTTGGGAGCAACAGATACATACTACTAAATATAAAATAGCTAACCAACAAGGACCTACTGTATAGCACAGGAACTATAATCAGTATCTTACAATAACCTAGGGTGGAAAAGAATGTGAAAAAGAACAAACACACACACACATATATGTTCTGTATATATGTGTGTGTGTGTGTTCTGTGTTATATATATATGTGTGTGTGTTCTGTACACACACATATATATACATATATGTTCTGTTAGTTGTGTTGGTTTCAGATGTACAGCTGAATCACTTTGCTGTACACCTGAAATGAATACAACATTGTAAATTGACTCTACCTCAAAAATTTTTAAAAAGAATGAGAAAAAAATTAATGCAATAAAAGAAACCCAAACAAATATTTAACCAGAAAAATAATGATCTCAAAGAGGTTCTTAAAGGGAAATCCATTTGGATCTCCCTACCGTACCCTTGAACGCCTTCTCCTCACTGTCCCTGCCATTTCTCCTTGAGGCTGTTTTAAAATGAATAAGTGGCTTTTACCAGGCGTGAACTAGCTCTTTATAGAGAGGAGGGTGACCTGTTTTAGATGTTCACACCCCTGACAGGTGTTGTACTGTGTGACTAGGAAGCGAGGAAACCTAGAAGGCTCAAACTAGAAGAAACCCTTGGAATATTCCCTGCTTTCCTGCAGCCAGTAAATGGGATTTTTAAACTGCGTGAGATCTTAGCACTCTCAGTGTTCTGGCTGTGAGCCTGTAGCCTCTTAAGATCAGTGCCAGAAGCAGCCTGCCTAGCGGAGTGACAGTGCGTTGAGGAACACGCTGTGCTACTTTACTTGTTACCTTCAGCCTTCTCTGCCCTCCTTCCTCCACCTCTTGCTATCCTCTTTCACACACACCTCCTCTAACACCTCCATTTTCATTTAAATTTCTCTAGGGTAATGCAAATCAAGCTTTTTTTCTTCCCTTCCGGAGTCTGACATAGAAAAAGATAGTTCACCTTATCTGGCTCAAAGCCTAGGATGACTGACTACTAGTTTCAGATTTAGATTTCATGCCTTTGACTTATTCAGAATCCACTGCATTTTTTTTTAAAGAGTTTTCTCCTGGGAAAGTATATTCCTAAGCCCTAAACAAGCACAGGGCATTATTAGTTTTTAAATCTGTTGAGTTTTTTATTTGTCTTGGAAAGACATTTCTTACCAAAGAAATATGGGGAGTTTGAAACCTAAGGAGAGCTAATGTGTGTTCAGAGCATTTCCTCATGTGAAAATACATCTTCAAAAATCCCTAACCATGGGGACCTGGAAACATGGTCACCTCTTCACCACAGAGAGGCACACCAAAGGCATATACAGTTACTGTGGTCAGCTGCAGCTTCCAGGACTTCTATGTCTTATGCAGATGGAATGTAGCTTCTAATGATCTGGTTGCATATGTTAAAAACAAAGTTTACCACTGCAAACAATTTAGTAGACACTGGTGGACAGAGAAAGAATATCAGTGCAGTAGAAAAAGTTAAAAACTCCCACTTAATTTATGCATGGTATAATATGATCTTTGGTATTAGCTTTAAAATACTGCAGCAGGAGTTCCCATCATGGCGCAGTGGAAACGAATCCGACTAGGAACCATGGGGTTGTGGGTTCGATCCCTGGCCTTGCTCAGCGGGTTAAGGATCCGGCGTTGCTGTGAGCTATGGTGTAGGTTGCAGATGCGGCTCGGATCTGGTGTTGCTGTGGCATAGGCCAGCAGCTACAGCTCCAATTGGACCCGTGGCCTGGGAACCTCCATATGCCGCAGGCGAGGCCCAAATGGGCAAAAAAAAAAAAAAAAAAAAAAAAGAGTAAAATACTGCAGCAAAGAGAATGCAGGAAGAGAGTGAAAAGATCATTAAAATGTTGGTGATTGTTAAATTGAATTGAGTGATAAACTCTCCATTACATAATTTCTTAGACTTTTCACACTATAGGTTAAAAAAAATCTCTGACAGTGAAAAGCAGGAGTCTGGAAAACAAACAGCAGTCACTGGTCTATCTTATACCACATTGGACAGAACTAGGAAGGACTTCCTCCTCTGGCAAAGGATGGAAATGTTGTCTTCTGACGAGTGAGTCTAATGCCTGGCTCTTCTTGGTTTTGAAATCAGGGAGGATCTCTTGCCCATTACCATCTGCGGTCACCTGAGATGAGTGAGCTACAAGACGTGCCTTGAGAGGGCTGTATTTTTAGTGAGTCACCTTCTATTGACAGGTTTTCAGGGTCTAGACATTGTTTTAGGGTGAGGGGGAGCAGAATATGTGACCCAGAATGTGCCACTTTGCCATATGGATTATTCTGATCTGAAGATTAAGGTCCTATAACCTCAAGAAGAGGTTGTTAACCTCCCTCTTAACTGCCTAAAAGATTTTAGATAGGAGGCCTGAACCAGCAGAGAGCTAATACCAAGCTAAAGACCCCAGGCCCCTAACCCCTTCTCCTTAACTCAGGCTTATATATAAGTTTCATTTACCTGGCTGCTGGGAGCCTCTCACATTTTTTGTGGGACTCCCATATGTATGAAATTAAATTTGTTTTTCAGTTAATCCATCTTATGTCAATTTGATTATTAGATCCACCAAAGAACCTAGAAGGGAAGAAAGAAAAATTTTTTCCTCTATAAGGGATTTACCAAACACGTAGTTTCGGTGGCCAGGCTTGAGGTCTCTCCTGCAATACGACTGCATTAAAAAATTACTTATTCTTTGATCTGCCTCTGCTTTTGCACCCCATGGGCTAGGAACAAGGTAAGCTCTCTTGTCAGGTGGCACATAGCGTTGGAGTCTAGATCCCAGCCCAGGAAGAGTTCACTGGCTTCTCTCTCAAACACTGCCTCAGGGAGTTTATTTAATCTGCTTCTTGCTTTAGCATCTATTCCTATTTCTTCATTTGTCCCCAAATGTCTGTGTGTGTGTGTGTGTGTGTGTGTGTGTGTGTGTGTGTGTGTGTGCGCTTTTTAAGGCTTCACTGGCAGCATATGGAAATTTCCAGGCTAGGGGTCGAATCTGAGGGGCAGCTGCCAGCCTACACCACAGGCAGAGCAACATGGGATCCTTAACCCACTGAGCGAGGCCAGGGATCAAACCTGCGTCCTCATGGATACTACTCAGAACTCCCCCCAAAAGTCTTTTATAGTTGTCTTCCCCTTTCCCCGGTATGAAGGGAATGTCTTCTCTGTTGACTCAATATTGCTATGAAGATGATGTCACCTGAACCAGCAGCATGTGTAGGATGTGACATCACTGATTTAGGTTCTTCTACAATCTCCCTGTCTTGTGGCCTGATAACAAATAGAACAGCAGCAGTCTTGTTTCAAGGTCACCAAATTTGTAAAGACATGCTGTAGCACATCATTATATTCTGTTTCCATTTTACAGACCCCTATAATAACTCCCATTACTATAGGGACCCATACATAAGAGGTGTTCATTACAGGGCCAGTACGAGTCTTGTGATATTACCTAGGCCATGTGAAGCTTGGGCGTATGCAACTAAGGAGGGAAAATGCACACAGAGCCAGCTTAATTATTAAAGGCTGTGGACAAGCAGTGGGGTTTTTCACAAAACTGTTCCCTTATCTATGGTGTTGCAGGCTCAAGAATTCTTTTTCCCTGCAGTCGGATCTTTAAGCATTAGGCCACCAGGGGACTCAGGACTTTCTGCTAGTCAACATCTTTTAACGCTGAGGGGTGGAGTTCCCACAGGGGTACAGGGCAAACGAATCTGACTAGGAAACAGGAGGTTTCGGGTTCGATCCCTAGCCTCACTCAGTGGGTTAAGGATCTGGCATTGTGGTGAGCTGTGGTGTAGGAGCTCTGCTGTAGTATGTTTCTGGTTTTGAATTTGGCTCTTTCCACTTGGGACCTTTTCACTTCTTTCTTTTGTGTTTCCTATAAACAGGAACTGAGTGAGTAATAGAAGTGTAATGATAGCCCCTAGTAAGAGCCACATCTGTGATTTCAGACTTCCTAGTTGCCATGTTAAATATGTGAAAAGGAAAAGGAGAAATTAATTTTAACAATGTATTTTATTTAACTGAGTAGAGCCAAAATATAGTTATGTAAGCATTTAATCAGTACGATAATGACTGATGAGCTCTTTCACTTTCTTTTTGTTTTTATTCTACATCTTTGAAATTCAGTGTGTATTTCAGGCTTGCACATGTCAGTTTGGACTGGTCACAACTGCAGTGTTCGATGGGCACTGTGTGGCTAGTTGCTACCAGCCTGGACAATGCAGGTTTAAGGTCTGATTGCATTGCAATGAGCATGTTCAGAAGCAATCGTTCACAGCTGGTGCTGGGCATCTCATGTCACATCAGATGGTCCATAACATCAGCTTACCCCACCATCTAAGATAACAGGAAATATTTTCTTTTCTCATCAAAGAACTGCTTGTTGTCTAACCCACCTTTTAAATAAGATAGAATCCCATGTGCCAACTAGGAAAACATTTAATTGGTTAGGAAAACATTTTAATTGGTTATGACAGTGAGGCAAAAGCAGAAATCAAAGAGGACTGTCTTAGATGATGCAAATTCCTCTACAGGCATTATTAGTAAGTTTGAGGAATTTTAAAATATGATGACATGAGAGGGAGTAGTTCAAATGCTCATGTCCCATGATTGTCTCGGTATAAGTTCTGTTGTTTGTAAGTAACGTAAAATAATGAGCTTCTATTCAGCAGGCAATAGCATCAACCCTAAGAATGTTAACAAGGTACAAAGTTTCAGCAAGAATTGATGCTACGTCTGTAGGTCTTACACTATAAAGACTGTAGTGGTTTCCTCAGAATCTGTACATGAGAAAAAAACAAAATTTGTAAACTAGTAGGTTTAAAGATTATTCAAATAAAAGTGATGGGTAAGTTGCATATTGCCCTTAAAAAATACATTTGGGAGTTCCCGTTGTGGCTCGGGGGGTTAAGAACTGGCTAGCATCCATGAGGATGTAGGTTCAATCGCTGGCCCTGCTCAGTGGATTAAGGATCCATTGTTGCTGCAAGTTGCAATGTAGGTCACAGATGTGGCTTGTGTCCGGTGTTGCTGTGGCTGTGGCATAGGCCGGCAGCTGTAGCTCTGATTCAAATCCTAGCCCAGGAAATTCTATATACCACAGATGCAGCCATTAAAAAAAATACATTTGACTCTCTTTTCTTTCAATGTGTACATTCATCATTTAATGATATAATAAGCACTTTGATAGCAGTTTTGTTGAAAATTCTATATCAGACATTAATCATGGAGCCAAAGCAGAGGTAACTTAATTCCTGCACAGAGTTGCTTCTCATTGCCTTTGACAAGGGACTAAGTGGGATTGAATCCTTCCCGTTTCTTGAGGCTATTCTGACTGGGATTGACTTACTGGCCTCCAGTGGAGCTTCCTTTCTTCATGGTGTCCACGCTGCAGGGTGGGATATGCAGGAAAATATCATCATGGCCTCTGATCAGCTCTCTTTCCTCATCAAAGGGAGGAAGGAGGAAACAGGCAATCTGGGAGAAAGCAGGCTCTGTGCACAGCGAGGCACTAGCTTCCTGCCTCATGTCTCCTAGAACTCTAGAGCTCAGGCCATATTTGGTGGCTTGATAAAAGGCATTAATATGTTTCCCTTAAAAAAAACATAAAAGCATTTACTGGATTTTCCTAGGCCCACTCTTTCAAACAGTCTAGCATTCAAAGTGTGTGAAGCTTTGGAGCTACTCAAGCTCTCTGAAGGCTGCTGAGAATTTTGCCCAGAGCCTCAGAAGTAAAGGCGAGGAGTTACTTGTCTTTGTCGAGTGCCCTGTCTATAAAGTGGGAATAGAAACAGCCTTGTTAAAACATTTTAAATTCCTTGGCTACCATCACATATCTAATCATAAAATACCATTTTGCCTTCTTTCCAGTGTTCTGAGAGTAGCTTTAGTCCAATGGCATAAATCACCAGCAATGGGCCGAGGGAGTGAAATCTGTTGGATAAGGGATTGCTTGGATGAGTGTGTGATTCAGGTTTACAGCTCCTGCCACAAAGCCTAACCGGGCTCTCTCTGCAAATCGTTTCTCTTTTTCCCAGCATGGAGCATCTGCTGCTCAGGCAAATGAAAATCAGAACCAAAGAGAAACACAGATTGGGTTTTCCTAACCATACATTGTAAATAAGCTTATCACCTCATGATCATTGCTCTGAGCCATTTTGGACACCATTTCTGAACAATTTGGGATACCTCTAAATCAGCAGAGTGCTTTTCTTCTAGGGGCTAAAAGCTTTTTGTGTGTAACCTGGCTTAATTTTATGCAATGAGGGGGCAGAATTGCCTACCTCCCCCTTCTTTCTGTTGAGGTTTGTTAGTCACGTGGGGCTCACAGAGGGACAGTACAGTGGGGGAAGAAGAAGCTTGGTCCCAAAGCCCAGCTGACTTTCTCCTCCTCTGTGTAGCTGGGTGAGACTGGGCAACATAAATCTCAAAGAATGATCATTCCATTCTTTGTAAAAATGAGGGTAAGTATAACTTTTCTGTAGAAATGTGAGGAGGATTTAATTAAATGAGGTACCACTTCATCTCCCTCTACTCAACACCTTCCCAATGATTTCTTTCAAGCCCACTATGCTACAACTGAATCTCAATTCTTAGCAAATGACTTTGATTCTTACTATGCTGAGAAAAGAGAGCAGAGAGGGAAGAAATAGTATAACAAGAATTCTTTCAACTTTCTACAGCTGTGAGCTTAAGCTTATCTGCATTTCCATGCATCTTCACCCTTTCTTTGTTCTCATGGAGGGATAATGAGCCCCAGTGTTCAAGCCTAACCCTCCCTTTTTTGTTCTGAATCCCACCCACTTTCACTTCCTTAGGACCTAGTCTATTAACCATCCACTCTACTTCTTCTATGTTATCATTTCCCTTTTTATGGCATCTTTGCTATGACACCTAGTTATATTCACTATTTCAGTTTTTACAAAGGAAACCCTCAGAGTTCCCATTGTGGCTCAGTGGATTAAGAACCTAACATAGTCTCCATGAGGATATGGGTTCAATCTCTGACCTTGCTTAGTGGGTTAAGGATCCCACATTGCTGCAAGATGTGGTGCAGATGTGGCTTGGATCCAGTGTTGCTGTGGCTGTGGCATAGGCTGCAGCTCTGCTGCTCAGCTGTAGCTCTGACTTGACTCCTAGCCCAGGAACTTACATATGCCTCAAGTGTGGCCATAAAACAAAACAAAACAAAACAAAACAAAACAAATGAAAAACCCCAAAGGAAACCCTCCCTAGATCTGTTCTAGGTGGATACGGCTGGCAGCCTCTGTTCTTCCCTTCCCTTTACCATCAAGCTTCTCAGAAGAGCCCTGCTTCCTGCTTCATTTTTACTCACTCTTCAACCCATTGTAATCTGGCTACTGCCCTACAATCTACATGGAAACTAATTTGCCAAGAGCACCTATGATTGTTTTGTTTTAAACTTTACCAGTCCCTTCTAGGTTTTCGGCTTGTTCAAATTATCTGATACATGTGTATCTGTAAGAAGTCCCTCCTATTTAAAATATTCTTTCCCTGTTTTTGAGATTTCACATCCTCTTTGACTTTCCTTCTACTCCTTTGCCTGCCTATTCTCAGCATTTTTTGCCAGTGATATTTCTGGTGATAGTCCTATAATGTGGTGGCTTCTCTTCTGGAATATTGTCCCCTCTCAATTCTATACCATTTTCCTGAGTGATCCAACAATTTCCAAGATCTCATTCTGGGGTAATGGAGCCTAAAACTGTGACTCATGGAGTTCTAAGACTCATCAGACCCCGTAGATAACCTTCTAGTCTTCCAAGAACAATGTGTTTACTTATTAAACTTTCATCTCCTCCCCTACCATTTCCTTTCCCCTTTTTCTTATCTCAGTGAGGGGCCCCTCCTTTCACTCAGTTGCCCAAACCAAAAGGCTGGATGTCAACTTAGGGTCTTTATTTTCCTCCAGAGTATACACCACCAACCTAGCAAGCCAGCATCCAAGTCCTAGAGCTTTCACCTCTTCATATCTCTCACTGCTTCTGCCTATCTTTTCTCACTGAGATTTGCTACCACACCTGCCTCTGACCTGCTTACCCCACCTTAGACCTGGCTCTCCAGTCCATCCCCATTTTGACCCTCACCATAATCTTTCTGCGACCTAGACACCACTCTGTACATTTCACTCCCCGCTTTAAAATTCTTTAATTATTCTATTTTGCTTTATTGATCTATTCAAGGCACTTCATAATCTTGCCTCTGCTTCACTTTTTGTATTGTTAAGTTTTTATGCCCTCTTCCTAAAACTCTGTGATTCAGACAGACTGACAACGGAATGCCCTGTAAATGCGTCATGCTTATTGGCACTTACTTTTGCATATGCATTTTTTTTTTTTTTTTTACAGGAGCAACTTTCCTCCACCCTCCCAAATTTATCTAACTCTTACTCACCAGATGTCAGTTTCTACCTGACCTCCTCTAAGAAGCCTTCACTATCGCTTTCTCTTTCATTGCCACAAACTAGCTAAATCCTGTGTGGCCTCTTACTAGTGTCTTCTCTAAATTTGGTGTTCAGTAATTGATAGCTGTTATTATTGTGTTGTCGTTGTCATCATTGTTATTATTATCAGACCCCCATCTAAGGCTTTTGGATTTCAAGTCCAGTGTTATTTTCATAGTGGACTATATCATTTCTATGATGATCTATCTACTTCTCATGAAAAGTCTGAGTTGCTGTGAGTTATCATTATTAGCTTTAAGAGCTCCCTAATTCTGTGGCCTTTTCAAATCCCCAGGTCCCGAGCATTAATCTTAGTTCTGCAGGGAGGGAACAAAGACATTGCCTTTGCAATATGAACATCAATCAGAATGAGTTAATGTCCACCTTTATCATTGCTCCTTGGAAACTGAAGATGTGTGTTCTTCTGGCCATTGTAATAGCATTGGTGTAATAATCTAGACAGGCCCCACGAGTGGAGGAAATTCCTCTTTGGTGATTGCAAGTAATGCTCTTTGAATGGGAAGGGGAAAGCAAAGGCTAAGTCAGAGACCATGCAAACTCAAAGACTACGAACTATTGGAATTACTCTGGCTCCTCCTAAGACTTATATACACAAAAAATAAAGAATTCAACAAAATACATGCTGTGAGTTGGCTCCCATATTCAGGTGACCTTGATTTAGCTGGAATGTTTCTTTCTCTCTTTTTAAGGTCAAATGCTTGTGGATTCTAATTTTTACCTCAAAACTGTATCCTTTGCTAAGAATGTGAAACTCTTCTTTCGATTAACACTGAATAATCTTTTCAACTTGGCAGGACTGTAAATATTCAAATGAGAGAAGTCATTGTGCTTTAGTACCATGTACACCTTTTGTTCTGGATAATGAGCACAAATATAAAAGCCTAATTATCAGTGCTGTTTTACACCCCATGGAGTGTTGACGGCGTGTAAGACACCTTTTAGAGTGAAGGAAAAATACAGTCTCTGACCTGAATAAAGATTCATAGTCCCTAAAAAGCATTGATTTTTAATTGGCCACGAATATATCCTTACATTTGCTAATCTTATTGTAAGGACTAATTCTTGGCATTATTTTGCTATTATTGGAAACAATGAGTACATAGAAGAGATTGTATGATATCAGATTAGTCTGAAGTGTTAAAACATTTAAAAACATAGTCAGTATTGACAAAGCATATAGTAATAATTTGTTTTGTTCATATATCTATGTGACTGCTTTGATGTTGGGAAATACGGTATTCTGAATGGCTGCCAAAGCAGTGTTCCATCTGGCTCTGTAAGATGCCTGTGTATATCTGACCATCGGCTGGGTTCTAGTGTTGCAGCGGTAACTGTGGCTTTATCTCTGCCTCCCCACTCCAATCATAAGGCATGCAGGTGATCCATGTCTAATAACAGAACCATGGGCAAGGTCAGAGGAAGTTCTGACCTTGTGTGAGCAGCTGTCAGAAAATAGCTAGTCCTCAAGAAGCAAGCGATTAAGGAAGATGAAAAGGTGTTCACTAAGTGGACAGCAAAATAAATAAATAAATAAATAAATAAGTAAGTAAGTAAGTAAGGTAGAAGCTAGGTCATAAAGAACTATGTTAACAAAGTTACCTAATTTATTATCCAAACTGGGAAAATTTTGATATTGAAAGGGAGTTGTTTAATAATTATGCTGGAGCATTGGCCAATGTGGGATAAATAGGGTGAGATGATCACTCTACTTCTGTACTAGGCCCATGTGATGGAGAGGAGGTGAATAGTTTTAAGACTGGACAGAGGCCTAAATATATTTTCATTCTTAAAGGCCACTTTTGGTGGCAGTGTGGTAGATAATTAGAAAGGGAGGGACCGTGGACACAGATAGTTTAGTTGGCTAAAACAGTCAAGCCCCTAGAGGACACGTGCTGAGAGCCTCATGGAGGCAGGGACCACAAGAAAACAGAAGAGGCAATACATTTGAAAATATTTAGAGGTCAGAATCATATGGAATGGTGACTAGATTTTGAATATTCAGAGGAAAAGAGATTTTGGGATAATTACAGAGTTTCTGGGATGGGCGATTGTTTGTTATGGTGCAAACAACTGAAATAAAGATCAGAAGATGATCAGTAGGTATGGGTTCAGGGAGAGCAAAAGATTAGTGCTGCAGTGGTGGCTGCAGTGTGATGAAAATGTCTCCTAGCTGATTAGAAAGATGGACAGATGTTCAGAGTAAAAGCCATGGCTCCAGAGGAACGCATGAAACTATTGTAATTACAAAACGACTTGGCTTCCGTGGAATGCTGCTGGAATTCTTGGAAGGACTCAATATTAATTCTTTTAATGTTAATGTGTCTTCTAGAAATACAACTCTAATAGCACTTTTTATTACATTCTTGTCTTATAGCAAATGTTTTCTCTCTCTCATTGGAGAATAGTATTTGTTTTCTTAGCTCTGTTTTCTTTTGGTATTTTTTTTTCTTATTGGCGTATAGTTGATTTATAACATTGTGTTAGTTTCAGGTGTACAACAAAGTGAATGAGATATACACATATATCTCCTTTCTTTGTCAGATTCTTTTCTCATATAGACTATGAGAGTATTGAGTAGATTTTCCTGTGTAATACGGTAGGTCCTTGTTACTTATCAATTTTGTATATAGTAGTATGTAGATGCCAAACCCAACCTTCCAGTTTATCCTTCCTCCCAGTGTTTCCATCTTGGTAACCATAAGTTTGGTTTTGAAATCTTTGCATTTGTTTCTGCTTTGTGAATAAGTTCTTTTATATCACTTTTATTAGATTACACATATTAGTGATGTCATATGATATTTGACTTACTTCACTTAGTATGATAATTTCTAGATCTATCCATGTTGCTGCAAATGGCATTATTTTGTTCTTTTTATGGCTGAATAATATTCCATTGTCTATATGTACCACATCTTTATCCAATCCTCTGTTGATGGACATTTACATTGCTTCCATGTGTTGGCTATTGTAAATAGTGCTGCATTGTTTTCCTAGCTCTGTTTTGTTTATTTTTTAATTTTAATTTTTATTTTTTTCCATTGCTTAATGAATTTTATTACAATTATAGGTGTACAAAAATCATTACAACTCAATTTGATAGCATTTGCGTCCCATACCCTCAGTGCATCCCCCTACCCCCCAGATTGTCTTATTGAAAAACCAAAGGTTTTCCAAAGTCTGTGAGTCATTGTTCTGTAAAGAAGCTCATTGTGTCTTTTTGGTTTCCACATGTAAGCGGTAGCATTGGATGTTGCTAATTGTCCGGTTTCACTTCGCATGATAATTTCTAGGGCCATCCATGTTGCTATAAATGTTGGAATTTCGTTCCTTTTAATGGCTCAGTAATACTCCATTGTGTGTACGTACCATCTCTTCCCTATCCACTCCTCTGTCGATGGGCATTTAGGTTGTTTCCATGAGCTGGCTATTGCATAGAGTGCTGCAATGAACACTGGAGTACATGTGTCTTTTCGAGTCATGGTTTCCTCTGGATAGATGCCCAGGAGTGGGATTGATGGATCAAATGGTAATTCTATTTTGAGTTTTCTAAGGAACCTCCATACTGTTTTCCACAGTGGTTGCACCAATTTGCATTCCCACCAACAGTGTAACAGGGATCCTTTTTCTCCAGACCCTCTCCAGCACTTATTGTTTGTAGACTTTTTGATGATGGCCATTCTGGCTGGTGTAAGGTGGTACCTCATAGTGGTTTTGATTTGCATTTCTCTAATGAGGAGTGATGTTGAACATCTTTTCATGTGTTTATTTGCCATCTTGATGTCTTCTTTGGGGAATTGTCTGCCTAGATCCTCTTCCCATTTTTGGATGGGGTTGTTTGTTTCTTTGTTGTTGAGCTGTAGGAGGTGTTTGTAAATTTTGGAGATTAATCCCTTGTCAGTCGATCCATTTGCAAATATTTTCTCCCATTCTTTGGGTTGTCTTTTCATTTTGTTGAGGGTTTCCTTAGCTGTGCAGAAACTTTGAAGTTCAATTAAGTCCCATTTATTTATTTCTCTTTTATTGTCCTTACTCTGACACATGGATCTGAGAAGATGTCGCTATCATTTATGTCAGAGTGTTTGGCCTATGTTTTCCTCTAAGAGATTTATAGCATCTGGTCTTATATCTAGATCTTTAATCCATTTTGATTTTATTTTTGTGCATGGTGTTAGGAAGTGTTCTAGTTTCATTTTTTTACATGTAGCTGTCCAGTTTTCCCAGCACCACTTATTGAAGAGGCTGTCTTTTGTCTAATGTATATTCTTGCCTCCTTTGTCATAGATTAGTTGACCATCGATGCATGGGTTTAATTCTGGGCTTTCTATCCTGTTCCACTGATCTATATTTCTGTCTTTGTGCCAGTACCATACAGTTTTGATGACTGTAGCTTTGTAGTAGAGTCTGAAGTCAGGGACCCTGATTCCTCCAGCTCCATTTTTCTTTTTCAGGTTGTCTTTGGCTGTTCTGGGTTTTTTGTGTTTCCAAACAAACTTTAAAATATTTTGTTCTAGTTCTTTGAAAAAGGTCCTTGGTAATTTGATAGGGATTGCACTGAGTATGTGGATTGGCTTGGGCAGTATAGTCATTTTGATAATATTGACTCTTCCAATCCAAGAGCATGGTATGTCTTTCCACCTGTTCATGTCATCCTTGATTTCTTTCATCAGCGTCTTATAGTTTTCAGAATACAGGTCTTTTATCTCTTTAGGTAGGTTTAGTCCTAAGTATTTGATTCTTTTTGATGTGATGGTAAACGGGATTGCTTCTCTAATTTCTCTTTCTGATCTTTCATTGTTATTATATAGAAATGCAGTTGATTTCTGTGTGTTAGTTTCTATCCTATGACTTTGCCATATTCATTGATGAGTGCTAAGAATTTTCTGTTAGAGTCTAGAGGATTCTCTAGGTATATAGTATCCTGTCGTCTGCAAATAGCAATAGTTTTACTTCTTCCTTTCCAATTTGTATTCCTTTTATTTCTTTTACTTCTCTGATTGCTGTGGCTAGGACTTTCAAAACTGTGTTGAATAGTAGTGGTGAGAGTGGCCATCCCTGTCTTGTTCCTGATCTCAGCAGGAATTCTTTGAGCTTTTTACCATTGAGAATGATGTGAGCTCTAGGTTTGTCATAGGCGGCCTTTATTATGTTGAGGTAGTATCCCCCTATGCCCACTTTCTGAAGGGTTTTTATCAGAAATGGGTGTCGGATTTTGTCAAGGCTTTTTCTGCATCTATGGAGAGGATCATATGGTTTTTATTCTTCAGATTGTTAACGTGGTGTATCACACTGATTGATTTGCGAATATTGAAGAATCCTTGTATCCCTGGGATAAATCTCACTTGATCATGATGTACAAACCTTTTAATGTATTGGATTTGGTTGGCTAGTATTTTGTTGAGAATTTTTGCACCTATGTTCATCAGTGAGATTGCCCTGTAATTTTCTTTTTTTGTGATATCTTTGTCTGGTTTTGGTATCAGGCCTCATAGAATGAGTTTCGGAGTGTCCTTTCCTCTGTAATTGTTTTGGAAGAGTTTCAGAAGGGTAGGTGTTAGTTCTTCTCTAAATGTTTGATAGAATTCACCTGTGAAACCAATCGGTCCCGGACTTTTGTTTGTTGGAAGTTTTTTAATCACAGTTTCAATTTCAGAACTTGTGATTGCTGTATTCATCTTTTCTATTTCATCTTGGTTTAGTCTTGGAAGATTGTACTTTCTAAGAATGTGTCCATTTCTTCTAGGTTTTCGATTTTATTGCCATATAGTTGCATAATAGCCTCTTATTATCCTTTGTATTTCTGTGATGTCTTTTGTGACTTCTGTTTTTTCATTTCTAATTTTATTGATTTGTGTCCTCTCTCTTTTTTTCTTGATAAGTCTGTCTAAGGGTTTATCAATTTTGTTGACCTTTTCAAAGAACCAGCTTTTAGTTGCATTGATCTTTCATATGGTTTTCTTTATTTCTATTTCATTGATTTCTGCTCTGATCTTTATGATTTCTTTTCTTCTACTAACTTTAGGTCTTGTCAGTTCTTCCCTCTCTAGCTGCTTTAAATGTAAAGTTAGGTTGTTTATGTGAACTTTTTCTTGCTTTCTGAGGTAGGCTTGTATTGCTATAAACTGTCCTCTTAGAACTGTTTTTGATGCATCTCAGAGGTTTTGGGGTGTCGTGTCTTTGTTGTCATTTGCTTCTAGGTATTTTTTAATTTCCCCTTTCATTTCTTCAGTGATCCATTGGTTGTTTAGTAGCGTGTTGTTTAGTCTCCACATGTTTGTATTTTTGGCCATTTTTTTCTTGTTGATTTCCAGTCGTATAGCATTGTGGTCAGAGAAGATGCCTGAAATGATTTCAATTTTCTTAAAGTTACTGAGGCTTGATTTGTAGCCCAGGATGTGATCAATCTTCGAGAATGTTCCATGCACACTTGAGAAGAATGTGTATTCTGTTGCTTTTGGATGGAAAGTCCTATAGAGATCTATTAAGTCCATCTGGTCTAATGCTTCATTCAGGGCCTGTGTTCCTTATTGATTTTCTGTCTGGATGATCTATCCATTGCTGTAAGTGGGGTGTTAAAGTCCCCCACTATGATGGTGTTATTGTTGATTTTTCCTTTTAAGGTTGTTAGCAGTTGCCTTATATATTGTGGTGATCCTATGTTGGATGCATAGGTATTTAAAATTGTTCTACCTTCTTCATGGATTGATCCTTTGATCATTATGTAGTGCCCTTCCTTGTCTCTTAAAATGTTCATCATCTTAAAGTCTATTTTGTCTGATAGGAGTATTGCTACTCTGGCTTTCTTTTGACTCCCGTTTGCATGGAATATTTTCTTCCATCCTCTCACTTTCCATTTGTATGTGTCTCTAGAAGTGAAGTGGGTCTCTTGAAGACAGCATATATATGGGTCTCGTTTTTGTACCCATTCAGCTAGTTTATGTCTTTTGGTTGGGGCACTCAGTCCATTAACATTTAAGGTAATTATTGATATATATGTTCTTATTGCCATTTTTTTGACTGTTTTGGGTTTTTGTTGCTCTTTTTTTCTTCCCTTATTCTCTTGTTGTCTCATCTCACAAGATGGCTATCTTTAATGTTGTATTTGATTTGATTTTTCTTATTTGCTTGTGTATCAATTGTAGATTTTTGGTTTGCAGTTACCCTGGAGTTTTGATATAGGAGTCTATATACAAATGAGATTGTATTAAGTTGTTGGTTTTTTTAATTGCACTTGCTTCTCCAGTGACCTGCATTTGTGCTCTCTTCTCATGATTTCTGATTTTGGTAGCATAATTTTGCATGGATGATTTAGTATCTTTACTGTATTTATGCCTTTACTGTTGAGCCTTGTCATTTGTGCTATTTTTGTTTCTGGTGGTGGCCTTTTCTTTTCTGCCTAGCGAGGTTCCTTTAGTATTTTCTAAAGCTGGTTTAGTGTTGCAGAAATCTCTTAGCTTTTGCTTATCTGTAAAGGTTTTGATCTCTCCTTCAAATCTGAATGAGAGCCTTACTGGGTAAAGTAATCTTGCTTGGAAATTTTTTCCTTTCATCATATTCAGTATATTATGCCACTCCCTTCTGGCCTGCAGGGTTTCAGCTGAAAAATATGCTGATAACCTTATCAGGGTTCCCTTGTACGTCATGTGCTTCTTTTCCCTAGCTGCGTTCAATATTTTCTCTTTGTCTTTAATTTTGGTCATTTTGATTAATATGTGTCTCGGGGTGTTCCTCCTTGGGTTTACTTTATATGGTACTCGTTGCACTTCCTGGATTTGAGTGAGTGGTTCATTTCCCATATTAGGGAAGTTTTTGGCTATTATCTCTTCGAATTTTTTTTCTGTCCCCTTCTCTTTCTCTTCTCCCTCTGGCACCCCGATGATACAGATGCTGGTGTGTTTAACATTATCCCAGAGTTTTCTGAGAGTCAGCTCATTTCCTTTCAATCTTTTATCTCTTTTCTCTTCTGCATTAGTGATTTCCACTAATCTGTCCTCCACCTCACTGATTCGTTCTTCTGCCTCCTGTATTCTATTGTTGGCTGCTTCTAATGAATTTTTTATTTCACTTATTGTATTTTGCATCTCTGCTTGTTTAAATTTTCAGCTGTATTTCTTTGCTCAGTGTTTCCTGTAAATGATCAATCTTTGCCTCCAGTCTATTTCCAATGCCTTGCATCATCTTCAGCATCAACAGTCTGAAGTCTCTTTCTGGGAGGCTGATAATCTCCTCATCACGGAGCTGTTTTTCTGGGCTTTTCTCTTTCTCCCTTATCTGAGTTATAGTTTTCTGTCTTTTCATTTTTATAGGTTTTTGGTGTGGTGACCTTTTTGCCAACAATAGAGTGGTAGCCTCTCTTAGTTCAGGTGTTTGCCTCCCCTGTGGCTAAAGTTGGTATGGAGGGGGCTTGCTGTAGGCTTCCTGATGGGAGGGACTGATGCCTGCCCACTGGTAGGTGGGGTTGATTCCTCTCCCTCTGATGGGTGGGGCTTTGTCTCTGGATGAGATTAGAGGCTGGCTGTGTGCCTGAGGGGTCTTTAGGCAGCCTGTTTA
>PVHT021183608.1:16096598-16132730 GCA_004024745.2 Catagonus wagneri | reverse complement strand
CTCTTAGTTCAGGTGTTTGCCTCCCCTGTGGCTAAAGTTGGTATGGAGGGGGCTTGCTGTAGGCTTCCTGATGGGAGGGACTGATGCCTGCCCACTGGTAGGTGGGGTTGATTCCTCTCCCTCTGATGGGTGGGGCTTTGTCTCTGGATGAGATTAGAGGCTGGCTGTGTGCCTGAGGGGTCTTTAGGCAGCCTGTTTAGTGATGGGTGGGGCTGAGATCCCACCTGGACTGTTGTTTGACCTGGGGCTTCTCAGTGCTGATGGGAGGGACCAGATTTTCCCAGAAATGGCCACCTCCAGTGAAATGCAGGCTGATGAATGTTCTTGAGAACTTCACCTCCAATTCCCTTCCCCACAACAAGGCACAGTCACCCCTGTTTTCCCAGGAGATCCTCCAAGAATTGCAGTCAGGTTCCACCTGGATTCCTATGGAGACTTTGCTTTGCCCTGGGACCCAGTGCACATGAAAGCTGTGTGTACCTTTCAAGAATGGGGTCTCTGTTCCCCCCAGTCCTGTGGAGCACCTGCACATGAGCCCCGCTGGCATTCAATGCCAGATGCTCCGGCGGCTCTTTCTCCCTGTGCCAGATCCCCAGTTGTGGGGATTTCACATGAGGCTCAGAACTCTCAGTCCTGTAGCTGAGTCTCTGTGATGCAGTTACTTTCCAGTCTGTGAGGTTTCCCACCTGGGAGGAATGGGGTTGCTCCTATCACGTAATTGCCCCTCCTACCTCTTGATGTGATCTCCTCTTTGTCTTCTTGAGTAGCATATCTTTTTTGGAAATTTATAGTCCATTTGGTTGAAGGTTGCTTGGCGTTTGGTTGTAGTTTTGTTGTTTTTTGGGAGAGAAGTTGAGCTCCAGTCCTTCTATTCCACTATTTTCCCTAAGCTCAGAAATTCTCTCCTAGTCTGTTTTAAAACCTTTTGCACAGGTTATTTTCAAACATTCACCTATGAAATTTGTGGGGTTGTGGTAGCCCACTGACAGACATTGAATAATGCCAATTAATGACCTGATGCTCTAGGGTGCGATGCACAGCTCACATTTCATCCCATTATTTCTTCTTTTATTGTTGCTGAGGCCCATTTAGGTATATTGTAATGAAACAATCCAACTAGAAATGTCACCATAATCTCAAACATGCGGATACTCATTCATGTACTGTTCAAGCAGTTAGAAAGTTTCTACTGTTTTCTAGGTGCTTTTATTTATTATTTATTTATTTTGTCTTTTGTCATTTTAGGGCTGTACTCATGGCATGTGGAGGTTCCCAGACTAGGGGTCTAGTTGGAGCTACAGCTGCTGGCCTGCACCACAACCACAGCAATGCGAGATCTGAGCTGCTTCTGCAACCTACACCACAGCTCACGGCAATGCCTGATCCTTAACTCACTGAGTGAGTCCAGGGATCGAATCCACCACCTCATGGTTCCTAGTTGGATTTGTTTCTGCTGAGCCACGAAGGGAACTCCTCGGTGCTTTTAAAGATGTGAAAGTTCAGCAAGCAACAGATAGTCTCCCAATCCCAACTGGAATTGCAGTTATGACATAACTCTTGGTAGAGCTGATGCAAGGTTATCCTGTACAGTGCTTTGAATTTCCACCTCTGACTTGGCCTAGAACCATTTTTTTTTTCCCATGGGTTACAGCCGTCTCAAGTGTGAATAGTATAAAGGTTGGTTAATGGACAAAATTCTTAAGTAAGAAATATTTAATTTTGTAGCAAATTTGATCATGACATCCTCCCATTTAGACTTCTTCATTGGCTCCCAGTGCCTTTGGGCTAAAATATGAACTCCTTGGTATGTATCATATACAGTAATTCATGATACGTCCTGGGCCCATCTCTCTAATTTGATTAATATCCATCTTCTCCTATACATCTTTATGTCTAGTCATATGGGTGTCTTTACCTGCATTAGCAGCAAATGGTCCTTTTACCTCTCATTTCTGTATTAGGATTTTATTCTTTGTTCCTTCTAGTTCACTTTTATTCCTTTCCTTCCCTAGATAATTCTTACTTGTCCTTCAGGATTCCTCTTAAGGATCACTTCCGCTGAGAAACCTTCTTTATTTCCAAAACTGTGTTAAGGGACCCTCCTCCTTGCCCTGATAGCTCTCTGGATGTATTTCTAACCCAGCACCTACCATGCTCTGTACTAAACACTGGGATTAATTTGTGTCCTTGCAGCAGACAGTCCTTGAGGATAGGCACCATGTCTTCATCTTACTATCCCAGCACCTCACGCAATTCCTGGCATGGGGAAATTGTTCAGTAAATGTTGAATGAAAAAGTGAGTGAATGAGTAAGTGGATGAGTGAAGGAATGAATATGCTCCCTGTGACATCCTGCTTCCCAGGATTCCAACATCCTCTTTTACCTCTTCTGCCCCTCTGGGGTTTCCTCACAAGGCCATGAACACTTCCTTTTTACCCTCCCAAAGCCACACTCCTACGCAAGGGTGGAGCACCTCTGGGCTCCTGTGACCCTTTTTTTTTTTTTTTTCAGTTTGTCTCTGAGCTATGGAATATTCTCTTAGATTTTACTAACTGTCACTAGCCATAAGCAAGGAATTTCCTTGAGTAATTTTTTCACACTTCCAAAGAAATATATTTTCAGTTGGTCAATCCAGAAGCAGAAATTGATACAACTTACAATGTTGTATTAGTTTCAGGTGTACAGCAAAGTGAATTAGTCATATATAAAAATAAATATACCTATTCTTTTTCCCCATGTAGGTTGTTACAAACTGTTGAATAAATTTTCCTATGCTCTACAGTCAACTATACTGCAATAAAATTAAATGTAAAAAAAAAAAGATGATGGTCCAACACCATCTTTTCTTATATTATCGTCCATCATAGTCTATTCCAAGAGACTGGACATCATTCCCTGTGCTGTACAGTAGTAGCTCATTGCTTATCCACTCTAAATGCAATAGTTTTCATCTGCCAACCCCAACCTCACCATCCATCCCACTTGTGGGCATTATCTTAAAGACACGAGGCTCCAACTTTAGGAGGTGAGAAGAGACAGTTTGTTAAAATGCACATAGCTGATTTCTACCACCCAGAATCCCTGGGGTCTGAAGTGATGTCTTCAGTTCTGCAACACCAAGCACACTGAGATGGTGATCAGAGGGTCTACTCTGACTTGCAGCATGTGGTATGAGAATCACTTGCTAGAGTCTGCAAAGGAGTGGAAAGGAGATATTTGGGGTTGACTCTCTTGGGTTCATCTACCTCTGTTACTTACTAGCTATGCTACCTTGAGAAACATCCTTAACACATAAGGGCTTTCATTTCTGCATCTGTAAATCAAGGACCTCTACAAAAGCAGGCCAGAAAATTTTATCTTCCCATTTCATGGGGTCATTGGGAAGCTCTGATTATGTTTGCAAAGAGACTTTATGAAATTTTAAACTCAGTAAAGTGATGGTTGACCTTCTTTAACGCTATATATTTGGGTTTGTCTTTGCAGCAGCCCTATGTGATGTTCCTCAGAGTTTCAAACACAACTTGATTCTATGTCACAAAACCCCAGAGGGAGAAGAGCGCTGAAGAAAGTCATTTTTCAAAGGTGAAATTCTACTTGTGTCACTGTTTTCGACTCCACCAAGGAAGAAAAAGACCCAGGCCTGATGAGCCAGGGAGTTCCCCAAGGAGCACAATTAAAAAATCATATGTCTAATAGAAAAAAAGGAAGCAAAATAAGCAAAGACAAAACTTTTCAAAATCAAGCCGGGGAGTATCTGTAGCAAAAATAGTTAAAGTTTGTTAAGAAGTCCAATAACAACCCTAAGGCCACATTTATTTATGTTCAGTGCCTTAGTTTTCTACAGTCCCATAAAAATGTACTTTAAGCATGCCCTTGTTATCTCACAGTTTCCCTGGGTTGGGCGTCTTGCCTGGACTCAGCTGGGTCCTCCATTCAGTGTCTTACAAAGCTGCAGTCAAGGTTTTGGCCCCCTGTGATCTCACCTGAGGCTGAGGTTCTCTTTGAAACTCATGTGGTTGTTAGCAGAGCCCACTTCCTTGCAGCTGCAGACTTTATGATGGCTAGCTTTTTCAGGGACAGAGAGAGAGAGAGAGAGAGAGAGAGAGAGAGAGAGAGGGAGAGATATTGAGAGATTTTACTGGTTTGAGTCTCTGAGTCCACACTACCCTATAAACCTTTTATAAAGGACTCCATTGATTAGGTCAGGCTACTCCAGGTAACCTTGCTTTTAAGGTTAACTCAAAGTCAACTGACTAGGGACCTTAATTATATCTAAAAAGTCCCTTATGTTTTGACACATGAAGTAACTCAAGCACGCAGGTGACATCCCATCACTTTCGCCCTATTCCTTTTTTTTTTTTTTTTTTGCCTTATCTAGGGCCGCATCTGCGGCATATGGAGGTTCCCGGGCTAGGGGTCTAACAGGAGCAGTAGCCGCCGGCCTTCGCCACAGCCACAGCAATGCGGGATCCGAGCCGCGTCTGCAACCTACACCACAGATCATGGCAACGCCGGATCCTTAACTCACTGAGCGAGGCCAGGGATCGAACCCGCAACCTCATGGTTTCTAGTCGGATTCGTTAACCACTGAGCCATGATGGGAACTCCATTTTTGCCCTATTCTATTGGTTGGAAGCAGGTCCCAGTTTCCAACCAGGTTCAGGAGATGGGATTCCACATGGGTATGATTTCTTGGGGATCACCCAGGATGTGTTTACCACATTGAGAGACAGAAGACCAGGTTCTGTTCAGAAGAACATTTACCAAGCACACAGGATGCACCCAGTATGGTGTTAGGACCCCGTGGTGGGAAGGTCACTCCCTACCTGCTTCTAGATGGCTTAGTGTCTAATTCAAGGGCTGGGCCAGAGGTTTGGAGCCAATAAGGAGAAACCAGAAATCTCTATTTCTTAGTTTGTTTCTGACTCCTCATGGAAACCCTGTGAAGGGGAATGATCTTCCATCTGAAAAGGGCAGACATGGAGGAGGAAATGGAGAGCAAGGGTGGATGAAGAACTAATACGGCAGCACTGAACTATTCATAGTCATTGAACTATGCATCAATGACTGTTTGCCTAGATACCATGGAGGGTAGGAAGAAAACTGATAAATAAAGATACTGAAGTGATGTCTGGGGTCTCTGAGCAATCAAGAAGCGAAGGGCGAGAACACTGACAGAGGAAAATGTTCCATGCGCAGACATCAGACTTCAGCTCTCTTATTCACTAGGGTGGCCTGGAAGTCCCTGGGGGCCCGTCTCTTAGTCCAGCTTTGCAGACCTGGTCTACTGCGTAAGGGCTAATCCCACTGTTTCTCAGACTCTGAGAGGGAGATGCAAATAGCACATGGAAGAATGGGGTTCTACTCCCGCTTACTGCTTAAAGCCCAGAGCACAGTCTGAAATGAAATTAGGCTTCAAAAATCAGAGTCACTTCACTGAAGCTTATCACATAAGGGAATGTACTTTTCTCCTTTCTTGCTTTCCTCCTAGTTTTGATGCTAGGAAACAAAAAGCTTGGGGGAGGAGAAAGAGAAAGACATCAAAAGCTGAGGACCCGCTGTCCAAGACCAATCTTTGGATCCAGATCTTCTGCCCCACTATCTTCCTAAGTGACAGGAAAATAGGAAAATGCAAGGTTAGCATTTCCCCAAGAATAACCTAGCAGAACACTCAATATAATTCCTCAAAGGCCAAGGGCCTAAAATATCTGCCGAGTGTTTTTCTATCTCTATTCCCCAAGCAATCAGGGATCATTTTCTGGTGTCGGGAAGCGCATTTGCTTTGTCACTGCTTTGCTGGCAGTACCAGAACACACAGCTGTGTCCGCATGCGGCCTCCGCAAAGATGCTCTGAGCTTCCTGCCTGGCAGACAGCTCCCAGGCTACCGCTCCCAAATCTGTTTCAATTGGTGAAATTTGCAGCAGCATGTCCCTTGAGTGTCCTTGTCCAGATGATTTTTCTCCTCATATAGCCTCTTTAAGTCAGGTCTCTCAGGACTTGAAATTGAAGATGTTGCACAGCCCTTGGGAGGGTGATTATGCCTTGGGTCCAGAGAGGCGGCTGCTTTAGGCCAGGTGGTGACCTCTTGGGAGGCAGAATATCTGGGCTCTATGCTGAGCCATGCAGCACCTTTTCCATCTAAAAACGTAATTTCAAGTAAAAAAAAAAAAGGTAAAACATATTGCAGATTCCTTTTCCTCTGTCCCTTAGATGGCAAAGGAAAATTCAGATAAAGTCTGAACTCCTTATCATGGTCTGCAGAACCCTGAGATTTAACCCTGTTCACCTCTCAGCCTCCTTTTCTATCACCTCCTCCAGAAAAGCTGGGGCTGTTCAATGTTCCTTGCAGACCCCCAGTGAGATTCTGTGCCCGTTCGGTCTGTGAGTTCCAGTTTTCTCAGGCAGGAACACCTTTGCCTTCCTGCCTCTGCTGCACTTCTGTTCTTGTCTCCAAACAGACTTCACCTTAGACGTCACTGGTGATGCCTTCCCTTCTCAGTGCCCCCAGATCTCAGACCCATTTTCTTCTCTGCTCCAGTGCTGATCAAGTTTGTTTGTAAGGACTGACTTTCTTAAAAAAATAAATAAATAAGGATTGACTTTCTGGCGTGTCTTTTCCCCTATATCTAAGCACAAAGAGATATGGAGTCATATTTTAGTTTTAGACCCCAGTCTGTTAGCACGATGACTTTATAGAACAATAAATATTTGTGAGTTGGTGTTCCCATTGTGACTTAGCAGTAATGAACCCAACTAGTGTCCATGAGGATGTGGGTTCCATCCATGGCCTTGCTCAATGGGTTAAAGTATCCATCGCGGGCTGTGGTGTAGGTCACAGATGCTGCTTGGATCCCAGGTTGCGGTGGCTGTGGTGTAGGCTGGTAGCTGCAGCTCTAATTTGACCCCTAACCTTGGAATTTCCATATGCCACAGGTGCGGCCCTAAAAAGACAAAAATAAAATAAAGAAAAATAAATATTTGTGAGATGAGTGATGAATGATATTAACCCCATGTAAAAAATACGATGAACGGGACGTCAGAGATGAGACGGTACCAATCTTAGCCTAAAATCTTGCCCTTTATTCTGTAGCTGCAATAAGGGGAAGGCTGTACATGGATGAATATTATGTTTAGAAAGGCAAGACTTACAGGATTTAATGTTATTTTACCAGTAATATGTCAGAGACCTTGGGGTGTTATTGAGTCATGAGACAGGTCTTATTAAAGATACATGTTGTGAATTTGTAGGAAAAGTGATTCCCTCTGAAGGTGTGACCATGAGAGCCATTGAGAACCAGGCAGACAAGTATTTAATTGAGACAGTGGAAAACATGAAGCCAGGCAGAATTTCCTAAAAAAAGAACTGACAGTGAAAGTTGTGTTTATGGCTGAAGGATCAGAGAATAACTTTGGAAAATGGCCTGTCCCCTCTTTCCTTACCAGTGTGGAAATCACTTCTACTCCATCACTGAGGCAGGGACTTTTCAGCTCCTTCTTAAACAATTAGAATTTCATAAAAATTAGAATTTCATAAGGAGTTGACAGTAATGATTGTAAATATGCTCTTTGTTATATGCAGTAGAATTCTGTTCACTTACAACTTCTATCCACTTGCTATAACTTTTTTTATTGAGGGATAGTTGATGTACAATGTTGTGTTAATTTCTGGTGTGCAGCAAATTGATTCAGTTATAAATCCGTGTATATAGGTTATTACAAATTATTGAGTATAGTTCCCTGTGCTATTTACAGTAGGTCCTGGTTGTTTATATATTTTATGTACAGTAGTGTGTTTAGGTTAATCCCAAACTCCTAATATATCCCTCCCCCCTTTCCCATTGGGTACTCATAAGTTTGTTTTCAGTGTCTGTAGGTCTATTTCTGTTTTGTGCATAAGTTCACTTATTTCATTTTCTTAGATTCCACATGTAAGCAATATTTAACTTCACATGTTAGGGGGTGATTGGCTTTATTTCTAAAGTCTTCTTCCTTCCTGGCAAGTCTTGTTCATTTGTGAGGACTTTTACTAATAGACTCTCACTAATTTATCAAAGTCTTTAAAAACCTACAACCAAACACCTTACAAGCTCAACTGTGCAGAATAAAATGCAGCTCTCTTTATTTTAATCCCAATCTGTATTATTTATTGAAACTAGATATGAAACTTATGCTTTGGCTGTATTTATCTTTCCAATGGCACATGAAAATACCCAGAAGTACAATTTGAACTGCTACCCAACCAAGAATCACCAGACTGGCATTTGGAAATCTGACCTTATCTCCCTTAATATTCATTTTGTTTCACTGTAGCTATTCTATCAAAATAATTTTGAAACTTGACTCCATCAGCTTTCATATTAACCAGGCTTTACAGCTTTGTTTGAAATCAAATGACAGAAATAACTTCTGTTCATATGTCATCACCTAATTCCATTCATTAAGCATTTTTCAAGCCATCAATATGTGCTGGATACAGAAGAGATGAAAATTAAATAAATGAGAAATGTCTAATTATTTCTGTTCACAAGGAGTTTGTGATTCCCCAGGGGAAATTGTCATTTACACAGATAACCATCCCCCAATGTGCTACATGATATTTTGAGCATAGCATGAACCAGGTCAGTGGCAGCACAGAAAAGGGGGAGTTTTATTCCCTCCCGGGATTAGGAAGAAACCACGGGGAAGGTAGCATTTGAAATTAAAGGTCATGAATGCTGGGTAGAATTTCACCAACGTGGGACCACTATGTAAGTGATATTATGGGATAAGAAAGCATCATGTAATAAAGATGCCAGAAGTGGATAAGTTCAGGGCATTTTTTGGAGGGTGCAAAGAGGTAAGGACAAGGCAGTTTAGAAGCCATGGATAGAAAAGAGCAGAAGATCAAAAAGGTTGTGTGCTACAGTCAGATTTTTGGGGACTTGGATGCAATGCAGAGTTTAGGGTTATTCCTTTTTTTTTTTTGTCTTTTTGCCTTTTTATGTAGAGCCACACCCGTGGCATATGGAGGTTCCCAGGCTAGGGGTCTAACAGGAGTTGTAGCTGCCGGCCTTCGCCACAGCCACAGCAACGCGAGATCCGAGCCGCGTCTGCAAACTTCACCACAGCTCACGGCAATGCCGGATCCTTAACCCACTGAGCGAGGCCAGGGATCGAACCCACAACCTCATGGTTCTTAGTCGGATTCGTTAACCACTGAGCCATGAAGGGAACTCCCTAGGATTATCCTTAAAAAAACTGGGAATCAAAGACTGAAGAGCTGAGAAGTGAGTTGATTAGATTTAGGTTTCAGAGAGAAAGAACTACTTGCTTTGAATGGCACACTGGAGCAGACAGGAAAAGAAAAAGAGATGAGTCCAGGGGCTATGGCAATTGTAATAATAGTACTTACAAGAAATACTGAAGTAACATAATTTATTGGTGCTTCTATGTGTGTTCTATTACTGAACATCAAGCTTCACGTGAACTAGAACTACACTCATAGATGCATAAAGTAGAGAATGATTTAATGTCATGGAAAGCTGGAATAGACAGAGCCTGACAATGATTATTCGTGGGACACAAAGAAGAAAGGAAGCTGAGGGTTATTCTGTAGTTTCTGAACAAGTAGCTTCAGGGAACAATCATATCAGTTGAGGTCCTGGCAGGAAGCAGTTGGCACCCTGAAATGGAGCATCTGAGAGGAGTTTAAAGAAGGAGTGTTTTGCAAAGATGAGGACAGGGTAGGGGAAACTCACAAGGAGTAGCCTTGTTTGCTGGGCTAACAAAGGGGATGCTGAAGATATTACAATCCCTGGGCTTGTAGGGACAATCTTAGGGAAGAGCTCTAGATTGAGTGGCAGCCCCTGACAAGAGCTGTGGTCTTTAGTAAGGCAATACATCCAGCCCGGGGTTGGCCTGAAGGCTGGGATGGAGGAAAGTGAGCACCTTAACCCCACCCTTGTCCTGCAGCTTCCTCCCATGGATTGATACCAACCAGAAGCCAGAAGGTAGGGAGCCCACCGAGGAGGACATTCCCAGAGCTCCGAGTGACGGAAAGGCAGGTGAACAGTGGTGGGTGGATCTGGAGGGGCAGGTTGGAAACCTCCGTGTGATCGTGTTACCATTCATTCTATCAAAATTGTTAGTAAAAGATTATCGACCAAGACTGAGGGTCTTGTCAACGAAGTAGATGTTCCTTCCCCTTGATATTGATTTCCTTGTCGCCACTGCCTATGCAGTTATGTCACAAGCTGAGAAGTCCCCTAATGCACTTATCCTTTCTCCAAGAGTGCTTTGTCACATGGTTGGTGGAAACTGACAGAGCAGCACACACACTGTCTATGACTTCAAAAAAACAAATAGTGCTTTGGAAAAAATCAAAACATTATATCTAAAAAAATGTAACCTTCGTAAATGTTCTTGTAGTCTTTTTACTCCTGACTTTTACATGTTCATAGCTGTTTCATTGTGCTGTTTAGTGGTTTTTTGAGGACCAATAAATATCAAACCTGTCAGGTACAGTTTTCTGGGTCTTTTCATTTATTAGCAATAGAAACACATACACATGGGGAGTTCCCCATTGGCTCAGTGGGTTAAGGATCCAGGGTTGCCATGGCATGGATTCGATCCCTAGCCCAGGAACTTGTACATGTGGCCAAACACACACACACATACACACATCCAGCCCGGGAAATAACGCCTATAAAAATTAATGCTCAAATAATGTAAATTGGTCTAGGACAGCAAACTTTTAGGCTATTCATTGACCAACTTATTACTCCAGCCTATTTAGAAATCACTGTTTAATGAGTGCCACACACAACTTCAGATCCCATAAGTGCTGTCTGCTATCCCTTGCTCCTTTTGAATCCTACATAATTCAAATTTCTGCTCTGCAATCACCATGCCCTACAACACTCTCAATGTATTCGTACAAATGATGTATTTAATATTGCCTTGTCCTGTCTGTGGCCCTAATAGTCTTCCCACTGATATTATAAAAACAGACCATGTCCTGGTTCCTCCAGTTGGTGTTGAGTAAATGACTGTCGAGCAGGTGAATCAATGAATGGATAAACATATGAAAGTTTGGAGGAAGTGATCAAGGGGAGGCAGAAATAGTGAAAAAAACGATACCAGCTTTGTTGCTCTGTGCAACCATGGAACAAATTTCCCTCTTCCATTTATAATAACACTGTACACTTTCATCTGTCATTCTCGTCTTTTCATAGCTAGTCTGTGGTAAATGAGATTTTCTTAGAGGCCGTAAAACAGTTCAAATCTGCTATTTCATTAGGCATTCAACTTCCACCATAAAACTTAATGACTAAGCAGATGAACATGGAAATGATTTTGTGAGAAGAAAGCGCATAGGCGCACACATCGTAATTGCAAGGCTACTGTACAGCTTGAGCAATTCAGACCAGCCAGCTGCTCCAAAAGAACAAGGCCGTCTTCCTGGCAGCCTTTATCAGCGGAATTATGCTCACAATTCTGTTTCAATGTGTACTTGATTTTGATTGGGATATTCTGAATATATCACATGGTAAAATCACATGTCCCTGAGCATCCTATCTTGTCGAAAGCATGATGCTTCTTGATTAGTCTGATTATCTGTCTCCTTTCCCATGCCACAAAGTTATCTCCATTTCACAGATAGAGAAACTGAGGCAAAGTCAACTTAAGTCAGATGACAATTGGTGCCATAAGTAGGACTGCATCTGGTAAGAGAAGAGCATGTTTATATTAAAGTGCTAACTAAATGTATTTTCAGTAATAAATAGTTCTTGTCAAGGTGTCATGTGTCAAGTCCTCACCTAAATGGGTAGAAAATAAATTGGTACCATCTTTCTGAAAAGCCATTTGTCAATATCTATCAAGAGCAATGAAAATGTTCATATGCATTGACAGTGTAATTAGACTGTAGGAGTCTAAGCCAAGGTAAGAATCAGGGTGTGGTAAAGGATTCGTGCACCAAAACCCTGTTAATAATGATGTTAGGCTCCTAGTAAGTGTTCTGCAGCATTTCCTTTGGTCTGTGATTCTCCCATGTGAGAGAGATGGTGTTCTCCCCATCATAAGATAAAGCTACTGAGGTTTAAGAAGAGATGAAGTAATCATAATAAAAAGATGAATAAGTCCATGGCCATCTGTCTGGCAGAGAGAATTGGAATCCATTATTATTATTATTATTATTATTATTATTATTATTATTATTATTATTATTATTTTGTATTTTTAGGGCTGCACCCACGGCATATGGAGGTTCCCAGGCTTTGGGTCAAATCGGAGCTGTAATTGCTGACTTATGCCACAGTCATACCAGAGCCATATCCGAGCTGTGTCTGTGACCTACACCAGAGCTCATGGCAATGCCGGATCCTTAACCCACTGAGCAAGGCCATGGATTGAACGAACCTGTGTCTTCACGGATACTATCAGATTCGTTTCTGCTGAGCCACAATGGGAATTCCCAGGAATCCAATATTATTTATTGCAAAAAAAGGCTGTATAAATTACCCAGTTACAAACAGAAACGAAAATGTTAGAGTTACATATAATGGAAAATTATACTTTAATTTTAATGGCATTTATTTGTTGTTTATATCTAAAAATGTTTATTAAGGACCAATCTTTTGATGGTTATTTTCTACGTCCTTGAAATACACATATATGAATCTGGAGGTTAGGCAAGTGGTTAGAACTAAAGAGAAAATACCTAAGAGTCATCAGTGTGATATATAAAGCCTGAGGCATTGAATACAATAAACTGAGGAGTGAGTGGAATAAAGAAGAGTTTCAAGATTTGACCTTTGGATAACCTCAGTGTGAAGAAGTGAGCATGATGATGGAAGCCAGAAAAGGAGACTGGGAAGTTGCAGCTGCTGAGGTGGGAGGTCAGAGTGGAATCCAGGAAGTCAGGCAAAGAAAATATTTCAGCGAGGTGTGCATGATCAGCTAATTCAAATGCTGTTGAGAAGTTGTATAAAATATGAATAGAGACTTGACTTTGGCAGTGTAGAGGTCACTGTTGTCCTTGTAACTGTACAAATGGAGTAGCTTGGGGAAGAAAGACGAACTGAAAAACTGGAAAAAACAAATTTAAATGACTCTCTCTCTGAGTTTCATTATAAAGGAGATCAGTGGGTAGAAGGTAGTGATAGGTTAGGAAGAGGGTTTTATTTTTTTAATTCATTTTTTAAAGGAAAAAAGACATTGCAGCATGTTAATTAATAGAATTGCTATAGGGAGGGGAAAATGATGTTTTTAGAAAGAGTTAATTGCAAAATGATGTCCTTGAGTAGGTGAGAGGAGATGGCTATAGCCTAGGGGTTGACCTTAGACTGGGTCCTGGACAGTTAATGTATTATAGCAGAAGGAAAATCAGAGCTTGTGCATCCAAATGGTTGGTAAATATTATGATGGGATGAGGATGACTCTCTCTGCTGATTATTTCTATTTCTTTATGAGATAAGAAACAATGTTGTCAGCTGAGTGTCTGAAGAGGGAAGGGGTGGTGGAAATTTGAGGAGAGATGTTAGTTTTTTGGAAAGTGGGAATGTGGATTGACAGTTAAAGAACAGATAGAATGGCCAAGCAGTATTTAAGGTCTACTTGGTCAATACAGAAAGGGGAAGTGCTAGAACTTATTGACAACAGCCTCAAGTTAGGTGGTATATTCTTTTTAGGGAACAAAAAGGGAAAATGGTCTAGATGTAGCTACACAACCCTAGAAATTCAGGACCATGTGGGATAGAGCCGAAAAACAATAGCTTCTTGAAAATGATGCAGAAGAAATAAAGTCCACAGAGGTGAGTCCAGGTTGCATTAAAGCAAGGAGCCTTGGAGAACATGCAGAGAAGAAGAGGAGATAGAAGACTTTGGTGATGACAGAAGAGTTCCAGAAGTGACTGGAAAATGTTTCAGGTCAATTGAGAAAGTGTCCAGAAGTGAGGGTTGTGCATATTGAGTTGTCTGAGGTAAGCAGGTGCAAAGGGCATGCTGTGGTATGTCCTGAGGGTTTCTCATGGAAAATCATGAATTCAAATTGTAGTCCATTGACTGGGCTGGATTCCTGCTCAGTTGATTTTAGTGACTTGGGGAGTGTCTATGAGGGAATGGAGTGGTTATCCCACTGGAACTGTGTGAGGCAATGCCAAACCTCCTTACTATCACTTTTGCCAAAGTCTAGATAAAGAAAACACAGAGCATTGATAAAAGAAATACTTTTTTTTTTGCCTTTTTTTAGGGGTCTTACCTGCAGCATATGGAAGTTTCCAGGCTGAGAGTCAAATTGGAGCTGCAGCTAGCTGCCAGCCTACACTACAGTCACAGCAACTCTGGATCCAGGACACACTGAACGAGGCCAGCGATCAAACCCACATCCTCATGGGTACTAGTCAGATTCGCTTCTGTTGTGCCACAATGGAAACTCCAAAGGAAATACTTCTGACATAATATTAATGCTTCTTATAATTTAATGGTAAATAAAAACAGAAATCAAAATTGAATAAGAATGAATCATGGAAAGTACAAATAACAGCAATTATTTTCAGATGTGACACTGTGCTGACACTGCATGAATCGTTTTTTTCTTACTTCATTTTTCTTTTTCTACAATAAACACATGTATCTTTAGAATCTATAAAATCATTTCTCAATATTTTGTGCATAATAATGAGGTCATCTATAATTTCTGCTTTGCCCATTATGGATTAGTATATTAGCCTATGAAACAGCAATATAAACAAAAGTAAAGCACAATGAAAGAGAATAGGTTAATAGTAGCATAAAAGGGAACATAGGGTTAAATCTACCCCATTGTATGGGCATGCCGCTATTTGTTTGTCTATTCATCTGTTAAAAGACATTTGGATTGTTTCCAGTTTGGTGCTATTTTAAATGAAACTGCTTGAACAAGCATGTTCAAATCTTTGTGTAGACATATTTTTTCCTCTGGGTAAGTATCTAAGAGTGGAATATCTAGTTCGTATGGCATGAATATGTTTAACTTCTCAATAAACTGCCAAACTCTTAAAAAATAGTTGTAACAATTTATATCCCAAATGGAAGCATAAATGTGTTCCTGTCGTTTACCTTCTCACCAACACTTGGTATTTGACTTTAGGTTTTCTGCTGGATGTGTAGTGGTATCTTATTATTGTTTTAATTTGCATTTTCCTAACGACTAATGATATTGAGTTTATCTTCATATGCTTGTTGGCCATCTGTGTCTCTTTGTTGATAAATGTCTGTTCTTATATTTTGACCATTCTTGAGTTCTTATTATTGTGTGGTATTTTTTGTACATTCTAGACAAAGGTCTTTGTGAGATGTTTTGCAAATACATGCAGCTTGCCTTTTCATTTTCTTAACAGGGCTTTTAAAAAACAATTTTTTTTACACTTGCTATAAGACAACTTATTAATTTTTTTCTTTTGGTGTTTATATTTCTTGTATTTTATTGAAACTATTTTGCCAGACCTAAGGTCATTAAGATGTTATTCTGTTTTCTTCTAGAAATTTTATTTTTTAATTTTTTATTTTTTTTAGGACCACGCCACCCGTGGCATATGGAGATTCCCAGCCTAGGGGTCAAATTGGAGCTGTAGCTGCTGGCCTATGCCACAGCCACAGCAACGTAGGACCTGAGCCACTTCTGCAACCTACACCGCACCCATGGCAATGCTGGATCCTTAACCCACTGAGCAAGGCCAGGGATAGAACCTGTGTCCTCATGGATACTAGTCAGATTCATTTCCACTGAGCCATGACAGGAACTCCCTCATTTTTATCTTTATGACAATCTAATTCTGTCACCATTTGTTAAAAAGATGATTCTTTTTTTAGGGCCACACCTTTGGCATATGGAATTTCCCAGGCTAGGGTTGAATTAGAGCTGCAGCAGCCAGCCTATGCCATAGCCACAGCAATGCAGGATCTGAGCCTCATCTGCCACCTCTACCACAGCTCATGGCAATGCCTGATCCTTAACCCACTGAACAGGGCCAGGGATTGAACCTTCATCCTCATGGAATGGATATTAACTGGGTGCGTTACTGCTAAGCCATAATGGGAACTCCAACAGTGATTTTTTTGTATTCAGTTTCACTTTCATCTTTGTTAAAACTCAGCTGACTATGTCTGTATAAGTCTGTTTCTGAACTATCTGTTCTGTTTCATAGATTTGTCTATCTTTATGTTAATACCCCAAATGTCTTGATTATATTAGCTTTATAATATATCATATCTTTACTCTTTATCTTATATCTTTATTCTTACATATAAATTTTAGAATTACATTATCAGTTATCTCTAAAAAATGACTGCAGGGATTGTGTTTTCCTTGGGATTTGTTATATCTATAGATCATTTTAGGGAGAAGTGACATTTTAAAAATATCGACTCCTCCAGTCCATGAATATGGTATATATCTCCATTTATTCAGGTCTTCTTCAATTTCTCTTAGTAGTATCTTATTACTGTATAGTATATAGTATATAGTTTTCACTGTATAGACATTGTACATCTTTTATCAGATTATCAAAAATCCTTACAAGGGAAGGACTTTCCTAGCTGCAAATACCAGAGAGATGGGGGAATAAAAAGGAGCTGATATTTTGTTGCTGGCTTGAGCTTTGAAAATGGAATAAGAGGGCCACACAAAAAAGAATCCAGGTGGCCATTAGAAGCTAGAAAATATAGGGATATCAATTCTCTAGACACCCTAGTCCATGACATTTTGATTTAGCCCACCAAGACTAAGTAGTCAGATTTTTGACCTACAGAACTGTTAGATGTTAGGTTTCTTTTGTTTTAAGGCTCTAAGTTTGTGAGAACCTGTTGCACTGGCACTAGAAAAAGAATACATCTGCAGGAAAAATTTAAATTAAGAATTCATATAGTAAGCAAGGTATATTTTTCTGTCGGAGTAATCCATAGGTTATACTTCTACCATTCAGAACTCATTTGTTAAAATATTCCCAGAAGTGGAGTTCCCATTGTGGCTCAGCGGAAATGAATCTGACTGGCATCCATGAGGACGCAGGTTTGATCCCCGGCCTCACTCAGTGGGTTACAGATCCGACATTGCCATGAGCTGTGGTGTAGGTTGCAGATGTGACTTGGATCTGGCGTTGCTGTGGCTGTGGCACAGACCAGTGGCTTTAGCTCTTATTAGACCCCTAGCATGGGAACCACCAAAAAAAAAAAAAATTCCCAGAAGTGTTTTTCCAACCAAGTCTTCATAAACTCTAGTTCCGTGGCTGATGTACATAGATAGTGCTCTAGTTTAATTAGTTTCTCAGCTATTTGTCATTTATGTGCTAGTCACTAGGCATCTTATCCCCTTGGTGACAGCTTCAGTACACGAGGTATCGTTCTACCCCTTATACTTTATCACCACAATAATAGTTTCATTTAGCAGGATTGCTTGTGTCAAAAAGATCAAGGTGGATTTAGGAATCAGAATTTCAGGAGTATAGTCCTTGTTTTGTTATTGTATCAGAGTGGGCAATATTACTCTGTAAAATAGAGTTCAGGTCAGTCTATCTTGGAGGCAACTGCATTCACTCTGCTCAGCCCCATAGCAGGTGGAAGGAAGTAGAGAAAGTGTTCAAAATCATCCTTTTGTGGTTGATTTTTTTTCATTTTGACAATGAGTAATTAGTATAGGAGAAGATTTTTACTTAGACACTAAGAATTTTAATGTATATCAGCACACAGAGAAAGAATATATATGAATAATACTTTAAAAACTTAAGTAAATTTTACAGTGAAATGCCAAATTTGTGTACAATTTTTTGAGTTTTGTCAACTGTGTACACATATGTCACTACCACTTGAATCAAGAAATAGAACAGCTTCATGCTCCAAGAACATTCCTTTGTGCCTCTTACAATCTAGCTTCACCTCTCTAGAGGCAAACACTCTTCTTTTATCACAGTAATTTAGTTTTGCCCACTGTTGACCTTTATCAATATGTGCAATCATACAGTATGTATTCTTTTGTGTATAGCTTCTTTCACACCACATCATTTTTTGAGATTCATCAACATTCATGGTGTTGTGTGTATTAATAGCTTATTCTTTTCTTTTATTCTTACTCAAATGGCTTTACTGAAGAGCAATTTACATACAATGGAGAAATAAAGTTTCCCTTGATTTCTCAGTGCTCCTGTAAAAACAAGTCTAGTCGCTGATACAGGGAGATGCATTTGATAGGAAGGTAGATAATGTTTGCTTTCCCTTCCCCTAGAATATATCAGTCTTTTCATACAATGAGAAAAGATGTATGTAGCCATGTATCTAGCTAACTACTCTAGGTGCAAGGCCCATACAACTTTTCTTACCTCCAGGAGGGGGCCAAAACGTTAGTGCTCAAAGAAGGCTCCAAAACCCCAAGGTTCAAGGAAGCTTGGAGAGTCATCTCCTCAGGCATTTGCATGTCAAAATGGACAAAGCCCAAATGATGGAGGCATTTTTAGGTCAAAAAAAAAAAAATCCAAGACACAGGGGGCTTGCTGGCTCCTGGAGAGATTTTACTGTCATTCCAAAGGGTTAAGTTCAGAACCTAGGATCCTTCCCATCCTGATGGAGTTAATTTGCAGAAAGTTGGATATAAGGAAAAGAAGCCTGGAGGGAAACTTATAACAAAAAGTACAGGGTCAGAGTTGATCATTTCCCCCATAAAGTTATAATTGGGAGGAAGGAAAGGAAGGAAATATGGGCAGTCTGAGGGGACATCCAGCAGAGTTAGCTATATAGAGCTCCTGGGAGGTGAGTCCACAAAGGCCAAAAAAAAAAAAAAAAGAGAGAGATTAGTGTGTACAGAAGGTGGGGCTGAAATGAAGGTGAAGACCAGAACCTCTGATGTGTTCTTCCTGCAAAGGCACTAACAGAGCTACACCAGGCCACTTGTCACTTTCCTTGCAAATGCCAGTCCCTTTGGACTCCTGAACATGTCGGGTTTGGGATGAAGTTACCCACACTACAGGTTATGGCTTCTGGAATCCTCAGTGCCTGCTAAGAGCCAGGGAAGGAGGGCGTTAATCCCCTTGCAGTGAACTGTGACTAAGGAGAAATAGGCGTCTGGGGAGTCAAGGAGCTTGATGATTTCCCTTCCTTCTCTCACCTGTGGACCAGCGTGAAGAAGGGGTTTTCCTCTGAGCCTGGGTGGATGGGTCCTGTGAGCTGAGAGAGATACCTGCAGAGTCTGCCCTGGGCTGGCTATGAGAGGGTGGCGGGTCCAGGAAAGCATCCTGGCACGGCCCAACTCCTTCCTCACCTCACTTCACTGTTTCCTCACCTGCACATCATACGTCCACACTTTAATCCTCACCTCAGGCCTTGCTTTCTAAAGAAACCAGGTTAAGAGAGCTCTTCAATTTCAAAATTTTAAAGAAGAAAGGGAATCTTTTTCTCCATCCCTCAATTTAGCTCCTGTGTCTGTCACTCTGTCCCTTCTGATGCAAGTCTGGTGCTCATTTAGGGCTGCTCCTTCTTCCTTTATTGATAAAATTCAGATTTTCAAAAGCCCTGGTGGTCCTCATGGGTGATATCTCCACTTCAGTGTGTGTCACCAACATGATGCTGGTCTACATTCACTTCATTTGTACCTTGATTACTGCCCAAGCTCTGCTTTTCTTAACCAGAGTCTCAGACTCCAACCCCTCCTTCCTGTGATCTGTCTTGCATACTCTACCGGCCAAAAAGATTGATTCCTTATATATTGCCTTCACTTCATTCTCCAAAAACACCTCTCTCTCTCTCTTCTCTCTCTCTCTCTCTCACACACACACATATAAACACACACACACAACATCACCTTTTATGATGCTTCGTAGCCTACCATAAAAATTTGAAACTCTTTCTGTATTTGAAATCCTTTAAATGATCCACCATGCCTGTCCCTTCTCTATGCTGTAGTCACACATCAGGTCGTTTTTAACCTTCACACCTTTGCTTGTACTATTTTTTCGGCCTGAAGTGCCTTTTCCTTCTCTGATAGAATTCCTCCCTGCCTTCCTAACCCCACCTTCACACTACCTCCTTCCTGAGGTTTATCATAAGAATTACAGAACACACTTCTCTTAAGTTTCTTTAGCATTAATTCTATGAAGTTTAATCGTTTACCTGCAGAGTGCTTCATGCCGTCCATAAATTATCATCTTTGTTCTGTTTTCTGAACAAGATCACATTTGAAAAGATTTGTTTTATTGAAGTATAGTTGATTTACAGTGTTGTGTTAATTTCTGCTATATAGCAATGTGATTTAGTTCTATTTATCTATTTGTATTCTTTTTCATATTCTTTTCCATTATGGTTTATCACAGGATTTTGAATATAGTTACCTGTGCTACACAGTAGGACCTTATTTTTTATCCACTCTTGATATAATACTTCGCATCTGCTAATCCCAAATTCCCAATCCACCCCCCTGCCCGGCAACCATAGTGTATTCTCTATGTCTGCAAGTGTGTTTCTGTCTCATAGATAAGTTCATTTATAGATCATGCTTTTGACCATAGAAAATGTGCCAACTTTTTTACTTGGCCCAAATTATGCATAATATACAGAATAATACCCCAAACATTTCTTTATTGATCGTGACATTGAAAATGAATAGTTCATGTTCTATAAGGAGATGGACATTGGCCAGTTGAAGGCTAGGTAATACTTCCTGATAATAATGATCAGTTACAGGGTTAGTTCAGTTGGAGCAGGGTAGTATCAGATGCCTACTACATGTACCTATGAAAAGCACTCTACAAGTGACCCAGTGGTTGAAAACTAGGCATGTATATCTCACTGCTGTTACAGAAACAACTGTACTCTTCCCCCATCTGAGTGATCCTGCCTGGCTGGGGAACAGTGAATTTGGATAGACAGTAATGAAATTAGGAAAGAAAATCATGTCCCAGCCTATATATCCAGTGCCATTTTTAGACCCAGCTCAAATTGTTATTGGCTAAAGCACTAGAATGAAACAAGCAAGAAACATGAGTGGACAGTGAAAGGTCAGTGTGGCTACATGGACCTGAGGTGTGATGAGTGACTGGACAGACACTCAGGTTGGGAAGGTACAAGTTCATGTCAAGGTGTTTGCATTTCATCCGCTAGTTCAAGGTGTACTGCCAAAGCTCTTAAAATACACCTCTGATCACACCTATGTTTGAGAAAGAGTTTTTGTAGCCGTATGGTAGATAGACTGCATGAGAATTATTGGAGAGATTTAAAAAGTATCTTGAGGTAGATTCCATTGGACTGGCTCATCAATAATATCTGAGGTTAAACAAATGAGGAGTTCAAGATCATTGGGTGATTGCCTAGAAATGGCTGCATTAACCAAAGTAAAGATCACTCCAAGTGGAGGATAATCTCCCCAACTCATTTAATGTGTATAAGATGCCTCCATCAAGGGGGTAGATGATGTCATCACAAGGAAGTAGAGACCAGAGGAATTTAGGTAACAAACTGAAAACTGGATGGCATTTAGAACGTGAGTTATCACTTTCCTGCCTTACATGTCTTTAGTCTTTCCAGTGCCTTATGTTGGGTTCTGAAATTTATTGTCAGCTTTAAAAACTCGTTATTTCTGACTTCCATGGACAAATGAGAGGGTTTGATAATACAGGGCTACTATTCCCTCAGGAGTCAGGGATGTTGCTGGGAGCTAGCCCTTGAAGATGGACATGTGCTGTCCAGGTGAGCCCCTCTCATTCCTCTAGGCTGTGTGCTACGTATTCAGAGTTGGTTCAGTTCCTCTAAACATTTGAGTCGTCAGCCTCTGATGGAGAAGGACACTGACAATTGGCCCTCAGGACACTGGTATTTATTATGAAGTCGAGCCAGCAAATGGGTTTGTTGTGGTTGGAACTGATTGATTGATTGATTGATTTTAAGGTATGAGCCCAATAGGTCAACTGAAGTTCTTATTTAGGGAAGACAATGAACCTGAATTATGTCTATGTCTGAATCCTAGTATCACATATTGCAGTATGATGTAATCATGTATGGTTAACATGGGTAGAGCATGATATATCATGATCTGTCTTAATCTAATCAAGTCTATGTTCAATTTGGAGGTCAGTCAGACAACAGTGTCAAGGTTAAGGACAAGGTCACACAGCTTGGGTTCAGATGGTCACTCTGCTAGTTACTACCTGAATGACTTTGCACAAGTTAGTCTATCCTTCTGTACCTTGGTTTACTCACCTGCAAAAGACAGTTGTGAAGGTGAAATGTGTTACCACAAGGAAAGCTTTTGGGACATGTCTGGTGCATAATGAGTGATCAGTAAAGGTGAGTTGTTGCTGTTACTTTAACCAAAGTGGTTCAGCCCTTACCATCCACAGAGTGGATAAATCAACTGAGTGTTTATAAATCCATAGCTAAGTGAAAAGGAACTAATGCGAAGGTAGTAGCTGACATTAAAATATGACATATTGTTATTGCAGCCATCAGTCTTAAATCTCTAGTGGAAATGGCTGAACATCTTGAGGGTTAAATGTCAGTTGTTCTGAACATATAGACATTGACATATGTTTCTGTTTTCTAAGATAAAGGACCTTTATGTCTGTTCAAGAGCTGTTGATGCGTTCTCTAAAGAATTAATTATTCTGAAAATTTGTAATTTTGTTGGATTAACTCAGGATGAAAAAACGAATCAGAATTTAGATTTCTAGCTCCATCAACATTTATAATCATAAAACTAAGTGGCACTTATAGGAAAAGGAATATTTGTAGAAAGTGTTTTTCTCCTCTGTAAGGAGTGTTAAGTGATTCAATTACATGCTCTCATAAATTTTTAGGCAGAAGCTGAATTGCTGTCTAGCTTCACTAAAAAATCAAGCTCAAAATCCCAGGTTTAATTTGGGGGTCCAAACCTCATGCATATTTATCTTTAGGAAACTGATAGGGATGTTAGATATTTGCAATGTGATAAATAATTGAATTGAAAGGTGGCTTGGGATTAAAAATTTAAAGAACTTGTTTAAAAGCATTTGACCAGCTAGTCCTTGAATTTCTGAGAGACTGAGTTTTGTTGAGATGAAATGAACACAATTTGGGAAGCCTTTTGGGTCAAGTCTCCTCTTCAGATCTCTGCATCTAAGGAAAGCCTTGAGGAAGACACATGGAATCATGTTTCCCCAATTTTCATTCTTTAATAACAGAAGTTTCACTCTGAGGAATTGTCAAATTAGATTCATGGGATTTTAGAGCTGGTAATGGCCATAGAGATAATTCAGAACACGACTTCATTGTGTAAAAGGGAAACCGAGGCATGATGTTTTGGTTAATGTAAGGAGAATAATTCGTATGTCATTAGTTAGACATTTTAGCTTGTGAAAGAAAAGCAAGGTCCAATGATTAGTTAGAAATGAGAAGAAATTTACCTTGTGCAAGAATCATATGATAATCTGTGTCAGGTATCCTTCCCTCCATAGTGGAGTTGGGAAGGAGAGCCCATACTATTTCAATATTTAAGGACGAGTAATCAAGATAACCTAATAAGTGTGATTTTATTAGAAGGGCCTGTCTGGAAAAACTTACTGATTTTAGGCTAGCCCAGAATAATTACAGCTAATATCAGGGCCTTAGGATGTCATTAACAACCCAATCTGACATTTGATAATATTTAAAATTGAAATCTATTATGCTCAGATAAGAAGAATTAAGTAGAGGGCTATATTTACCACCACCCTAAACATAGTTCTAAAGTTTTCCATCCTCATTGCTTTACTCATGGGACACTTCTGCCTTTAAGGGTGAAGGACTTAGAAACACCAAAGCTGTTTTTACCAATTGCACAAAAAATTATTTAGGAATAAATAGCTCCTGGAATATACTACAATAACCTTTTAAAAACAACTTTCTCTCTCTCTCTCTTTCTCTCTCTCCCTTTTCTCTTTAGGGCCATACCTGCAGCATATGGAAGTTCCCAGGCTAGGGGTTGAATCAGTGCTGTAGCTGCAGCTACAGGGCTGTAGACCTACGCCACAGTCACAGCAACAGCGCATCCGAGCCACATCTGTGACTTACACCACAGCTCATGGCAACACTGGATCCTTAACCCACTGAGCAAGGCCAGGGATCGAACCTGCATCCTCATGAATACTAGTCAGGTTCTTAAGCCACTGAGCCACAACGGAAACTCCAAGAACAACTTCTTTTTCATCACACTCATAATGATGGAACTTCACGTGATCTCCTTCTGTCTTAAATTCTCCTTCACTAAGGACTCAACCTATCATTTGGTGAGGGGAACTAGCTCAAGTCGTGATAATCTTCCTTTCAATTCAGTTCAACTCTTTGTGGAGTTATACTATTGAACGGTCTTCCTCTCATAGGTAAGCCAGAATTAAAGTGTGCTCATCATATAACCAGAATTATATTTGAAAATGGAACCGCTTCAAACTTTTTCTTCACACAGCATTTACTATATGTCTGAGGCTTTGTACTACTAATAATAAAAGCAGCTAGTACAATCACCATCATCACCAGACCTAAAATTCTTGGATCTTTCCTCCTATGATGTCAGTTTTTCCAGTGCAGACTATGAGTGGTTCTGTCTCCATATGCAGGCATTTTAATTTAAACAAGATTAACAGATCATAAGAGAAAAAGATGTAAAAGCGACATCCTCTCCTATGAGTATGTGATCTAATACCCACTTGGATTGTGTTTTTATCATTTTGTTTGATGATGGAATATTTAATAGCCCTGAAATGCCAATTGAGATTTAAGCGTATTTGTATAAAGAAAACTAAATGAATAAAAAAAAAAGAATTTGCTAAAAAGATGAACTTTGTAGTAACTAATTCCGTACTGATTGACTACTCATTCAAATATTGGACTGGAAGTTCCAGACTGTCTGGCATGCAGAGGAAAGCTTTTAAACAGTAAAATTATTTGTTTATTTATTTTGCTTTTTATGGCTGCACCCGTGCCATATGGAGATCCTCAGGCTAGGCGTCTATTCAGAGCTTTAGCTGCCAGCCTACACCATAGCCACAGCAACGCCAGATCTGAACTGCATCTGCAAACTACACCACAGCTCACGGCAATGCCGGATCATTAACCCACTGAGCAACGCCAGGGATTGAACCTGCAACCTCATGGTTCCTCCTCGGATTTGTTAACCGGTGCACCACAATGGGAACTCCAATATTTATATTCATTAAACAGTCTTACTCTTTTGTCAATTTCGTTGAAAGAAATAGAGCCAGGGTGGGATTCTTTCCTAAGGTTATAAGGGCATGTCTGTTTTTTTCTTCCTTTGGCAAAGGCATCCAGTAAGAACACAAGAGAGAAAGGAACACTCCCAAATCAGAAACATGAACAGTTATGTCTAGATAATACAAGGTGGAATAAAAGCAAAGAATGGAAGTAAGAGAAAGAACAGACAGAGAGGACCTCCATTCAATAGATGAGGAGGTTGGATTATAAGGATCCTAAGCAATTTGTCAGCCTGTCGGTGGCAGAGTCTGAAATCTAAGCCACTGCTCCGAACACTTAGCCTGAGCACTGGGCTATGCCATGTGTCTCAAACTTGTACCCACCTGTCTCCTTGCAGGCCCCAATTTGAACAGAACTGTGATTGGACAGGTTTGATGACAATGCCTGAAACTTCACTTTGGATTTTGATCCAGTTAACATCCAGCAATTTTTTGAGGGAAACCGGATCTGGTTTTGCTTTCCCTATTAAGACCTACTCTTAGGAAAAGTCAGGAATTATTTCATAGTAACAAGTGACCGCCTGATACCGACTTTGAATACTTTTTTTGGAGTGTTTGAATTTCATCATTTCTCCAAGTACCCTCATTGTAAAACACCTTTCCTCAGTCACTTGGGTGAGAAGTGTCCATTCTGGGGTCTGAGAAATGCTCTCAGTCCACAGGTGACCTTGATGTCCTACCACAGTGGAAATGTTTTACCTATGTGGCTTACATGAGTTCCTATACTACAAGCTTCTCTCCAGCTTTCTCTATTACCCTTTGGCTTTCTGCCTCTCCTGATTAAGGGCTAATTTAGCAATCCTGGTGATCTGGGGGCTTCTCAAAGCCTTGATGAGTCACGTTTCTTTTCCTACAGTTGACTTGCCGAGATATGAGAAGCATTGATTGGGTTTGCTCTACCTTGGAGATCAAACATATGAGAGTCTTGAATAGAGAGCAAGGGTTGAACCAATTTAGGACCTGGGTGAGGAAAAGAGATTTGTGCGAGACCAGGGCCTTGCAAATGATTCTGTATCAAACCAGAATTTGAAGCAGCACCAGCACTCAGAACAGTGCACAAAAAGGCCTCTATTAAATGATGATTAGTTGAGTGAACGAGAGATTTAATGAATGAGTTATTCTGTAGCTGAGGAGAAAGCGGAGTGAGGGGCTAAAGCGTAGTGATTCTAAACAGTACTTTTAACATTTGTTTTATTTGATGTCAGTATTCCTTCCTGCCTTTGCTGTGTAAAGGCAGCCCTAACTCCTCCTGCAGATCAGGATCATTGGCCTCTGCCAAGATGGTGACACCATTTTTTGCCTATTGGTCCATGGAAGAGAGGAGTCCAAAGTGCCCTGGTGACAGCTTTGTTGTGTGGTTCAGTGGGACCTTTCTGGGTCCTCTGCAAAGAGTGTTCCCTAATTTGGAGACAAGGGCTCCAGCCCAAAGCTGCAGGGAGGGGAAATGCAAAATCCCCCAGTGGGGTCACGGGAAGTGATGTAAGTAGGGTCACTCCATCTGCTACCTCCTATTTTCCAGACTGATGTATCCTTCTCATTGGGGCCTCGGTGCCATCTCGAAGTCTCTGATTACATGCATATACTGCATCCATCCATTCAGAATGTTCCCTCTGTGCTGGTCCTTCTTTTGTGCCTGTTAAGGCCATTCTGGAATTCTATAAGATTGCCTGCTTCTGAGTGATAGGCTATGCAACACAGTGGATCCCCTGGTTATGTGCCCCCCACCACCACTGGAAAGTGGGTCCCCTGGTTGACTGCAGTGTCAGTGGTACTCCATGCCTTTGGGTCAGGCATTCTGTAAGTCCCAGAGAGTGGTGCTGGCCAAGCCTCTGCAAAGAGGAGATACAAATGAATACCTCTTCCTACGAGGATGAACTGCTTGGGCTTTCCAGTTTGGAAGGGGCTTCGTGCTGTCAACCTGCCACCATGTGCTGGTTGGTCTTCTCAACGAAGAGAGCCAGAGGGGCTGAGTGCTGGTCTCTGTTACTGGCAGGCTCTGTGTGTAGGGAAGTTCACGCTTTGAACCTTATATGCAGCTTCCTCTCTGCCCCAGGGGATACTCCACCGCTATACCCATCACGGTGGTGACAAAGTTAAGCGAACGTCAACTGGCCAAGTCCTTTTGTTCCTACCAGGTTGTTCAGCATCCCTTTTATTTTGAATGGTTACTGATGGTGCTTTGGATTTGCAGTTATCAATGTCCAACAGCTTTCTTCATGTCTGAGGATTTCCCTTTCCTCAAGTATGGTCACCGAAGTAACAGTTATAAGCCCCTTTAGATAAGCTTAAAAAAAAAACAAGGAATCATTTGAGTTTGTACTTGCATCAGTTTTGCACATTCCTTCCTTCTAGTCTGTGGCCTCCAGATCCCAACAAGGGATTGTGACATTTCACTGGGGTACCTGCCCTCAGCCTCTTGCTCCTTGATTCTGCCTTCTCTGTTACAGATTAAGTAGCACCTGTGTTGACTACCCGTGCATTTTGCCCTGAGAGATGTCATGTTCTATTAACCATTGACTTTGGGTGAGTTAGTGAACACTGACTGGCCCTCTGACTTCTCCAGCTGTTACTGGCTTCTGGTGGGTGAGCATTACTACGTGCTCCTGACTGCCTCACACCCGATCGGTGCCAAGGGTGTTAATGAATCCAGCCCTAGGACAGCACCCCTTCCAATCAGCCTTTGCCTCAGATGAGAATCACCATGGCTGTTCTCGTGATGCTAGTGTCCTCTTACCAGCAGCCTTCATCAAGCACCCTCGATACCCATTCCCAATGAATCATGGCGGCATGCAATTAACTTCTGCAGTCTTTTCAATATATCATCTCTTTCCTGCTTCACTCCCAGATGGGTGATACTGAAATTTAACTGTGGCTATTAGCCTGGTACTCAGGAGAGGAGATGTGAGCACCTTGTTGGGGAGAGGGCAGAGCAACACCTTCAGCGTGGAGGACATGCTGTCTCCTAGTGGAGGGGGGAGAGGGACATATCTCTGAGTTCTGAGAGTTAGGGTTTATAGAGCCAAACTCCAGTGGGCCATCTATCCAACTATCCTAACTTATGCTTCAAGGCCCCTGGTTTTCTGATCCAAGCCTCCAAACTTAGTAAACCAGACTGTTTTGGCCAAGCGTTTAACTTCTTTGGAGCTCTGTGCCTCTGTTAAGAGCATCTGCTCCTCAGCTGAGTCAGACCTCTGACTGCAGGCAGTAAGGGCCTCTCTGAAAGTGACCAAAAAGACCTCTGGCTCTCACTGTTACCTTTAATTGTTTGTTCATGGCCCTCAGTTTCTCATTATGCTTCTGTGGGGCCTCAGGACAACTTAGCAATATCCAGCCAACTCTGCCGTTCTCGTAGAAATTACTCCTTCATATCTTTCGAATGCCTGGATTGCTGCCCTTGGAGGGGCATTCTTCTGCCAGGATGTTTTCCCAGGTCACCAACGAAGAACTCTGTAGCAACTGGGCCACTGCTTATGTCAGAGTCTGTGGGTGGCAGAAGCCACTCAGGAGGGCATTCTCCTTGTCCACTGGGTGGTCAGCAAGGCAGCCTGGTCTGTGCTCTTCTTCAGTCCTGATTCCTTGGACCAACGCTGGCACCACCTGTGTTGGAATCCTCGGAAGAGCAGGCACCAGGATGGGATCAGACCTGCAGGGCAGTTACTGAAGGAATGGCCAGAAGGGTCATGGGAAGAATCAGGAAAGGGCAGGGACTGGCTTGGTCTGACCCATGTGAAAGGAGATGGAGGCAGGAGCTGGTAGAGGATGGGGAAGAAAGAGAATCCAGGGAGTTCCCGTTGTGAATCTCAGTGGGTTACAAACCCAACTAGTATCCATGAGGACACAGATTCGATCCATGGTCCCACTCAGTGGGTTAAGGGTCTGGCATTGCCATGAACTGTGGAGTAGGTTACAGATGCAGCTCGGATCTGGTGTTGCTTTGGCTGTGGTGTAGGCCTCAGCTGCAGCTCTGATTCGACCCCTAGCCTGGGAACTTCCATGTGCAGCAAATGCAGCCCTAAAAAGAAAAAGAAAAAAGAAAGAGAATCCAATCACAACAGAGCAGTGCTGGGAAAGAGTCCATGCAACTGAAGTAGAGTCCTCATGGCAAAGTTGACCTAGAGAAGCTCACCCCCTCTCCCCCGTCCAGAGGCATGGCCCTGCCCCGCTCCCCCACTGCCCAGTCATGGGCTGGAAGCAGACCTTGGCAACTGTGAGCCTTGGCCTTCACAAGATGCTATCCGTGGGTGGATGGGGGGGTCATAAGTTAACACTTACTGAGCACTCGTTATATGCCAGGCACCATGTAAATGAGTGTTTTTGATCTTTCCACTTCCCAACAAGTGGAAAGATTATTCCCGTGTTTCAAAACTGAACTGAGGCTTAGAGAGGTTAAGTCATTTGTCAAAGGTCATAAGGAGTTGGTTTCCTTAACAAGAATCCTATGCAACATCCCTCCAAAGCAATTTGTATGTACTGACGAAGCACAAGTTCTGATTCTGAAAGTTTTCTCAAGTTTGCTGTAATGGTCATCCACGCAGTGAGGTGCCTGCCTTCACAGAATTTCAATCTAATAGATGTTAGAAATTGATGGGCAGCTGTGCAATTATAATATGGCTTATCCACTGCATGGAAAGGCCCTTATGATGTTGTGTAAGGTTTCCTGGAGGATGTGATATTTAAACTGTGACTGGAGGATAGGGAGTATTTAGCCAGATGACAAAAGTTGGGCAAAAGAGAGTACCAAGTGAAGGATGCAAATGCCTAAAGGCCAAAGAAAGCATGAAACCTGCAAGATACCTCCTGATAATGAACACCAGAGCGTGTGGAAAAGGGCTCCAAACTGTTAGTAATTTTAGACTGTGTTCTATACAGATGTGTACAGAAGCAGAGAGACAAACAGAAAAGATAGGGTTACATATTCTCAAAAAGTATACATTAAATAGCATGAAAATTGCATTGCAGATGAGAAATAGAACATTATTTTTTAAAAATTTAGTTATATTGAAGTATAGTTGATTTACAAATATTGTGTTAATTTCTGCTGTACAGCTATGTGATCCAGTTTGTATATGTGTGTGTGTGCGTGTGTGTGTGTGTGCGTGTGTTTCATTTTGATTTATCACAGGTTACTGAATATATTTCACTGTGCTGTATAGTAGAGCCTTGTTGTTCATCCATCCATATATAGTAGTTTGTCTTTGCTAATCCCAAACTCCCAGTCCTTCCCTTCCCCCCACCCCAACCACAAGTCTGTTCTCTATATCTGTAAGTATGGTTTTCTTTCATAGATATGTTGATTTTTGTCAGTTTTAGACACCACTTCTAAGTGATATCATATGATATTTGTCTTTCTCTTTCTGACTTACTTCACTTAGTATGATAATCCCTAGGTCTAGCCATGTTGCTGCAAATGGCATTATTTCATTCTTTTATGTGGCTGAGTAGTATTCCATTGTTTATATGTACCACATCTTTATCCGTTCATCTGTTGATGAACATTTAGGTTGTTTTAATGTCCTGGCTATTGTGAATAGTGCTGATATGCTTTTTGAATTTTATTTTTTGCTTGGATATATGCCCAGGAGTGAGATTTCTGGATCATATGGCAGCTCTATTTTTAGTGTTTTGAAGAACCTTCATACTGTTTTCCATGGTGTCTGTACCAACTTATATTCCTGTAAACAGTGTAGGAGGGTTCCATTTTCTCCACAATCTCTCCAGAATTTATTATTTGTGGACTTTTAATGATGGGCATTCTGACTGATGTGAGATGGCATCTCGTTGTAGTTTTGATTTGCATTTTTCTAATAATTAGTGAAGATGAGCGACTTATCATGTGTCCATTGGTCATTTGTATGTCTTTGGAGAAATGTCTGTTTAGGTCTTCTGCCCATTTTTCGATTAGTTTTTCTATCTCTTTTTTTTTTCTTTGGCCACCCCCTGGCTTCTAAATTGCTTTAGAAGGAAGTTGCATAGGATTCTTGTTAAGGAAAAATACTCATTATGGAATTCCTGGTCCAGGGATCATATCTGATCTGCAGTTGTGACCTCACCTGCAGCTGTGACAATGCTAGATCCTTAATCCATTGTGCCAGGCCAGCGGTAGAACCTGCATCCCAGTGTTCCCAAGATGCCGTCACTCCCTTTGTGCCACAGCAGGAACTGCCCAATTGGGTTTTCATTATTGTTGTTGTTGAATTGTATGAATTGTTTGTAATTTTAGAAATTGAGCCCTTGTCAGTCACATCATTTGCAAATATTTTCTCCCAGTTCATAGGTCATATTTTCATTTTGTTTTATGACTTCCTTTGAATTCTTAAAAAAAAAAAAAGGATAGAATTGAATTGTGTTACTTTAAGATTTTTTAAACTTTTCTATTTGATTAATTCAAGAGCTTCCTGGTTTAACCCTCTCCCTTTCAGGTGCTTCCACATCCTGCTCCAAGGCTTCCTTCTCTGAGCTGTCACATGACGTGTTCCACACTAAACCCAGGATAATAGTTTCCCATTGATTCTCACAGAGAATCAGCTTTGCGCCCTGACCTTTAAGATAATTCGGAAGGCAGGGGCTTCAGGGTATAGTAATAGGAAGAGGCTGATGGTTCCTTTGTATAAAACTGGTCACAATTGTCAAAAACAACCATTTCAGGGCTCTGGAGTTCAACCCAGGAAAGAAAGCAAATTAAAACATTTATTTTTTAAAAAGTGCTAGCATTTCTGATAAGACCATGGCACTTTCTTGCCTAAGGGACTGCCTCTCATCTCAGTTCTTTTGGGTAGGAAGGGTGTTGCTACCTAGGCTGGTCCTCAAATCAGCAGTTTTGCTCCCAGTAAAGGTACGGTCCATTGGGACTAGAGGCAAAAGCCTGTGGATTTTCAGGGTAAGAGTAGAGGATCTTTGTTCGCCTAGATGGGAAATAAGCTGATCAACAACTGAGAGCTGATGAACCAAATATGGTGTATGCGTTCAGTGGAGCAGCAGTCAGTGATATAAAGGAACCACTGACCGAGGTGGTAACTTAGAAAACCTCAAACATATTTTGCGACATAGAAGAAGTAGTCACAAAAGAACATGGTATATGATGGGATTCCATTTATGTAAAATATCCAGAACAGACACAGTGACAGAGACAGAAAACAGATGACTTTGTTGCCTGGGATGGGGATTAAGGCCTGAGTGACCATGCTGGGGACCATGTCGGGGGACAGAAATGTCATAAAACTGGATGTGGAAGTTCTCACATGACCGCATACATAGACAAATTCTCACCAAACTTTACACTTAAGGGAAGGAGGAGGATGGACTGGGAGTTTGAGATAGGTAGATACAAGATATTAATTTTATTTATTTATTTATTTTCTATTTTTGCCTTATCTAGGGCCGCACCCGCGGCATATGGAGGTTCCTAGGCTAGGGGTCTAACAGGAGCTGTAGCCGCCGTCCTATGCCACAGCCACAGCAACGCGGGATCCAAGCTGCACCTGCGACCTACACCACAGCTCACCGCAATGCCAGATCCTTAACCCACTGAGTGATGCCAGGGATTGAACCCACAACCTCATGGTTCCTAGTCGGATTCGCTAACCGCTGAGCCACGTGGGAACTCCCAAACTATTAATTTTAGAATGGATAGATGAGATCCTACTTTGTGGCACAGGAAACTATATCTAATCTAGGATAAACCATCTTGGAAAGGGATATAAAAAAGAATCTATATATGTACATAACTAAGTCACTTTACAGCAGAAATTAGCACATTGTAAATCAACTATACTTTAATTTAAAAAAAGGGTGACTTTTCTAGCATGTAAGTGACACCTCAATAAAATAAAATTCAATGATTAAAAATAATTTAAATATTTTAAATTAAAATATTCAAATATTAAAAGTCTCCCAAACCTTGCTCCATTGCACCCGTGCAAACATATTTCCCGATCCTGTCCACATTTACTGTGGCATCAGAGCCTTTGTTCAAGACCATCCTCACTGTCTGTCTGCTCCTCTTCTCCTGTGGCTGCAGTCACACATCCTTCAAGTGGGGTCCCCAGCCTGGGGGCTGCTGTGTGGCCCTGAGCTGAGCAGAAGTCATAGTTGATAACTTGATCACTGACATTTTGGCTGTAAGAAGCCCTGCTTTCCCCAGTGGGCTAAGAGACATTATTATTTCTTAGGTATCCCACTCCTGAACAGTTTAGGAGCCCCATTCTCTTCATGAAGATTTCCCTAACTATTCCAGTTTATAGTGAGGCACAGTTTGATAATTAGTTCTCCAATAACTTAATTCAATAGTCTGTCAGCAACTTTTGGTGAAAGCCTACTGAATCATCTTAAGGAGCTAGAGAAGGACAAAGTGCTCACTTCATGGAACCTAGATTCTAGCAGTTATATATGGTATTGTCCCTGTGGAATTAAATCCATGTTTGTTTCATTGCCTTTGTGACAGTATAATTTTCTTGAGAGCAGGGAATCTCGTGTACCTTTTTGCATAATCTCTAACACTATCCTTAAGACTGTTAGGTCTTTTAGTACAACGAATATGTTGTCTGTCTCAGGGATATTTGAATTTTAAGCCTTAATTATATATATAGGGAAAAAAGCCTGGGAACAGCAGCTAAGGAATTATTATTATTATCATTTTGCTTTTTAGGGCCACACCTGCAGCACATGGATGTTCCCAGGCTAGGGGTCAAAGTGGAGCTGCAGCTGCCAACCTATTCCACAGCCACAGCAACGCCAGATCCGAGCTGCGCCTGCAGTCTACACCACAGCTCATGGCAACACTGGATCCTTAACCTACTGAGCGAGGCCAGGGATTGAACCAGCATCCTCATAGATAGTTGGGTTCATTACCACTAAGCCACACTGGGAACTCCAAGGAATTTTTAATTAGGGAGTAGGTGGAGATTTACTTGTACTAAGTGAGAAGGAGTGATTCTTTCTCTGTACTGAAATTAAAACTCAATGAAATTCAGCTCAGCCTACGTTTGAGGAAAGTTCTCAATGCAGTCACGTTTCCATCTATACTTACAACTTGAAAGTATGTTAAAAGTTTCACAGCTTGGGGTAGGTAGAGCTTACCACTGTAAGATACACTTCTGAGACTCAGTATCTTAGTAGAAGTTTATTTCTTATTCATGTCAAGTCCAGTGTCTACTTGACAGGTGTGCTACCTCATGGTCCTTCCAGGACCAGGTTTTCAGTCTCCTTACATTAAGCTGACAGAGAAGAAGAGGTTCCAGCTGGAAGACACACCCACTTCCATCTGGAATGGATGTGTATCCCTTCTGCTCCCATTCTATTGGCTAGAACTCAGTCACGTGACCACATCTACATGCAAGGGGGTGTGGCAATAATAACTTTGCTCTGTGCCCAGGAGGAAAAGGAAACACGTTTCCTTGCACATGTAGAGATCTCAGCCTCAGAGTTTGTACCCTATTGTTCCAGAATAGCTCAGTAACCTTGGATATTTCTGACAAATGCTTATGAATAATTCAGTTTGACAGAGTAGAGAAATGCCATATGCTGACTATATTTGTGATAACTTCAATTTTCATCTGGGTTACTTTCATTTTTATAGTAAAAGAAATAATAGATCACATTGTTTCACATGACATTAAATAAAAATTGCATTTTACAGGAGTTTCCTTGGGGCACAGCAGGTTAAGGATCTGGGATTGTCACTGCAGTGGCTTGGGCTGCTGTTGTGGCATGGATTTGACCCCTGGCCTGGAAACTTCACATGCTGTGTGTGCAGCCAAAAATTTGCATTTTATGAGTAATTAGCATAGTATGATACACGTTTTATAAAATGGTGTGTGTGTGCCCAAAGTCTGGAGTGAGGGAAACATATCAAACTGTTAATAGTGGTTACCTCTTTGGAAATGGAAACATTTTTCACTCTGTTTTCTATTTTCCTGTATTTTAAGGAAAGTTTTAGAATAAGCACTTATAATGTTACAAGCAGAAAAATAAAGCTGAACCCAGATCATATCCTTTCAAACTGTGTTTTTCCCATGATGTCAGGTTGATTTCAGAAGCCCAGAAGTGATATACTGTGCTATTAAATGTTCAGGTTCCTAGTTAATAAAGAAGAAAACACACAGAAACATGTTTGGAGGATTCTTCTAGAGCAACTCTTCGAAAGACGATAGAGAGGTTTTGCTGTGACTTCCCCAATGATGCAGAACAAGGAGAAGGGAAGCACTGAGTGCTTTCAGTGTTTTTACAGGAAGGCTTTGGGGCAGAGAAATTTTCGTGTAGCGTCGCCTTTCTCACCAGCAGCTTCTTGAACAGAGTTTGTTTTCTTGGCCCTTGGCAGCTCTCTTTTTATAACAAGGATTGGAAAATTTTCCAGGCCATCTTGTCTGTATCATATCTGATCCAGATGGCTTTACACACTCCAATTTTAGTTCCTTTTTTTTTGTTTGTTTTTTTTGTTTTCACCTCTCAGGGTAAAAAAGAACAGCCTGTAACATTGCTGTGGAGAAATTTCTGGAGCACACCCTGCACGGTGACTGCACAGGAAAGGCAAGGTTGCCACGGCTCTGGTGTGCTAATTAGCCTCTAATAATTGTCACAGCCTGCCAGGGTTCAGGCAGTGGTCTATTTCAGGAGCATCCGGCAGGAACCAAGGAAGGTGACTGGTGTGTGGACTGTTAAAGGTGCACCACGAGGCTAGAAATCTCATTAAGAAAGCTTGTTCAAGACTCACAGATATAGGAGTTCCCGTCGTGGCGCAGTGGTTAACGAATCCGACTAGGAACCATGAGGTTGCGGGTTCGATCCCTGCCCTTGCTCAGTGGGTTAACGATCCGGCGTTGCCGTGAGCTGTGGTGTAGGTTGCAGACGCGGCTCGGATCCTGCGTTGCTGTGGCTGCGGTGAAGGCCGGTGGCCACAGCTCCGATTAGACCCCT
>PVHT021183608.1:16033725-16083576 GCA_004024745.2 Catagonus wagneri | reverse complement strand
CTTATAACTGGAGTCTAAAACACTGCACAAATGAACATCTCAACAGAAAAGAAAATCACGAACTTGGGGAACAGACTTGTGGTTGCCAAGGGGGCGGGGGAGGGGTGGGCGGGAATGGGGATAACTAGTGCTTTAATGATGGAATAGCAAGGAGCTCCAACTGTATTGCACGGGGAACTATATCTAATTACATGTGACAAATCCATATATGTACATGTAACCGGGTCACCACGCAGTGCAGTTGGAAAATCTGACACAAATCTGTAAACCAGCTATAATGCAAAAAAAAAAAAAACAAAAAACAAAAAAAACAAGGAGCCAGCATGGCTGAAGCAGAGAAAGCCAAAGGCAAATAGTAGTACATGAGTTTAAGAACAGACATGAGGTGTGGACACTGTGAAATCTTCAGACCAAGACTTTGATGGAACACGACAACACGACTCTCCTGGAAGCATGATGGATTTGAAACTTTATTGAGAGGCGTCCCCCCCACCTCCTTAAGATGCAGAGAGTATCTAATAAAAGCAGTTGTACTTATGGTTACCCAAGAAGACAGATGGGGGTGGTGGGAGGGATGGATTGGGGTTTGGAACTGACATATGCACACCTAGGTACAGGGAATGACTGGCCAATGGGGGCCTGCTGTACAGCATGGGGAACTCTACCCAATATTCTTTGATAACCTGTGAAGGAAAAGAATATGAAAGAGAATGGATGTGTGTACTTGTATAACTGAATCACTTTGTTGTACAGCAGAAATTATCACAACCTTGTAAATCAACTATACTTCAATAAAACCTTAAAAAATGAAAAAATAGCAAAAACAAAACAAAAAAATAAGCAATTATGCGAATCATCCTCTAAAAAAATGGGATGGCTCCTAGATAGTTTGGGAAAAATCGAAATCGAGCCCTTCAGCAGTTATTAGGTAAGCAGCTTCTGAACTAGGAAGTAACAATTCTAAGCTAAATAAAATATAAAAAGCAAGTATTGGAGGCAATGGAAATTGGTAAAAAGAAGGAAGAAACCAAAAGGGAATCTACCATTAAAATAGGTATTACACTGATTCTTATTTATATGCTTCTTGGCATTTCCCAGTTCTCAGGGAGCATTGCAGATAGAGTTCAGGTGGGAAATTATGGTCATATTGGCCTGAGGAGTCAGAGGATGGAGGCTGAGGCTGTCAGAGTGGCTGGAAGTTGATTAGAAATAGTTGATTAGAAAATGCTAAATATAGAACTACCATATGATCTAGCAGTCCCACCCTTAGGCATATATCTGGAGAAAACTTTCCTTGAGAAAGATACATGCACCCTTATGTTCACTGCAGCACTATTCACAATAGCCAAGACATGGAAACAACCTAGATGTCCATTGACAGATGAATGGATTAAGAAGATATAGTATGCATACACAATGGAATACTATTCAACCATAAAAAAACAAAATAATGCCATTGGAAGCAACATGGATGGAACTAGAGATGCTCATACTAAGTGAAATAAGTCAGAAAGAGAAAGACAAATACCATATGATATCACGTATATCTGGAATCTAATATATGGCACAAATGAACCTTTCCACAGAAAAGAAAACTCATGGACTTGGAGAACAGACTTGTGGTTGCCACAGGGATGGAGGAGGGGGTGGGATGGACTGGAAGTTTGAGGTTAATAGAGGCAAAATATTGCATTTGGAGTGGATGAGCAATAAGATCCTGCTGTATAGCATAGGGAACTATATCTAGTCACTTGTGATGGAACATGATGAAGGATAATGTGTGAAAAAGAATATATATGATGGTGTCACTTTGCTGTGCAGTATAAATTGACAGGACACTGTAAACTAACCATAATGGAAAATATTAAAATCATAAAAAAAAACTACTGCTACATGTGAAAAAAGAAAAGAGAGAGAGAGAAAGGAAAATACCTTGGGATTTACACCAAAACCCCCAAAGACCAGACCATGGGAATAAAGATCATATCTTGGGGTTAAAAGATTCACCATAGGACAAAACTGAAACAGGGCTAACAAAGTGCAAAACCAAAGCATTAAAACAGGAGTGAGCTTGGGTTTTGAAGGACATGCCAGTGTGATTTGTGTAGCGAACGGGGTGCAGAGTGTCAGAAAATGAGCCCGGACAGAAATGAAAGTGCCAGGTCATGTAGAGGCTCATAGGCCATGGTGAAGATTCTGGATTTCATTGTGATGTGATCAAAGCTACAGGGATGTCTGCAGGAAGGAGATGACATGGTCATATTTGGTAAAATCATCACTCCACTCATCATTATGGAGATCGGGCTATAGGAGTCAAGGTGAGCGGCAGTACCTATTAGAGTTGTCCACAGGAGATGGTAGTAGTTAGGACTAGGATGGCCACTGTGGGAGGTGGGGGAAGGGGTGCATCTGGAACATAAGGAGAGACTGAGAACTTACAGGAGGGTGGAATGTGAGGGATGGAGGGAAGGAGAGAAGGAGAGAGAGAAAGAAATCAGGGATAATTCTTGACGTGCCCTAGTCTGTAAATATTCACCTCATAAATTTAAGGCAGAAGACAACAGGCAGGACTTCATAATCCATCATAGTCCCTAAGATGGAGGAAGCACTGGAGGATGGTCCAATGAAATGGCAAAAGTGTCCAACCAGACGGGGCTAGCACGGTATGCCATCCAAAATGTATGGCAGCATGTCAGGGGTGTCAAACAACAGGTAACAAAGCAGTGCCACTGGTGATGGGAGCCAGGGTCATGAGAATCACGAGCAAACAACATTTTAAAAAGTGTGGAGTTCCCGTTGCGGCTTAATGGGTTATGAACCTGACCAGTATCCACGAGGATGTGGGTCTGATACCTGGCGGTGCACAGTAGGTTAAGGATCCAGTGTTGCTGTGGCTGTGGTGTAGGCCAGCAGCTGTAACTCCAATTCGATGTAAAAAGTGTGGCAGTGGCAAGAAACAGGGTTGGGCCAGAGTTCTTTGGGGTGACCGATGGGAGGAAGCGGGGGCCTCTGCATCACGGGGTACCAGGCCAGGCAGCACTCACAGGGAGCAAACAGATCTGACTTACCCAGCTCAGGATAGAAAATGGGAGTTTTGTCCTGGGAAAGGAAAATATCAGGCTGAGGCACCTGATCAGACTGAAACAATCAGAAAAAGATGACTGAACTTTCTCAGTGGATTAACTGAGGAGTGACCTGTGGCTCTTTCAATGCCTGGTCCCAACCAAGCAGGGCCAGGGCCGATCCCGAGGTTTAGAGTAGAGCCATCTGCAGGTCAGGCCGTGCATCTCAGCTCCGGAGTCAGGCAAAGGAAGGCAGAGATCACGGAGGCTGTTAAACATGGGGTGGCCTGCCTCCCTTTTAGGAAAAGGAGCAGAGTCATGAAGACAGAGGCCAGCCATCTGCTGCTGGAAAAAGGGGGTTATGTTTCCTCCTCCCCGTGGCTCTTGACACCTCTCTAGCTTCTGTTATTTCCTTATTCACAAAGGCCTCTGGCCTCTTTTACCCACATGAGTGATGGCTTCAAATGCTGGAAAATGTGCTTTTCCTGCCGTGACTTAGTCATCGTGGATTGAAGGATTTCATTCAAAATGGACACAATTTTGCGATTTTCCCCCCAGAATAATTTACTCAACTTGAGCAGCACGTTTTCTCTGACTTAATTTCAGACTTGTTAGAAAATAGTAAACTAAAAGGTACTTTCAAGTTCTTCAAAGTAAAAGCTACAGAATGATTGGGAATTTGATCAGTGGTGGATTCTGGGGGTTACTTGTAGCTGAAGGCTTGCTTATGTCAGTTTTCATTTATTTAAGAGTATTCTTGTGATTGAGAGAATTTGAGTTTCCTTCTTCACTGGTCTGTAAGATTTTGGAATACTCTGTTTATCTTTCCTCCTCTGTGAACTAATAAAGTGACTGCACATAGTAATTGATCAAGAAATAAATACTCTGTAGAGTTCCCATTGTGGCTCAGTGGGTTAATGAACTGATTGCTATCTCTGTGAGGATGCAGGTTTTATCTCTGGCCTTGCTCAATGGGTTAAGGATCTGGCACTGCCATAAGCTGGGCATAGGTTGCAGACTCGACTCAGATCTGGTTTTACCATGGCTGTGGTGTAGGTCTCAGCTGCAGCTCTGATTTGACTCCTAGCCCCAGGAACTTCATATACTACAGGTCTGGATGTAAAAAAGAAATATTCCATGAATGGAAATTAACATTCATACTGTTTTGTTTTTCTTAATTTCTTTTAGCTCGAATAGAAATAGTACTAGTTTTGATTCTTTTCTTTAAGCATGTACTCCATGATTTCTAAGACCTATATTATTTGTAGTCTTTTCTTTGTTCTTAGAAAACTTTGGATGGCAGTGAGTCTTAATACTATTTTCTTGCGTATTTTCATGTAAACGTAGTTTTCCTAAATGTTTAGAAGGAGACTGTTCAGAGAGTTTTTGCAGTTACACGGAACTGCCTCTCTCTCTCTTCCACAGTGTTTCTGTGCTAACTCATGGAGCCTTGCTTTCTGAAATATCCTGGCCTTGTCCATCGCCCTCATTTTATGTGGACAGTCCTTTTCCTTTCTCTGTATTTTGCTTATCCTGCTAAACTCTGCTTTCACTCTCAGCAGTTTCTTTTTCCTGTGGCGTTTTGTCCTGCAAGGGAGCCCTCTAGGTTGGTTCTGAGAATTCATAAAAGGCCAGACTGCTCCAGCCTTCCAGGCTCCAGGGGAAATAGGGGTGGGGACTGGGAGGCTTGCATTCACCTGCTATTAAAACGGACAGCACTACTCCCAGCTTCAGTTGTTGTTCTTAAACTATCGCTCCTCTCCCCACTTTTCAATGAAACTCTGCATCTCTTTTGAGGTTCTCTTATTCTCAGGCCCTTCAGGAACCCCTCTGACTCCCTCTGCTTTTTTTGGTGCAGATGTCATATGCACAGGTGTGTCGATAACACACAAGGGTCCTTACTGGTGCTTGGTCCCCACCTGCTTGTATTTCTGGATTGGTGGGGACATCTTACCTATACTGTTTTGGTTTTGTAAATATGCCCTTGGACTCTGGGTTTTGCTACCTAATTACTATTTCAGGGGAATGTGTGGAGGGGGCAAGAAGGGAGTGATGATCGGGCCGGGGGGTGGTTTTTGAGGACCCCAAACCTATTGGGCCACCACAGCTACTATCTCCCCAGAATCTCCTTGAAGAGGTTTTTAAGTCAAATCAACACACATCCAGGAAAAGGGATATTTACTTTATGTGTGGAGATATTTCACCAGGATTTGAATCAAACGAAGCTGGGGATAGGGACTGTAGTGAAAATAAAGAGTTGTTTGTGCTGCAACTGCAAGGGAGCTTGGGTTCCTTGACCTTCCTCCCCTCCCCATGCCCCCCCCCCACCCACGGCCCTCACTCTGGTCCTCACTTTAGCGGAGTGAGAAGGAAAGGCTCATGGATGTCTTGCCACACAGACATCCATCATGGAGTTTTGAGAGAAAGATGGGACTCAGTTCAATTTCAGCCAAAGGTGAAAGAGGAGTCTTGCATGTGGAATCATGAGCTCTTCGCTCTGCCTCCTGGACCACACACCATCATGATCAGCATGCTGTCCTTGGTCCATTCAGACATACTCTGGGTGGGGCTGCAGGTGAGAGGGTACCACGTAGCCTTCTCCCACACTTCCATTCTTTTTTTCCCACAGGCCTTTGGCAATGCGCAGGGTTTCTGTTCTTGCTGTCCTTGATCTGAGCATCACAGGTAAGTGTCAGAAGAGATCCACAGACATCTCAATAAGGCTGCTTCCCTGGTCTTACCAGGTGTATGTGTCTCCTTGAGACTGGCCCAAGACATCGATCATGGTCATTAACATTTAGGTAGTTACATGCACCAGCACGGTACCTTACATACTCAGCCAAGAGGTCACATCACACACACATCCCCCACATTTTAGACTTCATCTTATGTTACAGTAGACCCTGCTGTCCAGTCAAGTGTGCATCAGAGCTGTAGAATTTATGCTACACAGGAGTGATCTCCATTTCTCTTCTACCTTCTAAGACAATGAAAACACCTCCTTCTTTAATCTCAGTTTCCTCCTTCTTCATGTAAAATTCCAGGTGAATGAGGCTCATTTTCCTTGTTCCCACACATGATGTTTCATTTTATGTCAAGTTGCCTGGGCCAAGGTGCCCACGTTTGGTCATACATTATTCTGGATGTTTCTCTGAGAGTGTTTTTGAATGAAATTAATATTTAAGTAGGTGGACTTTGAGTAAAGCAGATCATGCTCCATGAGGTGGGTGGGCCTTATCCAATCAGATGAAGCCTTGACTAGAACAAAAGCCTGGCCTGCCCTGGGAAAGAGGGAATTCTGCCAGTACGTGGTCTTCAGACTCCATCTGCAGCACCTGCTCTTCCTGGTCTCCAGCCTGATTGCCTTTGGACTCCTACTACTCCTTTTTCCTGAGTCTCCATCCTGCTGGCCTCCTCCATCAGATTTTAGATTCCACCAAATCTCTGCAATTGCATAAGCCACTTTCTTAAAATAAATTCCTTCCTTCCTTCCTTCCTTCCTTCCTTCCTTCCTTCCTTCCTTCTTTCCTCACTCTCGCTCTCTCATACACATCTCCTCTGGAGAACCCTGATACACCACACAAAAATAAAACCCCCAAATGTACATAAAACATCTTCACACTTGCTTTTACATTCTCTCTTTCCACCTTGACCTGCCCACTTAGAAGTGAGCCTATGCTAGGCCTGGAGATGAACCTCTCTTGCCACCAGGAGATATGGTACTCATCCTACTCCCTGGTGAGGGAATGTAGCCAGCCACTTCTCAGCACACTTACCACTGAACCCAACCTGGTCTCAGAATGAAGCCCCATTATGCTGGAAAGTAATCAAGATATTCTTCCAGGTCAAGAGCTTTAACTCTCCCCAGAGTGGGGTTTTCCTGGGAGAAACAGGTGACTGTGAATGAGCAATATGAAAACAAATCCATCAACAGCATTTTGCTCAGAAGCCCAAGTTCTCCTGTTTTGATGGGCTTGCCTGGATGTTGCTGTGCTGTCGTCTGGACCCCACAGTCTCCAGGAGGGAGACGGAGCCAAGATAGGAGAGAGGGCAACTCTACACAACTGAACAGTAGGGGAGTTAAAACCGACCATCAAAACCCTAGTGGATTTGCCTTTTATTTCAACTTCACCTGAAAAGAGAAATGTTACCGTGTGAATAAATGTAATGCTGAGATAATATACTTTTCCATAAAGTTCCTGCATTTGTTCATTTATTCACTCAACAGATGCAAGTCCTTTTAGTTAGGTCCCTGTGCTCATGGAGCTTATAGTTCACTCCAAGAAATGTGCAAGTTCCCTCTATATGTTGAAGATGGTAAAGTAAGATATCGGCAAGAAGATGTAAATATGATGTGGCCACTTGAGCAAATATGCTTCTATTCTAACACAGCCCTCATAGAAGGCCCATGGAAGAGGAGATGTAAGAAGAGATTAATGGAGAAATGCAATATAAGTATGATAGAGAATGGAGGCAGCATTGGAAAGAATAGAATTTCTTGTGGGATAAGACCATATCTTATTTCACAATTCAGTGTTGCCTAATATCTGGAGGGTGCTGAAAAGATATTTATTGGCTAGAATTGCAAGCTGTTGAGTGCAGAAACCCTGTCTCCAAATGACCATTATAACCCTCAAGACAATGAATGTAATGTATATATAGTGTCATCCACCCAGTAAGGTGTGAAAATTTACCATGTATTTTGATTTCATTGGCTTCAAATAATACTGTTTTACTATAATTTAGAGCAATTTTGATAAAAGCAGCCCATTTTTCTGTTATAGAATTCCACTTAGAAGAGGTTATTTTGTAACTTTCTGAATTCTATTTTGGTTGTCCTAATTTTAAAAATTTTGAAATTGTGTTAAAATAATACCCCATTTGTTTTCTGGAAATTTTTCAACCTTCTAGACTTCAGGTAATTGGTGTTGTCCTACCCAGTGGAGTTCTTGTAGGTAGCTAGGAGTATGAGTTAGTTGATAGCTTGTATAATCTGTAAAATTAGTTATTAATTATGGTACCTGATAAGGAATTTTTGCTGTTTCTATAGCAATGTAAACCCCAGAGATGCTTTTCAGCAAGTCTGTCTCCTAAATTATTCCCTGCTTGTGACTTAAGAAGCTAAAGAAGATCCATTGTTTCAATTAGTTTACTAAGAAGCTGTTTAGCCCCCTGATGAAAAAAGATAACTGGGACACTGTAATGCAGCATTCCTGTCACTGGAATTTAATGATAGTTTATTGAACAAATGTATGTGAGAGACACTGAACCAAACTCTTTGAGAAGTGACAGATGAATTACATAAGAGACCAATTCTTCTCAAGGAACCTACAGTTCAGTGGAAAAAGCTGAAAGGAAATGCAGATCGGAAGGAAGTGAATCTAAGAGTGAAACAGTAAGCAGGAAAAATACAGGATAGAAAGAGAAAAGTATATTCTGATGCATAAAGACTTAAGGAAACTTTAGCAAAGAGGAAGGGAATTACACTGATTTTTATTAACTCTAGAATCTTAAAAATAATGGAAAAAAAACTGTCGACCTAGAATTCTATACAGCAAAACATTCTGCTGTATGAGAGATAATATAAACATTCTTAAATGTAAGAAAACCAAGAGCATTTTTCACTAGAAGATTGATCCTAAAAAATTCCTAAAAGAAATTCTCTAAACAGAAATGAACATCAGAAAAAGGGAAAGAAAAATGGGAAGAGTAAAATTATGGGTAAATTTATTTCCTTCTCCTCCTATTGTCTGAATTATGGTTGAAGCAAAAATTATATGACACTGCCTGGTGTGGTTCTCAATGTATGTAGAGATAATATTTAAGATGAGTATGTTATAAACTGGTGAATGTAAAAGGATATAAATGGAAGTAATGTTTCTACACTTCCCCAAACTGGTAAATTGTCAAAACCAGTGGAATGTGATAAGTTAAGTATATATAATTTAATGCCAGAGGAACCACAAACAATGCTATACAAATACAAAAAAGAGATATTCAAAAACACTGTAGTGACTAAAAATGGAATTCTTTTAAAATGTTCCTGTAAACTGCAAGAAGATTCAGGAAAAAGAAAACAGAACAGAAAATAGAAAATAAAATGGCAGACTTATAATGCTAATAATGACATTAAATGTAAATGGTTTAAATATATCCATTGAAAACAGAGATCGTTGGATTAAAAGGAAAACAACATGATTCAAGTATATGCTAGGCAATGTAAGCAGGAGTGTTATGTAGCTACCTTGCTTAAAAGACAGCTAGCACATTCCTTTCCCCTTCTTGAGTTATCTTTTATTCTGCCTCTTTGGAAAATGTATGTTCCAGCTGCCATACAGTGATTAGACTATTAAAATAAACCCACAGCATAAGGATAATGGAACAAAAAGCTAGAGCAATCTGGCTTTCTATTTGTTAGAGCAGAGCTAATAATACACCAATTCTGGACTTCCTTCCCATGGATTCTTAGTTCAGAGAAAAATAAATCTCTACTTTTTTTATTTTTAAATTTAATCTCATAGAAATACCATTCTTAAATCTTATTTATCAGTAGCTCGAAATGCTGGTTTAGAGAAGGAAACCAGAGAGCTCTGATTTTATAAACTTCCCAAACTTATTTTAAGCTGACTAAGGGTAAAAAACAGCCTGATATCAAATTCCCACCAGCAGAGAATTCATTGCTTGGCCAGACCACATATTCCTTCCTTGGAAAACTGAAGTTTCAGGTATTCTTTATGATTTTAAATGGAAATTTCTCCATGAAATTTCAATTTATCGATCCTTGTTCTATACTTAAAGCCAGATAATGTGAGTCCAATCCTTATTATTTCCTGTGCTCTCTTCTAAGAGTTTCATTGTCTTGTGTTTTACTTTAGGTCTATAATCTATTTTTAGTTAATAATCATGACAAGTGTAAGGTATATGTCTTGATTAATGTATTTTCGCATGTGGAAGTCTAGTTGTTTTAGAACGATATGTTGGATATCTTTTCTCCATTGCATTGCCTTTGCTTCTTCATCAAATATCTATTTGACTATATTTATGGGGGTCTATTTTGGGGCCTTTTATTCCATTCCATTGAGTTGTCTATTCCTTCACCAATTCACACTGTCTTGGTTACTATAACTGTATAGTAAGTCTTACAGTCAAGAAGTATCAGTCCTATACCTTTGTTCTTCTTCAGTATTGTGATTATTCTTGGTCTTTTGCCACTCTCTATAAATTTTAGGATTAGTCTGGCAATATCCACTAAGCGAATTACTGGGATTTTGATTAGCATTGCACTGAATCTGTACATCAAGTTGGGAAAACCTGACATCTTGATAATATTGAGTCTTCCTATCCATGAATATGAAATGTCTCTCCACTTATTTGTTGTTGATTTCTATTATCAGAGATTCAATAGTTTTCTCCATATAGATCTTGTACATTTTTTTTTTTTAGTACTATGCCTAAGTATTTTCGAGGAGGGTACCAATATGAATGGTATTGTGTTTTTTATTTCAAATTCCAGTGGTTTATTGATGGTATATAGGAAAACAGTTGACCTGTGTGTATTAGTGTTATATTCTGCAACATTGCTGTACTCGCTTACTAGCTCCATGAATTTTTTTGTTGATTCTTTCAGATTTTCTACATAGATAATCATGTCATCTGTAAACAAAGAATTTTATTTCTTAATTCCCAGTCTGTTAACTTTTCTTTTCTTTTCTTTTTGCATTAGCTAGGACTTAACAATACAATGCTGAAAAAAATGGTGAGAGGGAACATCTTTGCCTTGTTTTTAGTATTAATAGAAAGCTTCTAATTTTTCACCATTAAGTATGATGTTAGCTGTAGGTTTTTTGCAGATATCCTTTACCAAGTTGAGAAAAGCTTTTCTTTTTTCTTTCTTTCTTTCATTTTTTTTTTGCTTTTTTTAGGGCCACACATTCAGCATATAGAAGTTCCAGGCTAGGGTTTGAATCAGAGGTTCAGCTGCTGCCCTATGCCACAGCCACAGCAATGCAGGATCCAAGCCACATCTGCAACCTATACCACGGCTGATGGCAACACTGGATCCCCAACCCACTGAGCAAGGCCAGGGATGGAAAATGCATCCTCATGGATACTAGTTGGATTCATTTCTGCTGTGCCACAATGGGAAATCCCAAGGAAAGCTACATCTTATTCCTAGTTTGCTGAGAGTTTTTGTCATGAATGGACTTTTGTCAAATGCTTTTTCTGTATCTGTTGATATGATCACTTAGCCTATTAATGTAATGGATTATATTAATTGATATTCAAACATTGAACCAGCCTTGCATATCTGGGGTAAATCACACTTGATTATGGCATATAATTCTTTTTTGCATTGTTGAATTTGATTTGCTAAAATTTAATCAAGGATTTTGCATCTATGTTCATTAGTGATATTGGTCTACAGTTTTCTTGTGATGTCTTTGGTATTAGGACAATTCTGGCTTTGTAGATTGAATTAGGAAATATTTCTTCTGCTTCTTGTGTTAGGAAAACTTTGGAGAGAATTTGTATAATTACTTTCTTAGATATTTGGTAGATTTAACCTACATACCAAATGTCCCAGTGAACCCACCTGGGCCTGGTGCTTTCTCTTTTGGAAGATTATTAATTATTAATTCAGTATCCTTAATAGATATAGGCCTATGTAGATTGCCTAATATATATATTAATATATATCTTAATAGATATAGGCCTATGTAGATTGCCTATTTAGACTTAAAAAAAAAACCATGATCTCGTCACTCAGGTACGTAATGTCTTTTGATGATCCCCCCCCACCCCCCCATCGCTCATGGGATAAAGTCCTAAGCCTTTAGGATGAACAGTAGCCTATATGATCTTGCCCTTTATTTCTCTGTCTCACATTTGCTTTACAGATCACAATTTAGACTTTTTCAGTTCCTTGAAGGTTAATCCTCAGGGGTTTTGCCCCTGACCTTTCATCTTTCCATAATACCCTTCTCCCAGATTCCCCTACCTGGGTAATTTTAGAAAAGTACTGGCTCCTTCAGATATCTGCTATACTTTCTTTGTGTGTCCCTTTCATACTGCCAACCAAAGTGTAATTAACTCTTTATTGTTGTTATTACTTGTTTACTGCTTATCTTCCCTACTAGAAGTACAAGTTCAAGACTATCCTTGACTTGATCACTCCTGCATCTCCCTGCATTTGAAACAAATGACCATCAAATATTAGTCATATGACGTATTTGTTGAAAGAATAATTCTCACATTGTTTGGAGCAGGTACTTATATTATCTTCCTCGTGTGGATGTAAAACTGAGACATAAGGAGAGGCTCAGTTGCATTAGCAGTGAATTAGATGGACAGGTTGAAAGCCAAGTCCAGGACTCTGACTCATGTTATCAAAAACTGTACAAGAACAAGACCCTTAGCCAGGGCTCCTGGTAGACTCAGGATGTACTGGTCCTCAGGGATCCTTGATATCATTAACTTTCTTTATAAATTATTTTAGATAGATGGATTTTGAGAAAATGGAAAATCCATAAATGCTATTCACTTCTTAAAGTGCTCAGGTTCACAAATAATTTTAAGAACAATTTTCACAGAGAATCTTCTTAGAGTTATCATTTGTTTTCCAACCTGGTATGTAGACAAGGCTTATTAGTACTGTGCTTAGTACATACAAAAAAATAAAATCTTATTAAGACATGGCATAATGATGGTTTTGACTTTTTGAGAAGTGCCAAAATCATTTATTTTGTTTAATCTTAAATCCTGCTTAAAGATGGGTTGGACTTTCCTCTGAAAATTTTCAGCAGTGTTTCAAATTAACTGATGCTAACCAACTACTTGAACCAAGTAAAGAACCTTAAGAGGAGAGTGATTGAGGTTTTTTAAAAAATCTTTTTTTCACTGCTTCATAAATAAGCGAGGCTTATTATTTGTTAGAAAGAACTGACATTTTATATACAGAGAGAGGTCAAAGAGAGCTATGTCTCCTCAATAGTTTAAATGCATAAATGTTTTAAGTGGTAATAATGAGCAATTAAGTACTGGACTTACAATGTTTAGACCCGAGTCTTTTTGTATAAGCTCAAGCAAAAGCCTGGCTAGAAGGTAAATGATTTGGTGATCACAGTCTTTAGACAAAATGCAGGCTCAAATCCTCTCAAGAATCAGGAAATGTGCCCTGGGGAAGTGGGGACCTGGGTCTTGGAAAATGAGCCAGAGACACTGGGATCGGATTCTAATTTTTCCTCCCAGATGTGACTTTGCTGATGGTTAACTTGCATCAAGAGCCATTGGAGCCTAACATACATTAACATTCCTTTAAAAGAAAAAGCATATACTGGGAGTGTTTGGTCTTTCAGGATGGAAATAAGAAGCCCAGGCACAAAAATTCTGTTGTGGAACAAGGGTTGTATAAGTTTGTAGTTCTGGCAGGTCCTTACTTGCGTGGAGAATGTTCCCTGAAATTTGTCCCATTAGGGCAAAGTCATACTGAGATGTGCCAGATTAGCTCCTGAACTAAGGAACCTTCTCTTTAAAATTCTAGTAAATTTGGCTAAGTAAACCTGACAGTTTGGAAAGAGATATGAGTGTTTTCTCTTTCCACTATGAGTAACCTACTGGTAACCCTGCATAAGCCAAAGTTCAAAATGGGATTCCCCCTGTCTCACTTTCCCTTTCTTTGGTCTCCATCTCTTCTGGTCATTGCTCAACAAGTAGGTATATAACTAGAGACAAAAAAAAAAAAAAAAAAAAGAATTCAGAGCTGTGCTTGATATACAGTTGCCCCCCACCTTATTCACAGGAAATACATTATAAGATCTTCAGTGGATGCCTGCAAATGTGGATAGTACTGAGCCCTAATACACTATGTTTTTACCTACATATGTATGCCTATGATAAAGTTTAAATTATAAATTAGGCACAGTAGGAGAGTATCTGAATTGCCAGCATCACTGGTCTTGAGCTTTGGGGCCACTATTATGTAAAATTAGGGTCCTTCGAACACAAGCTCTACCATCCTGAGACCTTCTGTCTGATAACTGGACAGCAGATCCCAAGTCACTAATGGGTGTGATGCTCTGGGCAAAGGGATGGGGTCGGATGGGCACAGATAGCATCATGGTACTCAGAAAGGCATGTGATTTAAAACTTAGGAATTGTTTACCTCTGGAATTTTTCACTTGATGTTTTCAGACTGGTCGACCATGAATAACAAAGCAGGGAAAGCAGAACTACAGATAAAGGGGCTCTGTGGTAATCCTAAGAGGGTCACACGACCACATCACTTGCTGTGGTCTGCTGTGGTGATTACAATGAGAGTAAAACGAGAGTTTTTTTTCCAAGTTCTATTTTGGGAATTTATTTCTTCTTTAGTCGAGAGATATATTGATAATGGTGATAACGAATTTCACATCCAACTAGGCAGGACGGTATTTACTACCTAAGTTACCATTAATATATATCTGTGCTTGCTAGGAGTTGAAGTTCTGCCATTGAAATTCTCAATGGTCTGTTTGTATCACAGTTTACAAGTTATGTGTTTTCTTATAGTTTCAAACTCACCATTTAATGAATAAAGGCTATCAGAAAGGCTGCAATGGGGGGCTTTGAGGTTTCACAAATCCTAATATTTGAGAATAATTGGAGATAACAGACTGAGGGTGGAAAAATGCGTGTGGGCAGGCTACTGAGAGGTGGAACCAGATAGAATAGACACTTGAAAATAGCAAAGAACTACCTGTATGCATGACCTGTAAGACAGTGATATTCTGTGCAAAAGATTCCTGCCATACAAATAAAATTCATCACATATTTCATGTGTAAAATGTTAAGGTAAGGGGTCAGCTGAAAGCAGGAAGAGGATTATGAAAAAAAAGGGAAGCCAGGTATCTCAAAGATTTGTAATTCATCACTAAAAGAACCCCATGAATGGTCTTTTTATCCATCTTTTCGAGGGAGGGGAATTAATTTTTTAAATTACTATCATTGTTTCACTAAAGTAGGTTGTTGGTTACTGGATCAATCTCCTTTTGAGGCTTTTCCTTTTAAATAGGACTTTAAAGTGGATTTTTTTTAAACCTAGGAAAATAATACCATGTCCAAAAACCTGTTTTCGTATTGGATTTGAAACAGCAGAGAGCTCCCATCATGGCTCAGTGGGTTAAGAACTCAACTAGTATCCATGAGGATGCAAGTTCAATCCCTTGCCTTGCTCAGGGTTAAGGCTCTGGTGTTGCCATGAGCTGTGGTATAGACTGCAGATGTGGCTCAGAACCTGAGTTGCTGTAGCTATGGTGTAGGCCAGCAGCTGTAGCTCCAATTTGACCTTCAGGAACTTCCATATGCCACAGGTGTAGCCCTAAAAAGAAACAAAAAAGGAAACATAGCATTAGCATAAGGGAGCATAAAAACATCCTCAAGTTATCCCAAACTGTACATTTTGTTTTGATATGCTTTTCTGTGTTTTTGACACTTTCTCTATATTTTGTGGAATAAAACCAAGGAAAAAAAATCATCCAAAACTTAAGTCACTGAGAAAAACACCCATTAATATCGATATGTGGTCAATGAAAATTACCTAAATTAAATTGTCTTTAAAAACTGGATTAAAGGAGTTCTCTGGTGGCTCAGTGGGTTAAGGAACTGGCATTGGCACTGCAGTGTCTCAGGTCTCTGCTGTGGAACTGGTTTGATCCCTGGCCCTGGAACTTCTACATGTCTCGGGTGTGGCCAAAAAAATAATATTTCTGTGACTGAAAAAGAATTCTCTAACACAGCTCTCATCACTTCCAATGTATTTCAAGGCATTAATCAGATGGGAATTTGTTCGTCTGCACCTCATTGGTGCTATTAATTGGTGAAGGTGTTGGTGTGGTCTGTTTCTCCAAACACGGTTTAACAGTTTGTTTCTCTCCTTTACAATTAATAAGTGCTCTGTAGCCAGACACTTTTTGGTCATGTAAATATCCTGATTTCCATCACAATTTCCTCCTAGCTTTAGATTCCACTCATAGTCCCAACCTGGTCAACTCTTCACCTTGATGGTTGAAAAGCGATAGTTTTCCAACCCCAGCATCCCCTCTACAATGACCTACCAGCTCTTAGCATTGTACTGCAAGCAAGGGCTCTTCCTTATCTATTATTGACATCAACTCAGAAAGTTGATAACTCATTATTATACTATCAAAGAAAAGGAATTTGAAAATGTAACTATTCTCGATTCTTTTTTTTCATGACCAGCTGTTCCAAATTTTCACCATCCATTTCAGTCATCCATCCCTCCTCCCACTACAAGGTTATCTGGCTTCTCAGTTACTCAAGGACATTGGGGACATCAGCTGTGAATGACTCCATTTCTCTTCTCTCACTTTGCACATAAAAATGTACTTACATCTATGTCTACTCTTGTTCACCTTTGTCAAGTCACAGTAGATGAAGTAGCCTTCTTCATGACTGGAGCCAAATGCTTTATCCATGGTTATTTTTCCTTGCCTTTGCTCTTTTATCTTATTGAAGCTGTCTTGAATAGAATTTGATTAATTCTTTCTTAGGTTCATGAAATACTCTGTGCATTGGTCCATGCCTGGTTTCTTTTTTTGTCTGCCCCACGGCATATGGAATTCCCAGGCCAGGGATCAGTTCTGAGCCCTAGGTACCACTGAAGCCACAGCTGTGGCAATGCTGGATCCTTAACCCATTGTGCTGGCTGGGGAGCGAAGCTGTGTCCCGGTGCTCCCAAAACACTGCTGACCACATTGTGCCACAATGGGAAGTCCTCTTTTTATCTGTGTATATTTTGATGTCTTTTCCTCCCTGCTTCCCTCCCCTCTTCCTTCTTTCCTTCCTACCTTCCTTCCTTCCTTTCTTCCTCAGTATCTCATATATATAGTTTAATTAAAGTTATGTGCTCATGTGAACCAATTACCTCCTATAAACTGAGCAGTCTTATTGAATTAGGACCCCTACAGTGACCTCATTTAACCTTAGTTACCTGTTTAAAGGCACTGTCTTGAGATATTGTCACATTCTAAGGCACGAGGAATTAAGACCTCAGCATATGAGTTTTGGGGGTACACAGTTCTCATTATAGTTAGCCTCTCACATGAGCCTTTCAACTGACCTCCCTGCTGATAGTCTGGCCCACCTGAAATCCATCAGTGTCCCTATTGTTATCCAAGCAAACTGTAAAACAGATAAGGAATGTCTTGTGTGTTTTAAATACTCACCATTTTCTCCTATTCCCATATGATCTTTAGCAGTATCACTGGTGTAAGAGCTATGGTCCTGGTAGAGCAAGAAAGTGCTGTCAGAAGTGAAGCCATCTGCATGCATTTTGACCTCTGTGCACCAAATCCCTTGTCAACTTTATAGTTTTACTACCTTCCAATTTGATATGTGTTTTCTTTGGGATCATTCTACTGATCACATATACAGTTAGGAGCAAACTCACCTCATCCTATAGATTACTTTTAATTTATTTTCTCATTCATGAATTAGTATGAGGATAATTGCCCCAATATGTAGTATGTGCATACATCCCATGTAGTTTAGTAAATATCTGTGGAGCACTTGCTATGAGTAAGACATTGTTCCTGTCCTCTAGGAGCTGAAGTCTCTATGTGGATGCACAGATCTAAAAAAATAAATTAACAGTTTGGCATGATGAATGAAGATAATATTTCAGCATTTTTTTTGTGATAAATCAGGTTAAAAAAAATCTGGCCTATCCAATCATAAGACTGTCTACCTCTCTTTAACCTTTAAAATTGTGTTTAGAGTTCCCCTTGTGGCTTATGGGGTTCAGGACCCAATTTGTCTTTATGAAGACACAGGTTCTATCCCTGGCCTCATTCAGTGGGTTGAGGATCCAGCATTGCTGTGGCTCCAGCTGCAATTTGATCCCTAACCTGGGAACTTCCATATTCGCCAGGTGTGTCTGTAAAAAGAAAAAAGGAAAAAAAATTTTTCTTTGCTTAAAAACTTTTCCCATGTTATTAGTTATTCATTTATTCTCCCATAAAACATTGGAAAAAACACCGAAGGGCTATGTCCTTTTTCTTAAAACTCCTGTACAAAGTTCAGATCTGGACCCTTAGATCCAAGAGCAAGTATGTTGCTCACATTTCAATTATTTTCAGGAGGGAGGGATTGGTATGTTTAATGTTTGTTCACTAAATATAGAAAATTCGTAAGAATTATACAGTATTTATATTGATGGTTTATTGATATAAGGAAATAATTGTTTAAATTTTGATAAATTATTTCATGCTCATCATTTCTTGTCATGTATCCATAATTAGCAGAGAAAGAAAACTCCTAAAGAAATTCAAGATTGTAAACTTTAGTAGTTTAGTTAATATGACATAGATGTTACAGTTCTAATTGTTTCTGATTAGTTAGTATAATAGAGTTTTTCAAAATGGCATATGTAGTTTTCAAAATTCTTAGACAAATCAGGATACTTTCATAAATAGTATAATTACACATATTAAATCCCTTTATTAGTAGGCCAAGTCACTGTACTACACTATTAGTTAAACATTTTTGTTTAAAAGAGTCTTTTTCTTCTTTCTTTCTTTTTTTTTTCCCTCAGGGGGAGGGCTGTAGGGTGGCTTATGGAAGTTCTCAGCCTAGGGATCGAATTGGAGCTGCAGCTGCTGCCTACACCACAGCTACCACCTACACCACAGCCACTGCCTACACCACAGCCACAGCAATGCTGGATTCAAGCCGCATCTGTGACCTACGCCACAGCTCATGACTACACCAGATCCTTAACCCACTGAGTTAGGCCAGGGATTGAACCCGCATCCTCATGGATGCTAGTTAGGCTCGTTACTACTGAGCCATGATGGGAACTCCAGATCACATTTTATTTTACACTTTCATTCTTGTTCTTCTAAATGAATCTTGTCTGATTTACTGAATCATTTCCTCTTTTCTAAGAAATTTTAGGCTGTGGTTTAAATAAAAATACTTTGGAATCTCTATTTAAGCATTTAATTTCTTTAAATCAATGTACTGATATTTATTCTCTCCAATTTACAACTCGCTGCCACACATTCTGCGAGTTTTCTTTTTTTTTTTAATGCCCAATTTTTGGAGTGGTAAACATAAAATACATCCTTATGTAAGGAACTTTTTCCTCTGTTGACTGGCATGAAAGTTTAAATTAGTGCATTTATCAACATTGTTTTTTACATGATTTAAAGATTAATTGGGTCTGTCTTCACTCAAGGATATGCTTGCATATTTGCACTGTTTACAATACAGACTCCTGTTGCATGTTGCTTCTCTCACAACATATTTATGTTGTTTTCATGGCGTGCTGTAGCTTCCTTCTCTCTTTCCTCCATGACTTTTCTCATTCTTGTCCCCTCCGTCTGGTCTCTGTGGTTGCAGAGCACAGTTCCTTCTGGGAATAGAGATTCTGTTCTCATAAATTTTCTGAACTCCTTTCCTACTCTCTTTGCTTTCTTTTCCTCTCCAAGCTTCAACAAAAACTGACTCTTCTAAAGTTACCTTTTTCCATATGCTTTCTCTTGTATAAGAACAATATTCTCCCTGATGAATTCTGCCTGGATCCAATTTAGCTTGAAGTGCTTCATTTTTCCCTTTCTCTGTTTCTCCCATCTTTTCAGCTATTGAAAAAGAAACAACTTATTCCTCTTGGCTGGTGATTTTGCCTGCTGTCATTTGGTCCTAGAACTCCAGGAAATTTATCTTCGTCTCTTTGATCAGATGTAGTGTAGAGAAGAAATAAAAACCTAGGACTTGGCAAGAGGCAGAAGTAACTTGAGACCCTTATCACAGCCATCCTGAGTAGCTGCGTAATCTTGGGAGAGTTACATAACCTCCCTAAGCCTCGGTTTCTTCACCTGGATAGTAAGTATATGATGGTCACATCCATCGTTTTAAGAATTTTTTTAAATGACAGATGGTAGAATACTTAGCATAACTCTTTGCAGATAGTAAGCATCAAGTTCATATTAGTGATATTTTAATTTCATTTCTTTCCCTTCCCTTTTGTTCTGAATCTTCAAGTTGTCTTTGCTGTATCTGGTAATAATGTGATTGGCTTTGCTATACATTTGTGATCTTAAAAATTTTTTCCTTTTTTAAAAAATACAATCCAGCATCCATTTGCTCCCCACTAGAATGCTTTTCATGTCTAGATCTTAACTGGAAGTGATTTCTCAAGCTGCCTATAGTAGGTTTTTGACTGGCGACTTTCAGCTTTTCTTTCCTCCTAATTGAAGGTGATTTACATGTGGCAAAGTCAACACCTCAGTGTTCTAGTTCTGTTTCAAACTCCTAGTAATCTGGAGTTCCCGTTGTGGCTCAGTGGGTTAAGAACCCAACATAGTGTCCATGAGTTTGTGGGTTTGATCCCTGGCCAACCCAGTGGGTTAAGGATCTGGTGTTGCCACAGCTGTGGCATAGGTCGCAGCTGCATCTTGGACCTGGCATTGCTGTGGCTGTGGTGTAGGACTGCAGCAGCAGCTTTGATTCAACCCCTAGCTAAGGAATTTCCATATGCTGTAGGTGTGGCTGTAAAAAGGAAAACAAACAAAAAAAAACAAACAAAAAATCTTCTAGTAATCTATCCTGACACCACACCTATGTGCTAAATTTACTGGAACTGATCATTTATCATGATGGAATTTACAGGAGGGCACAGTATTGCCTACAGCCACCACATCAATTTGGAAGCTGTTGGACAGAGTCTTTATCATTGGTCTGTACTTGAAAGCAACACTAACATTGTATTTGCAGGCCTTTCTTACTTCTGCCAGAGAGTTTAACATTCATTTAGTAAGTAAATATCTAAGGGATATATCCTCTAAGGTTGCTTCCAGAAATGACAGAATTCACAAAAGAAATACAGTGGAGGCCTCTCAAAGCAGGCGCAGAGAGAAAATATTGACTTATATCATCTCCCTCCTTTCAATCTATTTTTAAACTACTTACATAAGGATGATACAGTTCAGAGTTTTTCAAAACATCACACAACTATTCCTTGAAATTGACTACAGACCTCGAATGCAATATATCCATAAAGTCGGCAAGTCCAATAACTATTCTCAGGCTTGAATGGAACTTTCAAATGGACAGTTTTAGTTCAAAGATTCTAGTCAACAGCAATGAGATATCATTTTCTCTGTGGTTATTTGTTTGTGTTAAAAGGCCCATCTCCAAACTGCCATCTGTATCTAATGAACCTTTGACTCTTCTAGACATCTGTTTTGCATCCTCTGCTATTTTTTTTCAAATTTCAAAATATGTATTCTTTCTTTTTTTTTTTTTTGGTCACACTGAGGCATGTGAATATTTCCAGGTCAGGGATCAAACCCATGCCTCAGCAGTGACCTGAGCTATAGAAGTGACAATGCCAGATCCTTAACACAACTGAGCTACCAGAGAACTCCCTGTATTCTTTTAGTTGAAAAATTTATCAGGATCCTGCCACAGGTAACCACAGTATACAATAAGACCAACCTATATGTATATACATACATATATATATATATATATATATATATATATATATATATATATGGCTGAACCTGTGGCATGTGGAAATTCCCAAGCCAGGGTTTGAACTTATGCCACAGCAGTGACCTAGATGCAGCAGTGACAGTGCTAGATCTTACCCCACTGAACCACAAGGGAACTCTCAACCAATACATATATTTTTTCAGCCAATATTTTTTTACTCTTAAAAGCTTCTGTTCAAATATTTATCTTTCTCTAGAAAGAAGAATGACTAGAGAAAAACGTAAGGGTGTTCAAAAATAACAGAGACAGTCTTACTGGAAAGTATGAAAAGTCAGTAGATTTTACTGAAAGAAGACTTGTGGATATTTGGATTAGGTATTATATCTTACTTTTCCCCATTCCCAAGTCACTATTAATGTTCAAAAGTTTTATACTGATATTTTAATTTCACCTGAAACCAAGTTAAAGTCAGCCTCTGTTAAACTAACACTTTTCATTTTTATTTTGAAGAAGTATTTTTGAGAATTATTTTGAGGAAAAGAAATAGATAAGTCATTTGAGAACAGGACCCATGTTATCTCCACCCTTGAGATTTTTTTTCAGTGACTATAGGTGGGCATTGACATATCAAAGATGAATAAATCATAAGAGTGAACATTAGGGAAAATCATTTTATAAAAGAAAATAAATTATACTGTAGTGGATGTGACTGAAATATTACAGTTGTGGCAAGACATTTTCAGGAAAGTCATGGCAAATTCTAGTATTGTTGTCATTAATTTGAGAAAGGATTTTTGGGAACATCTCTTTGTCTGTCAAGGAACCATGGTAATTTTATATTGTGATTGGCTTAAAAAGCTTAAATTTTAGGAATCTGTTTGAAAGAAAATAAAGTAGCAAAAAACTGGTAAAATTTTAGCTAAATAAATAAAGGGGGAAGTTCCCTTCATGGCTCAGCGATTAACGACCCCGACTAGGATCCATGAGGATGTGGGTTCAATCCCTGGCCTCGCTCAGTGGGTTAAGGATCCAGCGTTGCCGTGAGCTGTGGTGTAGGTCACAGGCGTGGCTAGGACCCCACATTGCTGTGACTGTGGAATAGGCCAGCAGCTGTAGCTCCAATTCAACCCTTGCCTGGGAACTTCCATATGCTGGGTGTGCAGCCCTTAAACGCAAAATAGATAGATAGATAGAGAGATAGATAGATAGGGAAAGTGTTTAAAGTACTTTCATCTAATCCTATAGGCATGCCCACAGAAACAAAGGCAAAGACTAAGAAAATATATAATGACAATACCAGTTAAAATATAACACCTACAGACACAAACAAAACAAAGTTCAGTATGTTACTATGTTTTTAAACAAAAGGAAAATACACTTTAAAATCACTGTAACCTTAGGAAGAAAGCCTTTCTAAAAGGCCCTGTACATTGCACCATGCCCCCCCATTTACACAGAATCAAAGTTATGAAAAGACATTAATAGAGCAAAGGAGGGCAAAGGCTGGTGAAGGCCGAAAGACCCTTATCTTCCTAGCAGTAGGACAGTTTTTATTCTTAGGACACTGGAGGTAAAAATAGATGACCTCACCATCCTGAGAATTAATTGCATCAAACCAATCCCTTCCTACTTTCAACCTTTCTCCTCTAAGAGACATTCTAATTGTATCTCAAAATAGTTTCTCTCTGTAGTCATCTCTCTATCCTTTTAACGCCATTTCCTTCACAAGCCAGTGTTAACTCCTGCCCCTGTTATACATGCTAACTGAAGAATTTCCAGTCCAGATGTTTGCAGTGGATAACAAAGCTGCTTACAAATGGAGACTATATCATTCATTCCTTCAATCCACTAATGTTTCCTGAATGGCTAGTGTGTATAGGGACTACTCAGCAGATGCATGACAGTTTCTGCTTTCATGTACAAATTTCAGTATAAAAAGTCCAGAAACAGACAGGAGGAAGGACATGTAGAAATGTCCACATGAAGATGTTCTGAGGGTCTGGGAGTATGGGCAATGATTCTACATACTCTGCATTGGGAGGACATTTTTGAATTAAGAGCTAGTCACAAGTTCTTTGGCCTGGGCTATGTTTCTTACCATTGGCATAGTAAGGGCCCAGACCCCCCCGCCCCAGATGGGTACCAGAATAACATCGTGGCGTGTGGCCAAGGCAGCAAAATGTTGGTTCAGGATGTTCAAGGGGAGGAGAAACAGAGACTGATGCTCCTGCTCCTGCACTAAAAAGGAGGCATAGGTCTAGGTCATGGTAAAAGATGATGAGCTAATTTCCCGGTTTAAATTTGGAGCACTGCCACTGGTACATTTAGACCTAGGAGGTGTTATCTACTTGTAGCTCAATTTAAATTATCCACAAGTAAGTGGAAAACATGCTTCAAAGGGCTTTCCTTTAGTCTCCCAGCTGTAACTAGACTTTCCAGGGCTTTGGCCCCCAATGTGAGTCATGTGATTCACATGACTTTCAACCTGCAGGTGGAGGAGGTTGGATGGTCTCGGAGGTGAGAGATAAGGATGGAAAGTGTGCTTGGAAGAGGTTCCTGAATTGCTGCAGGAGCAGCTTTGAGGGAGAGCTGTTGGTGATTGAGAGGTGAAGGGTCTGTGGTTAGAAGTCTGGGAGGATTAAAAAGCAGTGTCTAAAACTGCAGGCTTCACAATTCTAATGTGAAGAAAAACCAAATTTCAAGAGAAAAAAAAGGAACTGTTGCACTTTTAGTTCCCTGAGGCCTGTTGCAGTGCACCATCCAACCAGATGCGATGCAGTTTAGCTTGTCCAGTCAGTAACACCTGAATCTAGTTAGTGTCAGAGCAATTGAAAATCAGCGTTAATGAAAAAACGTGGACTCCACCACGAACTCGAGGTCGTCTCAGTTCTGGCTTTGGGAATATCACTATAGGTGTGGAGGTGAGAGACACAACCCTGGGACATACTAGAGCTCAGGGAGCAAGACTCAGAGTCAAAAACCTCAGAAGGAGCTTGAAGGGCTGCAAAGGAGGTGAGTAGCTACAGATTTTTGATGTCAGACACAGGTCAGCCTCCATGCTGGTAAGAGATGGGTGAAGACTGCCTTTAACAGGCAAGCATAACTTAAACTTTTTGGTTGTATGAAATTAGTTTATTTTTTTCCTTTATTTTTTAATTATAGTTGATTTACAATGTTCTGTCAATTTCTACTGTAAGGCAAAGTGTCCCAGTTATACATATATATTCATTCTTTTTCTCGTACTATCTTCCATCATGTTCCATCACAGGTGATAAGGACCTCATTGTTTTTCTTTCTTTTTAAACTGGATTATAATTGATTTACAGTGTTGTGTTAGAGTATTTACTTAGACAAGCATTATATTCTTTGTATATTTTTTCATCTCTAATATGCTTAGGAACTCTGCCCATACAAAACTCAGTTAAAAAATGTGCATTTTCCCCCATTTTTTCTTGTTTACATTTAACTCATGTTAGAGTATAAAGGGAGGCCTGGATTGGGCCAATTTCACCCCCAAATTTTTTTGAATATGTAGTCCCTTTGTTCCGTGATGGTCCTTTTTACCTTACATCCTGTTACTGTCTGTAACATTCTATTACTAGGCTATGTTTCAGGAAATTTATGCTGTTTTATTCTTATGCCATGCCTTGCACCAATTCCACACTATTTTTTTTTTTTTTTGTCTTTTTAGGGCCACACCCACTGCATATGGAGGTTCCCAGGCTAGGGGCCCAATTGGAGCTACAGCTGCCAGCCTACCCCACAGTCACAGCAACATGAGATCCGAGCTGCGTCTGCGACCTACACCACAGCTCACGGCAATGCCAGAGCCTTAACCCACTGAGCGAGGCCAGGGATCGAACTTGCATCCTTGTGGATACTAGCTAGGTTTGTTAACCACCGAGCCACGATGGGAACTCCCACACTATTCTATTTGTGGTAGTTTTATGTGTTTTATGTTCTGTGGGTAACTTACTATAATCACACTTCTGCTTGAGACTTTTAAAAACTATTATTATACTTTTCCAAATAAACATTAAAATAGTTTTGTGAAGTGCACAAAAAGAACGTCATCATTGAAATAAACCATGACGTTAATTGTAGAAATACTGACTTTCCAATTCTAGTTAATGCTTTTGGGTAGAAAAATGTATATCTTAATATATTTGATTCTTTTGCGTTGTCAAATTAAATTCTATAGCTTTTTTCATAGTGATTGCATTTTCTAATTATAGATATTTAATGTTTTTTTTTCTGTGAATGTCATTATGTTTTGTTTTAGCTTCTAATATTTGGTTGTTGCTATGGGGAAGTCTAGTTATAACTGCATTGTATATGACAACTTACTAGCCTAATTTGTTTTAAAAGTTTTTAAATTGTAAATAATGCTGCATTGAACTTTGAGGAGCATGCATCTTTTTGAATTAGTGTTTTTGCCTTCTTCTGATACATACCCAGGACTGGAACTGTAGAATCATGTGGTAGCTCTATTTTCAGTTTTTGAGCAACTTAAGTACTGTTTTCCATGGTGGCTGCACCAATTTACGTTCACACCAGAAACAGCCAAGGATTCCTCTTTCTCCAGGTACTCAACAATGTTTGTTATTTGTAGACTTTTTGATGACCTTCTGACAAGAATGAAGTGATATCTCATTGCAGTTTTGATTTGCATTTCCTGGATGATTAAAATACTGAGTTTCTGGAATTCCCACTGGGGCTCAGTGGAAACAAACCTGACTAGTGTCAATGAGGATGCTGGTTCGATTCCTGGCCTCACTCAATGGGTTAAGGATCTGGCATTGTCATGAGCTGTGGTGTAGGCTGCAGACATGGTTTGAATCCAGCATGGCTGTGGCTGTTGCTGTGGCTGGCTGCTGTAGATCTAATTCGACTCCTAGCCTGGGAACTTCCATGTGCCATGGGTGTGGCCCTAAAAAAAAGAAAAAGGAAAGAAATCTTGAGTATCCTTCTATGCGCTTATTGTTCATCTGTCTGTCTTTTTTTTGGAAAAATGTCTTTTTGAGTCTTCTACCCATTTTCTAATTGAATTGTTTGTTTCTTTGATGTTGAATTATATGAACTGTTTGAATATTTGGGATATTAACCTCTTATCAGGCATATCATTTGCAAATATTTTCTTCTTCACAGTAGACTCTTTGTTTTGTTTATAGTTTTCTTTGGTGTGCAAAAGCTTATAAGTTTATTTAGATTCCACTTCTTTATTTTTGCTTTTGTTACTTTTGCCTTAAGAGATAGATCAAAAAAAAAAAAAACCCACAAACATTGCTGCAATTTATACCAAAGAGTGTCCTGCTTATATTCTCTTCTGGGAGTTTTATGGTTTCATGTCTTATATTTAAGTCTTTGATATATTTTGAGTTTATTTTTGTATGTGGTATGAGGGACTGTTCTTTTTTATTTTTAACTTTAATGATACATATTAAATAAATAGCCATCGGTATTCTCTAAACAATTAGACTTTTTGCATATTTGGCCAATTTTCTTTCTAAGTGTTCTGTGTTACTGCTAGTGTTTATTACTGTAACTTATAGCTAGAAACAAAATTACAAAAATGATAATTAAATTTACCAACTATATTGGGTGAAAAATTGAAATCCTACTTGTATTTAGTTTGACTCACTTTTTTAAAACTAGAATTTTGCTTCTCTTTTTTTTTCTTAAGTATATATATTGGTGTCACTGGCACTCAGGATTTCTGCTCAAGAATCAATAAACACAATGGTTGTGCCTTTCAGTGAATTGAAGTACATTTTTTCCTGTTCTGATCAATAAAATTTCATCCAAATAAATCATTGGAACTTCAGTGAAAAGTTTTATAAAGAATGATAACTGTAGTGTTAGTTTAGCTTGCAACATATGAAGTGAAAGCTAAACTCTTAACTCTTTATTTAGGATGGGGCACTTCTATATAAAATTCTGTTTTTAAGATGTATTCAGAAATGGGTTCATGCTTAGCTTTGGCAAAGATTAATGGATAGGTTAGCCAGTCAGTAAGTAAGCTTGTACTAAGTGGCTGTTCTCGGTTTAGCACCATTCTATATTCTGAAGAGACTACAGAAAATATTCTCCTCCTATTGTGCAAAGGACTCCCTCCCTCCTTGGAAGGTTTGGTTGCCTTTGACCCTACTTTAAGTATCAGTTTTCCTACTGGTTCCATCCTTGGCCCTCCTCTTCTCACCCTACACTTTCCTTTCCCACAACAAACGCCTCTGTGTTGATGACTTCAGGAATACACATTTTTTGGTCTCAGTAGCCTTATACCCTGAGCTCAGTAGCTGAATATAAAATCTTCTACCAAACCACTCCATTTGTATGCTCTTCTGGTGTGTCACCTTCAATATATCCCAAATTGACCCAACATCTCTCCTGACTCTAGGCTTTCGGCCCCAAATTTATTTAATTGTCAGTGCTAGAAAGACATCATTGTCCCTCAGTCCCTTTTATGCTTTACTTCTCATATCCAATCAGTAAGAAAGACTTGTTGATCCAGTTTCCTTAACACTTTGTTCTTTCCTTTCCACCCTGTCACCATTGAATTACCTTAATTCACACTCAGCCTAGATCACCTGTATCACCACCATGGCATCTTTAGTGTTTTTTTGCAGTTCTTGACCCCCACCCCATCGCTCCAGTCAATTCTCTACATTTCCTTAATTTCAAAATAAATTTTGGATGCTAATATGATCATGTCACACTTCCACTTAGGATTGCCTAATGGTGTCCTGTTGGCTCTTTTGATGAAACATAAGTCCATATCATTGCCTTTCATGCTCTCTCTCTCTTTTTTTTTTTTTTTCTTTTTAGGGCTACACCCATGGCATATGGAGGTTCCCAGGCTAGGGGTCTAATCAGAGCTGCAGCTGCTGGTCTATGCCACAGCCACAGCCATAGCAACGCCAGATCTGAGACACATCTGCGACCTACACCACAGCTCACGGCAACGTGGGATCCTTAACCCACTGAGTGAGGCCAGGGATCAAAATTGCAACCTCATGGTTCCTCATTGGATTCGTTGCTGCTGTGCCATGACCGGAACTCCATCTTCTGCTCTCTTTACATCAATACTATTTGAAGCCAGATAATATGAAGCTTTGTATTACCCTGAGTTCTGTGCTATTTCTTCATTTATTTATAGTCTCGTGTCTCTCCTCCAAACACCTTTTTCCTACCTTTTTCACCTAACCTTTTGAAATTCAGTGTAGTTTTCACTTCCTCTAAGGATCATTCCCTAATTTGTGGTGGTTTAAAAATATGTCCACAAATCCTTAGATACTTCTCCCTTCAAGAGATGAAGCTAATTATCCTCCCCCTGAGTATAAGCTGGATTTGGGGACTTACTTTTAACAAAAATAATAGGCAGAAATGATGATATATCACTTCTAAAATTAGGTTTGAAAAGGCTGTACTTTTCTTGGTTGCACTCATTCTCTCTAATTTTTTCTGGAGGAAGCCAGCTGCCAAATCACAGGATTCTTGGGCAGACTTGAACTTGAGCCATAACCACCCAGCTAAGGAGCTTCCAGGTGTCTGACCCACAGAAACTCTGAGATGAGGAGTATTTCTTGGTTTAAACTACAACTTCTTTTTATTTTTGCATTATAGCTGGTTTACAGATTTCTATCAAATTTTCCAACTGCACCGCGTGGTGACCCGGTTACATGTACATATATGGATTTGTCACATGTGATTAGACATAGTTCCCTATAGTATACATCTGGATCTCCTTGCTTTTCTATCACCGAAGCACTAGTTAACCCCATTCCCTCCCACCCCCTCCCTCACCCCCTTGGCAACCACAAGTCTGTTCCCCATGTTTGTGATTTTCTTTTCTGTTGAGAGGTTCATCTATGCAGTGTTCTAGACTCCAGTTATAAGAGATTTCATATGGCATCTGTCTTTCTCCTTCTGACTTGCATCACTCAGTATGAGGGTCTCTAATTCCATCCATGTTGCTGCAAATGACATTATTTTATTCTTTTTTATGGCTGAATAGTGTTCCATCGTGTATATATACCACATCTTCCTTTTTCTTTTAATATGGTAGTCCTTTATTTTTTAATGAATTTTATTTCAATTATAGTTGTACATAAATCATCACAAGTCAATTTGATAGATTTTGTGTCCCAAACCCACATTACATCCCCCCACCCCCCAGATTGTCTTATTTGAAAAACCAAGGTTTTCCAAAGTCTGCGAGTCATTGTCTGTTCTGCAAAGAAGTTCATTGTGTCTTTTTAGTTTCCACATGTAAGCGGTAGCGTTGGGTGTTGCTGTCAATTGTCTGACTGGTTTCACTTCGCATGATAATTTCTAGGGCCATCCATGTTGCTATAAATGTTGGTATTTCGTTCCTTTTAATGGCTGAGTAGTATTCCATTGTGTGTATGTACCATATCTTCCCTATCCAGTCCTCTGTCGATGGGCATTTAGGTTGTTTCCATGACCTGGCTATTGCATAGAGTGCTGCTATGAACACTGGAGTACATGTGTCTTTTCGAGTCATGGTCTTCTCTGGATAGATGCCCAGGAGTGGGATTGCTGGATCAAATGGTATTTCTATTTTGAGTTTTCTGAGGAATCTCCATACTGTTTACCACAGTATACCACATCTTCCTAATCCAGTCATCTGTCGATGGACATTTGTGTTGTTTCCATGTCTTGGCTATTGTGAATAGTGCTGCAGTGAACATTTGTGTGCAAGTGTGTTTTTCAAGGAAATTTTTGTCTGGATATATGCCCAAGAGTGGGATTGCTGGGTCATATGGTAGTTCTATGTATAGTTTTCTAAGGTACCTCCACACTGTCTTCCATAGTGGCTGCACCAGCCTACATTCCCACCAACAGTGCAGGAGGGTTCCCTTTTCTCCACACCCCCTTCAACAATTGTTGTTTGTGGATTTGTTAATGATGACCATTCTGACTGGTGTGAGGTGGTATCTCATGGTATAAACTACAACTTCTGGAGCAATTTCTTAACACTTTCCTCACCTCTGATCTCATAACACTCCATGCTTCCTTGTTTGGGACCACTTATTTCATTATTGAAATTGTCTGTTAATTATTTGAATTTCCTATCAGATTGTGAATACCTCGAAAGCAAGATATATGTTCATAAAACTATGTATTGGATAGGTAAATAAATATAGCACCATGACCTCCACTCTTGAAAAATTTACATTCTGTTGATAACATTACCACATATAGAATAAATAAAACAATGAAAGACAGTCTTTAATACTCAGTAACTTTAGGTGGGATAGGATCTACTGTATAAGAGTTCAGAGGGAGGAGAGACTTGAGAAAGTGAAAAGGGTCCAAGGCAGCTTCCTGGACATAGCAATGAAGCTAGGATGCTGAACTTGTATGAGATGGAGGTAGACAAAGAGAGGGAAGGTGTTAGTAAAGGAGCTACTTTTATCGAAGGCATCGCAGGATGAATATGTTCCTAGAAATATTTGAAAGTCAACCAGACCCAGATAACCAGAAACAAGAAGGTTCATGTCAATGAACATGAAACATTAAACAATAAAAAAATTAAGCTGAGGTCAGATTGTGGGAAACTTGAAATATGAGGGGGAACATTTCAGAAAAGGCCCTGAGATGATTAACTTTATGTGTTTACTGGGTCACAGGATGCTCAGATATTTGGCCAAATGCTATCCTGGATGTTTCTGTGGGGACATTTTTGGATGAAATTAATTTGTGAATCAGAAGATTGAGTAAAGGAATTCCTGTTGTTGTTCAGTAGTAATGAACCGACTAGTATCCATGAGGATGCCAGTTCAATCCTTGGGCTTGCTCAGTGGGTTAAGGATCTGGCATTGCCATGAGCTATGGTGTAGGTTGCAGATGCAGCTTAGATCTGGTGTTGCTGTGGCTGTGGTGTAGGCTGGCAGCTGCAGCTCTGATTTGACCCCTAGCCTGGGAACTTCCATATGCTGCAGGTGTGGCCCTGAAAAAAAAAGAAAAAAGACGTAAAGCATATTATCCCCTCTAACATAAATAACCCCATTCAGTCAGTTGAAGGTCTGTATAGAACAACAGCCTGAAGGAGAGGTCTGGTCCTCTGCCTGACCCCATGGGCTGGGGATTGGTCCGTGTCAGCCTTTGGACTTGGACTGAAACAGTGGCTCTTTTGGGGCAATGGGCCTGCCAGCTTTCAGACTGGGACTCTACAATTGGCTCTTCTGGGTCTCCAGCTTGCTGACTCACCCTATGGGTCTTGGGACTTGCCAGCCTCCATGATTGCACAAGCCAATTCCTTAAAACAATTTGTTATCTCCCTATAGGTCTACATCCCATTATTTCTGTTTCCTTGGAGAACCCTGACTAATACAGACCCTGTTAGGGAAAGGAGAAGTTGGTCTTCATTTAGATGTCCATTTTGAGGCTCCACATTGACCCTCCATATCCAAGGGAAAAAATAACAAATGATAGAGAATGGTTTGTCTCCTATAGAGAAAATATTCCCAAGAAATATCTTATTTTCTGTAGTACTTGGTGCCATTATTTGATTTTCTAACATTTCTAAAAATAATACATTCTTTTAAAAAATGTTCAGCAACTATTTAAATGACTGGATTTTCTACTGTTTCATAGAGGAACTCTTGAGCTCATGTTTCCAGCCATTTTTGCGATCTTCTCTCCATTAAAAAAAAGTACCCTTTATTTCAACTACAGTTTAACTGTTTAAGGAATTGAAATGGAAGTGTGTTTCTTTTACATCATAACTAACTGCTGTAGGTGGCCCATTACTGCTTTAATCATAATTAGTTGTGCCTTCTAGATGCATGTTGCCTGAGATAATTATAGAATTTAAGGAACCACCCCATGGGTCTGCACTTGGGCTTCCTTAAAAAAAAGAAGAAAAAACTCTATAAACTCTTATAAACCCCTTGTCTTCCTCTTCAGCTCATTTTTCTAGAAGGTTCCACAGAAGCCTTGATTAACAGCCTCTAACTGCATTCTTTTAAAATCACCCTCCACTTAGGAAGTTTCCTTACATTTTGGTGCTAGTTGTCATAGTACAGTGGTTGCCTAGCAACAGTATTGGCAAAGACAGTATGCTTTTACCCCCTACACACATGTAGAATTTCTCAGTACTGATCAAAACTCCTCCTTTGCTTTAAGACTGTAGAAACTTTAATGAATTTGTTGGGTGAATTGATTTCAATAGTAGGTTCGGTTTTCAGAAACTAAGGCACCAAGGCCAGTTGTGTAGGAAGTAAATTGGTCAAGAGGAGATGCAAAACCATAAAGCCTTGCAGAAACTTGGGACATGTAAGGACAATTTAAACAATGGAATGTTGGAGTTTCTGTTGTGGGGCAGCAGAAACGAATCCAGCTAGCATCCATGAGGTTGCGGGTTCAATCCCTGGCCTCACTCAGTGGGTCAGAGATCCCGCATTGCTGTGAGCTGTGGTGTAGGTTGCAGATGTGGCTTGGATCCTGAGTTGCTGTGGCTGTGGTGTAGGCCAACAGCTGTAGCTCTGATTTGACACCTAGCCTGGGAACTTCCATATGCTGCAGGTGTGGCCCTAAATGCAAAAAACAAAAAACAACAAAAAAAAAAAGAAAGAATGGATTGTTACCATCAGAATTCTATGGAAGAGATGAGTTTCCTGGGCTTTTCGGGATGGTGGGATTGAAATTCATGTCAGAACACTGGCGTGATCAGTGTAACCGGGACACTGTTGCATGCATAGGAAATCCATCTCATTTATCTTCAAAATTTTAAAGAAAATCTTTAATATACACCTATAGCCTTATGCTTGTATCTCCAAATAAAACATGAAATTTGTTTTCCAGAAAATTTGGGAACGAGCACTATCACACGTAAAAACTATACTATGCAGTACAAGAAATAAAAAGATGGATCAGACTTAAGTCCTTACCTCAAGCAGTAGTAGTCTATTAGATATTTTCTGTTTGTGTTTCAATTAAATTAACCATTTTGTCTTGGAGTTCTTGCCATGGTGCAGTGGGTTAAAAATCCGACTGTAGCAGCTTTGATCACACTTGAGTTAGTGCAGTGGGTTAAAGGATCCAGTGTTGCCACAGCTATAGGTCGCAGCTGTGGCTCAGATCAATCCCTGGCCTGGGAACTTCCATATGCCGCAGGTGCAGTCATAAAATGAAAAAAAAAAAAAGAAAGAAAGAAAGAAACCAAAAACCGCAAACCATTTTATCACAATTTAAAAAGCTATAAAAATATATGCACATACTTATTTTCAAGTAACTACAGTAAATATATGCAAATTTAGAAGGAATTTCTCAAATGTATATTATATCTGAGTGGTAGTCTGAAAAGTGATATTTATTAAATTTTTTTTTCTCCAAGGTCGTGCCCAGAGGCTCTGTGAGCATGGTTTTCCTTCATCCCCTACTCTCTCCCTGAATTCCTTCCCTTCCTACTGCCCTTCTTCCCATGGAATTCCAAGCCATTATCTGTTACAACTAAACCACGAAAAAAAAGGAGTTGCCTAACTACCTTGGATTTTTGCTAATTTACTTCTCCATAGCAACTGAGAATGATTATCATTTTTTTTTGTCTTTTTGCCTTATCTAGGGCCACACCCACGACATATGGAGGTTCCCAGGCTAGGGGTCTAACAGGAGTTGTAGCTGCTGGTCTACGCCACAGCCACAGCAACGCGGGATCCAAGCCGCGTCTGCAACCTACACCATAGCCCACGGCAACGCAGGATCCTTAACCCACTGAGCAAGGCCAGGGATCGAACCCACAACCTCATGGTTCCTAGTCGGATTCATTAACCACTGAGCCACAACGGGAACTCCGAGGATGATTATCTTTGACACACATTATCACATTTAATTATCAGTTGGACAAGTAGGATGTGGCTCCTCTCTGAAGTTACAGTTTTTAGAGCCAAAGAATCACCAGTAAGCAAGAGTCTTACTGGGACATCGTGTTCCCTCAGTTGAGAGCTCTTTCCTCCAGATTATAGCGAAAGGGGATCATAAATATGTGACTCAAAGTGTGAGGGTTAGTTTGGGAACCAGTTCACAAATACTATTAGTTTTCATCGCTTCTGGAAAAGAGGAACTGAATTTGTTCTATTCCGTTTAACAAATTTGTTAAATTATCACAAACCATCCAACACTTGGGCATTCAGCAATAGACAAAAAATATGCTGTTTCCAGAGTTATCATCAAAGTATTATTACCTTATTAGCCTCTTCAGATAAATATGATTGTTTTACAGACATAGTAGTAGTGCAGCAAACTTGGGGAGTCATTTTCCTACTGATTTTACAGTATAATCTTCATTTTGAAACAAATTCTGTGAATAGCCCTCACTTTTTATCTGTTGATTGTGCTTTCATATAACAGTATTATAAACAAGGGTTTGCAGTGAGAGAAGACGTTATTTTATATGTTATATTCTAAACACAAGGACTACATTATAAAGCATCTCATAGATTGAATTGTAATATGAGTGGATTATATACCAGTGAATACTTTTTCCTTAACAGTTCATGACTGAACTTTGTCTTAGCATTTATTGTATGTAGTAAGGAAGAGGGAATACTATTATTTATGTGGTATTTTGTCCAGAAATAACATATTTTTGTCCAAAACCTACATGTATGAAATAGTAAAGCCCTGTCTTGCAAATCTTAGGACAGCATCCCTTCCTCTTGTATTCAAGTGAAGAGAATTAGGGGCTTTCTATGTGTTTAGCGCTTTGTAGTGCGATGGAGGCAGCTTGTGGTGCAGTGGACATAAAGTCCAGGTGACCAGAAGTGATATTGAACACTATCTTCTATCAACGTGATAAATTATTTATATTTTTGTTGAGGACTTTCTTAGTGGGCTTGTCAATGAATTCAGCAATGATAGCAAGACTGAATCAAGCCATGAGTTGTTTATTGCTGTCTAGGTGGAATCATTAAACGTTCTATAAAATTACTAGCTAAATTAGCTCCTCTGCTAGAGCCTGTAAATGACAGTTTCAAGGACATTGAAGGATATTTAAGAAAATCCGACCTATGCCCTACTAATGGGTGTAGCCTCCCATTAGTAGCCTAATGATCTCTGGTAGCCTCCTTCTGAGACATTCATGCTTTTCCCTCCAAAGAATGACTGAGGCTGCCAATTGTATAGCTTTCTCAACCCGCTTCTTGATCATACCTCATAGGGAGCCCGGAAGCCTTATTATAGTTTTGAACACTCAATCCTTTTAATCTAGACTTGGTGTTCTTTTGCCCGTTAAATTTCTCAAAGTTTTTGTGGACGTTCTACATATCTAATTAAGGTCTACTCCAAGCACCCTACCCAAAATTGTTTTTGAGATGTGCTTCCTTCTAGACTGAACGACTGCTGTTTTGATGTTAGGCTTCTATGGCACTTTGCCCCTCAAAGTTCCTAGAATCCCCTTTGTCCAGCTCAGAAGACTACCAGGCAAATCTTAAATTTTTCAGAGTTCTTTAAAAAGGATCTTACAGCCACACTCTTGACTTGATCTTAGGCCTCATTTACACTGAGAAAATTACACTAATGAGGAAGACTGGAGATGAAAAGCATGTCTATTTTCCACCACACAGGAGCTCTCTGTATTTCTTCTAAATTATAGTTATCCAATGGCTAGCTCTCTTAACTCATTCTTTTTTTTTTTTTTCAATTCAGTCAGCTGACACTTTCAAAATTCTGCCTGGATATTATTTTATCCAATTTTAAAATCTCACAGTGTACACTTTCTTGCCTTGAAGTTCACAAGAATGTATTTATGAGTCTTCCAGTACATGTTGGCTGGGTTCATTCATGAGTCCTTAGTCCTTAGTCAACTGATGGACAGGTGGTCTGATAATTTTGACCCCCCATATGTTTGGGGGTCAGCTGGCTCTAGGCTTGTCTAGGATGGCTTCAGCTTGGACAGATTGGCTTTTCTGCACATGGACTCTCATCCACCAGCAAACAGGCTTTGCCATGTGATAGTGGCAGATCTGCAACAGAAATAATGGAATCACATAAGACCTCTTGAAACCTAGGCTCAGAACAGGCACACGGTCACTTTTATGAACAATATCATGTACTCTTAACCAATGCAAATCAAGAGGCCAGCCTATTTTCAAAGCATGGGTAAAGGACTTCCACCACAGAAGTCTCTCCAAAGTCATGTTACAAAGTGCATGTATACAAGGAGGGGCAAAGAACTGAAGTAATTTTTGAAGTCTATCACAGAGCCTTATCTTTTTAAGCATTGCGTCTATTCCATTCTTTCTCCTTTTTGTTGTGAAACTCTAATAAATATTATTTCCCTGCCCTGTAACTTTTGTCTATTTTCCATCTGTTTTTCTCTCTGTAAAGTATTCTAAGTAATTTCTTTTGGTGTATTTCAAGTTTACTATTTTTATCTTCAGCTGTGTCTAATGTACTATTTAAATTCCCTTTGAAATTTTAATTTTGTTGTAATTTTAATTGCTAAAACATACTTTTCAGATAAGCTTAGTGGTTCTTGATAATTTATATTTTATGCAAATGTTTTTGAGAATTTTAATTATATACTAAGCATAGTAATTATATAATCTGTGTCTGATGATTCAAAATTTCAAGCTTTCATAGTCTGCTTTCTTCCATCTATTGGTTATCACTCATGGTGCTTTGTTTCCTTGTGTGCTTGGTGATTTTTATTGTTAAGTTTCGTTAAAATTGTTTTAAGGATTTATTTGAGTATAGGATGATGGCTCATTTATATTTTATTCTGTCAGATGCATGGGAAAGTATTGGGAAAAAATCTGATATTGAATTATTGCTTAAGGTTTACTTATTGCAAGCACAATTTGGGCTAATATACACATGAGAACTTGCTTAAACCTACAGTTCTCAAGGTTATTTTCACCCTGCTACTCTTCTCAGTACCAAGCCAGATTTCCTTTTCGCTTCTCAGGAGTTAGGAGGATAGAACATGTTTACTGCTAGAACACTTTCTTTGAAATTTTAATTGAGCATCTTCTACATATCATGTATTTTACCCATTTCAAAGGTAATTTTTTTTTTTTTTTTTTTACTTAGCAATATGTTTTTGAGATTCATTCATTCATGTTATGGCATGTATCAGTAATTTGTTCCTCTTATCATTGAATTGTATTTCATTATATAGGTATACCTCTTTTGGCTGTCCATTAGTTGTTGGAAATTTCTGTTTTTGGCTGTTATGATTAATGCTGCTAAAAACATTTGTGTTTGTCTTTGTATGGATACATGTTTTATTTACTCATGAGTAGAGATCCAGGAGTCGAATTGCTGCTTCTTATGGTAAATTTGTATTTAACTTTTAAAGAAACTCTCAAACTATTTCCAAAATCACTATATTTCCACCATTATTGTATCAGATTTCATTGCTCCACATTTTCACCAATCAATGTTATTGTCTTTTTTTATAGCCATTCTAATGGTTTTAATGTACAATGAATACTGTTGTTGGTTTATTTTCATGTTTATTAACCATTCATATGTATTCTTTGGTAAAATGTCTATTCAAATATTTTGTCCCCCACACTTTTTATTTTTTACTGTGTTGTCATCTTAAGGTACACTACTTTATATATTTTAGACACATCCTGTGTAAAATGTGTTTTACAAATATTTCTTGCTAATGTCTTATTTGTCTTTTCATTTTCTTTCTTTTTTTATTACTCCGTGAATTTTATTCCATTTATAGTTGTACAATGATCATCACAACCAAATTTTATGGCATTTCCATCCCAAACCCACAGTGCAGTCTCCCCACCCCCAACCTGTCTTATTTGGAAAACATAAGTTTTTCAAAATCTGTGAGTCAGTATTTGTTCTGCAAAGAAGTTCATTTTTTAAGATTCCACATGTAAGTGATAGCATTTGATGTGGTGTCTAATTGTCTGACTGACTTCACTTAGCATGATGATTTCTAGGTCGATCCATGTTGCTGAAAATGCTATTATTTATTTCCATTTAAAGGCTGAGTAATATTCCATTGTGTGTATGTACCACATCTTCTTTATCCACTCCTCTGTTGATGGACACTTAGGTTGTTTCCATGTCTTGGCTATTGTATATAGTGTTGCAAGGAACATTGAACTATATGTGTCTTTTTGAGTCATGGTTTTCTCTGGATAGATGCCCAGGAGTGGGATTGCTGGATCAAATGGTAATTCTATTTTGAGTTTTCTGAGGAATCTCCATACTGGTTTCCACAGTGGTTGCACCAATTTACATTCCCACCAACAGTGTAATAGGGTTCCTTTTTCTCCACACCCTCTCTAGCACTTATTGTTTGTATACTTTTTGACGATGGCCATTTTGGCTGGTGTAAGGTGGTACCTCATAGTGGTTTTGATTTGCATTTCTCTAATAATTAGTGATGCTGAACATCTTCTTATGTGTTTTTTGGCTATCTGAATGTCTTCTTTGGAGAATTGTCTTCTGCCCATTTTTGATGGGGTTGTTTTTTTTTTTTTGTTTTTTGTTTTTTGTTTTTTGGTATTGAGCTGTAGGAGGTGTTTATAAATTTTGGAGGTTAATCCCTTGTCAGGCTCTTCATTTGCAAATATTTTCTCCCATTCTGTGGATTGTCTTTTCATTTTGTTTAGGGTTTCTTTTGCTGTGCAGAAACTTTTACATTTAATTAAGTCCTATTTATTTATTTTTATTTTTATTGTCATTACTCTAACAGGTGGATCTGAGAAGATATTGCTGTGGTTTATGTCAGAGAGTGGCCTATGTTTTCCTCTAAGAGTTTTATGGTATCTGGTCTTATATCTAGGTCTTTAATTCATTCTGAGTTTAGTTTTGTGTATGGTGTTAGGAAGTGTTCTAATTTCATTCTTTTACATGTGGCTGTCCAGTTTTCCCAGCACCACTTATTGAAGGGGCTGTCTTTCCTCCATTGTATATTCTTCCCTCCTTTGTCATAGATTAGTTGACCGTAGGTGTGTGGGTTTAATTCTGGGCTTTCTATCCTGTTCAACTGATCTCTATTTCTGTCTTTGTGCCAGTACTATATGGGTTTGATGACTCTAGTTTTGCAGTATAGTCTGAAGTCAGGGAGCCTGATTCCTCCAGCTCCATTTTTCTTTCTCACGATGTCTTTGGCTATTCTGGGTCTTTTGTGCTTCCAAACAAACTTTAAAATATTTTATTCTAGCTCTGTGAAAAAAGTCCTTGGTAATTTGATAGGGATTGCATTGAGTGTGTAGATTGTCTTGGGTAGTGTAGTCATTTTGATAATATTGACTCTTCCAATCCAAGAGTATGTCTTTGATTTCTTTCATTAGTGTCTTATAGTTTTCAGAGTACAGATCTTTTGTCTCTTTAGGTAGGTTTATTTCTAGGTATTTTATTCTTTTTGATGTGATGGTAAATGAGATTTCCTCTAATTTCTCTTTCTTATCTTTGTTGTTAGTATACAGAAATGCAGTCGATTTCTCCATATTAATTTTGTATCCTGTGACTTTACCAAATCCATTTATGAGCTCTAACAGTTTTCTGATAGAGTCTTTAGGATTCTCTAGGTATAGTATCATGTCATCTGCAAATAGTGATAGTTTTACTTCTTCCTTTTCAATTTGGATTCCTTTTATTTCTTTTACTTCTCTGATTAGGACTTCCAAAACAATGTTGAATTGTAGTAGTGAGAGTGGACATCCTTGTCTTGTTCCTGATCTCTTTGAGCTTTTCACTATTGAAAATGATGTTAGTTCTGTGTTTGTCATATATGGCCTTTATTATGTTGAGCTAAGTTCCCTCTATGCCCACTTTCTGAAGGGTTTTCATCAGAAATGGGTGTGGGATTTTGTTAAGGCTTTTTCTGCATGTATTGAGAGGATTATTTGATTTTTATTCTTTTGTTTGTACTACAATGCACTGTACCACCCTGACAGATTTGCAGATATTGAGGAATACTTGCATCCCTGGGGTAAGTCCCACTTGATCATGATGTTCAATGCTTTTAATGTATTGTTGGATTTGGTTTGCTAGTATTTTGTTGAGCACTTTTGCATCTATGTTCATCAGTGAGATTGGCCTGTAATTTTCTTCTTTTTGTGGTATCTTTGTCTGGTTTTGGTATCAAGGTGATGGTGACCTCATAGAATGAGTTTGAGAATGTTCCTTTCTTCACAATTTTTTGGAATAGTTTCAGAAGGATAGGTGTTAGCTCTTCTATAAATGTTTATAGAATTCGCCTGTGAAGCCATCTGGTTCTGGACTTTTGTTTGTTGGAAGTATTTTAATCACCGTTTCAATTTCAGTAATGTCTTTTCATTTTCTTAATGGTAACTTTTAAATGACATGTTTTTTTTAGACTGAGGTCTAATTTATCAATTTCATTTCTTGTAGACTATGCTTTCTGTGTCATACAAAAAAAAAAATTTGTCTAACCCAGGGTCTCAATTTTCTCCTATTTTATCTTCTAAAACTCTTAATTTTTTTAAGAGTTTTAATCAATAATCCATTTGAGTTAATTTTTGTTTTTGGTGTGAGATAATGGCCTAAATTCATTATCTTGCATGTGAATATTCAATTGTCCGGCCACCATTTGTTAAAAAGACTACCCTATTCCCCATGGATTGACTGCATTAACACCTTTGTCAAAAATCAAATGACCATAAATATAAGGATGTATTTTTAGATTCTCAGATCTGTTCCATCAACATATTCTTCTGTTTTTATGCCAATAGAACATACTGTCTTAGTAATAGTAGTTTAGAGTAAATTTTGATTTGGGAGGTGAAAAGTTCTCCAGCATTGCTCTTTCTAAAGATAATTTTGTCTATTCTTGGTCTTTTGCAATTTTATATAAATTTGTGGGTCATTGTCAGTTTCTTCAAAAAGTTTTCTAGCATTTTGATGGGGATCAATTTGAATCTATAGACAAATCTGGAGGAATTTTCATCTTCACAATGTACCTATCCAAAAAATATGGAATGTCTATTAGGTGGATTTTTAAAAATTTCTCTCATCATTTTTTTAAAGTTTTACATGACCAAATATTATGCTTCTTTTGTTAAATGGATTGCTAGGTATTTTATTCTTTTGATGCTATTTTTAAATGATTTTTAATTTTTCTGTTATCGTTAATTTACAGTGTTCTGTCAATTCTACTGTAAGGCAAAGTGACCCAGTCATTCATTCATATATATATATATACACACACACACACACATATATAATATATATATATACACGCACACATACATATATTCTTCTTCTCACATTATTCTCTATCATGTTCCATCTTAAGTGACTAGATATAGTTCCCTGTGCTATACAGCAAGATCTTATTTCTTATCCACTCCAAATGCAATAGTTTGCCTCTATTAACACCAGACTCCCAGTCCATCCCACTCCCTCCCCCTCCCCCTTGGCAACCACAAGTCTGTTCCATGTCCATGGTTTTCTTTTCTGTGGAAAGGTTTACTTGGACCATATAGTAGATTCCAGATAAAAGTGACATCATATGGTATTTGTCTTTCAGACTTACTTCACTTAGTATGAGAATCTCCAGTTCCATCCATGTTGTTGCAATTGGCATGATTTTGTTCTTTTCTATGACTGAGTAGTATTCCATTGCATATATGTAGCACATCTTCTTAATCTATTCATCTGTTGATGGACATTTAGGTTGTTTCCATGTCTTGCCTGTTGTGAATAGTGCTGCAATTAACATAGAGGTTCATGAATCTTTTTCAAGGAAAGTTTTGTCTAGATCTATGCCCAAGAGTGGGATTGCTGGGTCATATGATAGTTCTATATTTGGTTTTCTGAGTTATCTCCATACTGTTTTCCATTGTAGTTGTATCTTTTTGATGCTATTGTGAATGAAATCTTTACCTTTAATTTACATTCAGATTTTGCATGGCTAGTATGTAAAAATTAAGTATGATTTTGTAGGCTGGTTTGTATCCTGCAACCATGCTGAACTTGTGTTTTAGTTCCAGTAGTTTTTAATAGATTCTTTATATGATTTTCTGTATACAAGGCTATGTTGTCTGAGGATAACACCAGCCTTACTTTTTCCTTTCCAATCCAGATCTCTTTCTTGCATAATTACAGTAACCAGATTCTCCTATAGAACATTAGTAAGAAATGGCAGTCATAGGTATACTTGCTTTACTCTCATTCTCAGGGGGGAAAGCTGAATTCACTCTTCTTTCCTTATGAAATGTCCCTTTTTGTCTTTTGGTAACAGTTTCAAAAAGTTTAAGTCTATTTTGTTTGATATTAACATAGCTATCACAGTTCTGTTTATATTGCTGTCATTCTTGATCAGTTAGTTAAGCCATTAAAGTACTTGGTAAATTCATCACTGATATAAGCTGAAAAACAGGTAAGGTTGTGGCTTTGTCCTTGGACGGAGTTTCTAGGCTCTAAGGATAATGAATAGGTGTGGCCTTTGGGCTTTTCCTATCAGCAGCCAGGAGAGAGTTAAAAGTAACAAGAAATATCAGCTGATAGGAACAGGAGTTAGATTTGGCTACATTTTACCTGAAACCACATAGCTTGTGGACAAGTAGGCCTGTACTGTCATTTTTTTTCCTGAGGATTTTTTTTTATTATCAAATAGCAGAGCATTATTTTTCATCATGGCCACTGGTAATAAAGCTCGAAATCTATATTCTCTCCCTGTGAAGAACGTATACTTCTTGAAGATGGATGTTTCTTATGTATTTCTAAGGTAACAGTACCTAGCAAACACTCAAGCAATATTTGCTGAAATATAATGCAATTCCAGGTTTTGAAAACTGATAACTAAAAGTAGACCACACTCAAAGCATGGCAGTGTGAGACCAAGTAATGCTAGAACCTGATGTAGCAAGCCTTACTTGGAAAATACAAACTTTAGTTCCATTTAATGGCTCTGACTTGTTTTGGTAATGAGACTAAAGCAGTTCATTAGTGTGATACATGTCAGAGGTACATGTGGCGCTGTACTGTGCATGATCGTAAACAGAATAATACAGAACACTTTTTTTTTTCCAAAGGATAACCATTAGTAAACATGTCCCCCAAAAGTTAGAATCAAGGGATAATATTACTCTGAAAAAAAGAAAAGTGGACTTCAAATGAGTGCACCCCAAACCTTTTTATTACTTGTAACATAATATTTCTCCAATGTCTTATAACCAGTCTTACAATTATTACTCTAAATTCACTGGGCAACAACACTGAGTAAGTTACAATCCCCAGCATTAAGTTCAATAAAGTCTTTACTCAGAGGACCTCCAGCCTGTTCCTTTTTGAAAATAGCATACCAAATGCTTATTAATTACATCAGTGAACAGTGATAATCTATGTGATTAGTGAATTTTCTTTTCAAAATCAAATTCAAAAGTAGGTCTGGAAAAATTATACTGTGAAGACATAATCAACTTTATTCAGTAGAGGGACATGAGATGACCATTCCATTTATTTTGGAAAGAAAGATATGGGACAAAGGAGAATCCATGAGTGAAGACCATTCTTTGGACAGGCAGGAACTTGTTCCAGCAGTAAGAATGGTGACTTCTCTCTCTGCATACCTAGATTTTTTTTATAGCATTTTACCTGCCTCCATGGAGTAGCTTTTTGAGAAGCCATTGAAAGAGTGATGAAAGTCAAATGAAAGGACTGACACTTTTCTCTTCTCCACTTTTCAGTGTAGATATTTCAGAAACTATCAAAACCCAACATTCAAGAACTCTGAAAGAAACTGGCAACTTTCCATCCACTGATGCTGTACAAAGGAACATGTAGGCATGGTCTCAGTAAAAGCAGCCATGCATGGAAAGAAATACCACTTAGGCTATTCAGCTCTGGAGGAAATTTACAATGTACATGCAAAAGTGTCACGTGTATTTGCATGCATGTGCATATTAATGTGTGTGTAGACACATAGGTATATTCAAATATACAGATCTTTCTAACTATGCAAATCAAATGGTCAGACTGCTAAGCAGTATGGAAATACAGTGAGACTATTCCTACTTTCTCACTGGAAATCAGACCCCAAAGAGACGTGCTTGCTCTGTCTCAGGAAGCAAACTCCAACTAAAATGTTTCAGTCCCTGCTAATTTTCTGGCCTCTAAATGTTGTCTGACAACTCTGTCTGCTGCTTAACTTGACTTCTGAGCCCAGTCTGCTCTTCGCCTTTACTAGATTGTCTGCCTGATTTATAAGCAGATTTTGCCTTGTCTGCCGTTATTCATTCATGAACTAATTCACTTGCCCATTTGGCTTTCATTTCCTTAGGCTTTGTCCTGTGTATCGGAGGTCCAGCATTTTTATTATAACAGAGGACCAGTGTTGTATCTCTTTGTGCCTTATACCTTTGTCAGCAAACGGTAGATAAACTGAACGATCTAGGTCCTACTCCCAAAGGTGAAAAAACTGTAAGGTTACAATATTCTGTGGAAATTAAAACATTTTCATCTGTTCAGATTAAGAAAATGTAACTATAAAATACAAAACTATAGTAGCTACCATGTACTGAAGTTCTATGTGCAAAGTACTTTGTATGCTTTATCTCTGTTGCTCTTTACAGAACTACATCAGTTAACTCTTGTGATTTTCATGCAATTTGCATGAAACCAAGGATCACACAGAGCACATAGCTAGTTAGTCATTGGGAACAGATTATAGCTCATTTCTCTCTATTAAACTCGCGGATCTAGAAAACAACTACATACTGTGATATTTCAATGGAGGACAAACTTTGTCGGTACAGTTAAAGCAGAAGGTAAGAACCTCCAACTTTCTGGCCAAAATGGGCTTTGTGAACATGGTTGGTAAAATCAGCCTTTGTAGTTAATGGTACTGTTTTGTTACCTAACGATCAAGCTGAGATCAACGTCCATGAAGTCCACAAGTATTAAAGGAAGAAATTTCTTCCTTGACTCTTCCTTCTCCTGTATCATCTACATTCTATAGTTCACACCGTTTTGACCACTTGATAAACTCAATTCACCCTTCCAGAAAGTTCCTCTTGATCTCTTTCATTTCTATGTCCAGCTCCTAAGTACATATACACACACATAAGCATGCACACACATGGAGTTAGGTCATCCTCACTGTACTCCTGTTGCATCGATTCCCTGTTTCTGTCATAAGTGCTGCATGTAAGACTCCCTCCCCACTGCTACTTTGTGAGCTTGACAGCAAGCATTTTCTTTTCCATGTTTCTATCTCCAGTGCCTAGGACATAGCAAACAGTACATCCTTGAACTGTCAGGGTCAATGAAGTAATAAAAACCATTCAGGTGGCATGAATTTTCCCTAAGTTGGAGACTTTAAAGCCTAATTACCTTCTCTCTACTCCCAGTTTCAGAAGGGTTCCTGAATAAAATTTCTAGCACTGATATAATTTTACACACTTTCTTGAGACTTAGTTCATATACCGTACAGTTCATCCATTTAAAGTGTGCAATTCCCGGTACCAAATCAGACATACAGACCAATGGAACAGAATAGAGAACCCAGAAATAAACCCAGACACTGATGGTCAATTAATCTTCGACAAAGGCAAGAATATAAAATATAAAATGGGAAAACTGGACAGCTGCATGTAAATCAGTGAAACTGGAATACACCCTCACATCATACAAATAAACTGAAAATGGTTTAAAGACTTAAATCTAAGACAAGACACCATCGAACTCATAGGAGAGAACATAGGCAAAACATTCTCTGACATCAACCGTACAAACGTTTTCTTCGGTCAGTCTCCCAAGGCAACAGAAGCAAAAGCAAAAATAAAGCAATGGAACCTAATCAAACTGACAAACTTTTTCACAGCAAAGAAAACCATAAAAAAAAACCCCAAAAGGCAACTTACAGAATGGGAGAAAATCGTTTCAAATGATGCAAATGACAAGGGCTTAATCGCTAATGAATACAAACAACTTATACAACAGCAAAAAAACCAACAACCCAATCGAAAAATGGGCAGAAGATCTGAATAGACATTTCTCCAAAGAAGATACACAGATGGGCAACAAGCACATGAAAAAATGCTGATTATTAGATAAATGCAAATCAAAACTACTATAGGAGTTCCCGTTGTGGCACAGCGGAAACAAATCTGACTGGGAACCATGAGGTTGTGGGTTCGATCCCTGGCATCGTTAAATGGGTTAAGGATCTGGCGTTGCCATGAGCTGTGGTGTAGGTTGCAGATGTGGCTCGGATCTGGCATTGCTGTGGCCCTGGTGTAAGCCAGCGGCCACAGCTCCAATTAGATCTCTAGCCTGGAAACCTCCATATGCCACCAGTGTGGCCCTAAAAACGGCAAAAAACAAACAAACAAACAAACAAAAAACTGCTATAAGGTACCACTCACACCTGTCAGAATGACTATCATTAACAAATCAACAAATAACAAACACTGGAGAGGGTGTAGAGAAAAGGGAATCCTCCTGCACTGTTCATGGGAATATAAATTACTACAACCACTATGGAAAACATTATGGAGGTACCTCAGAAAACCAAATATAGAACTACCATAGGACCCAGCAATCCCACTCTTGGGCATATATCTGGACAAAACTTTCCTTGAAAAAGATTCATGCACCTCTATGTTAATTGCAGCACTATTCACAACAGCCAAGACATGGAAACAACCTAAATGTCCATCAACAGATGAATAGATTAAGAAGATGTGCTACATATATGCAATGGAATACTACTCAGCCATAAAAAAGAACAAAATCATGCCAATTGCAACATGGATGGAACTGGAGATTCTCATACTAAGTGAAGTAAGTCTGAGAGACAAATACCATATGATGTCACTTTTATCTGGAATCTACTATATGGCCCAAGTGAAACTTTCTACAGAAAAAAAAATCATGGACATGGAGAACAGATTTGTGGTTGCCAAGCGGGAGGGGAAGGGAGTGGGATGGACTGGGAGTCTGGTGTTAATAGAGGCAAACTATTGCATTTGGAGTGGATGAACAATAAGATCCTGCTGTATAGCACAGGGAACTATATCTAGTCACTTATGATGGAACATGATGGAGGATAATGTGAGAAAAAAAATATATATGTGTCATGACTGGGTCACTTTGGTGCACAGTAGAAATTGAAAGAACACTAAATCAACTATAATGGAAAAAAATAAAAATCATAAAAAGTGTACAACTCATTGTTTTTAATATATTCAGTGCTGTGCATATATCAGCACAATCTAATTTTAGAGCATTTTCATCACCTTAAAAATGCCAACAGTCACTCTCCATAACCTCCATTTCCCCTTGGTCCTAGATAATCATTAATATACCATCTGTGTAGATTTTGCAGTTTAGGGCATTTCCTGTTCATGTAATCATACAGGATATAGTCTTTTGTGACTGACTTCTCTCATAATGTTTTCAAGGCTCATCCGGTATTCTAGCATGCAACAGTAATTCATTCCTTTTATTGGATAAATAATATCCCATTGTATGGCTAAACTACATTGTTTCCATTTTTTGGCTGCTGTGAATAATGCTTCTGTGAACATTCATGTGCACACTTTTGTGCATATATGCTTTCATTTCTCTTGGGCATACACCTAAAGTGGAATTGATTCGTCATATGATAACTCTCTGTTTAACTCATGGGAGGAACCACTCAACTCTTTTCCTTGAAAACTGCACCAAGTTACATTTTGACCCGCTATATATAAGGGTTCTAACTTCTCCACATCCTTACTAACACTCGATGTATCTAAGTTCTTGACTGCTGTCCTTGTGGGTGAATTAGTATTTCAGTGTGGTTTTGATTTACATTTCCCTGATGGCTAATTATATTGAATATCTTTTCATGCACTTATTGGAGAAACATCTATTCAGATTCGTTGCCCATTTTCAAATTGGGTTATTTGCCTTTCATTATGTTAAGAGCCCTTTACATGCTCTGAATACAAGTCACTTCTCAGATGTATGATTTGCAAATAATTTTCCTTTGTTTTGTGTGTTGTATTTTCACTTTCTCAGTGATGTACAAAAGTTTTAAATTTTGATAAAATCCAACTTTTTTTTTTGGTCAATGTGATTTTGGTACTATATCTCAAAAGACTTTACCTAACTGAAGATCAGAAAGATTTATTACTGAGAGTAAGACTTTCTTCTATGTTGATTCAGTTGCAGTCAATTTTGGTTATAGTGTTATAGGTTCAACTTCATTCTTTCACTTGTGAATATTCGGTTGTTCTGGTATTAAACTGTTTGTTGAATACGACCCAGAAGTCTTGGCACCCTAGCACCAACGTTGTTTTGACAAACAGAGTATTTCATTAAAGCCAGCAGAAAAGTACTCTTTTTTTTTTTAGGGGGTCAGTGTCAAACTGTTTTATTTTTTTTTCTTAATGGATTTTATTTCAATTATAGGTGTACATAAATCATCACAAGTCAATTTTATAGATTTTTTATCCCAAACCCACAGTGCATCCCCACCCCCCAGACTGTCTTATTTGAAAAACCAAGGTTTTCCAAAGTCTGTGAGTCATTCTCTGTTCTGTGGAGAAGTTCATTGTTTCTTTTCAGTTTCCACACGTAAGCAGTAACACTGGGTGTTGTTGTCTAATTGTCTGAATGATTTCACTTCACATGATAATTTCTAGGTCCATCCACATTGCTATAAATGTTGGTAATTCGTCCCTTTTAATAGCTGAGTAACAGTCCATTGTGTGTATGTACCATATCTTCCCTATCCAGGCCTCTGTCGATGGGCATTTAGGTTGTTTCCATGACCTGGCTATTCCATAGAGTGCTGCAATGAACACTGGAGTACATGTGTCTTTTTGAGTCATGGTTTCCTCTGGATAGATGCCCAGGAGTGGGATTGCTGGATCAAATGGTAATTCTATTTTGAGTTTTCTGAGGAATCACCATACTGTTTTCCACAGTGGTTGCACCAATTTGCATTCCCACCAACAGTGTAATAGGGATCCTTTTTCTCCACACCCTCTCCAGCACTTATTGTTTGTAGACGTTTTGATGATGGCCGTTCTGGCTGGTGTAAGGTGGTACCTCATAGTGGTTTTGATCTGCATTTCTCGAATGAAGAGCGATGTTGAACAGCTTTTCATGTGTTTATTTGCCATCTGCATGTCTTCTTTGGAGAATTGTCTGCCTAGATCCTCTACCCATTTTTTGATGGGGTTGTTTGTTTCTTTGGTGTTGAGCTGTAGGAGGTGTTTGTAAATTTTGGAGATTAATCCCTTGTCAGTTGAATCATTTGCAAATATTTACTCCCATTCTGTGGGTTGTCTTTTCGTTTTGTTTAGGGTTTCCTTTGCTGTGCAGAAACTTT
>PVHT021183608.1:15950510-16032725 GCA_004024745.2 Catagonus wagneri | reverse complement strand
ACCAAAAAAAAAAAAAAAGAGTTTCATAGTATCTGGTCTTACATCTAGATCTTTAATCCATTTTGAGTTTATTTTTGTGCATGGTATTAGGAAGTGTTCTAGTTTCATTTTTTTACATGTAGCTGTCCAGTTTTCCCAGCACCACTTATTGAAGAGGCTGTCTTTTGTCCAATGTATATTCTTGCCTCCTTTGTCATAGATTAGTTGACTATAGATGTGTGGGTTTAATTCTGGGCTTTCTATCCTGTTCCACTGATCTATATTTCTGTTGTTGTGCCAGTACCATATGGTTTTGATGACTGTAGCTTTGTAGTAGAGTCTGAAGTCAGGGAGCCTGATTCCTCCAGCTCCATTTTTCTTTTTCAGGATGTCTTTGGCTATTCTGGGGTTTTGTGTTTCCAGACAAACTTTAAACTATTTTGTTCTAGTTCTTTGAAAAATGTCATTGGTAATTTGATAGGGATTGCACTGAATGTATAGATTGCCTTGGGTAGTATAGTCATTTTGATAATATTGACTCTTCCAATCCAAGAGCATGGTATGTCTTTCCACCTGTTCATGTCATCCTTGATTTCTTTCATCAGCGCCTTATAATTTTCAGAGTACGGGTCTTTTGTCTCTTTAGGCAGGTTTATTCCTAAGTATTTGATTCTTTTTGATGCAATGGTAAATGGGATTGCTTCCCTAAATTCTCTTTCTGATCTTTCATTGTTATTATATAGAAATGCAGTTGATTTCTGTGTATTAATTTTGTATCCTGCAACTTTGCCAAACTCATTGATGAGTGCTAAGAATTTTCTGGTAGAGTCTTTAGGATTCTCTAGGTATAGTATCATGTCATCTGCAAAAGTGATAGTTTTACTTCTTCCTTTCCAATTTGTATTCCTTTTATTTCTTTTACTTCTCTGATTGCTGTGGCTAGGACTTCCAGAACTATGTTGAATAGTAGTGGTGAGAGTGGACATCCCTGTCTTGTTCCTGATCTCAGAGGGAATTCTTTCAGCTTTTCACCATTGAGAATGATGTGAGCTCTGGGTTTGTCATAGATGGCCTTGATTATGTTGAGGAAGTTTCCCCCTATACCCACTTTCTGAAGGTTTTTTATCAGAAGTGAGTGTTGGATTTTGTCAAAGGCTTTTTCTGCGTCTATGGAGAGGATCATATGATTTTTATTCTTCAGTTTATTAACGTAGTGTATCACACTGATTGACTTGCGAATATTGAAGAATCCTTGCATCCCTGGGATAAATCCCACTTGATCGTGGTGTACAGTCCTTTAAATGTATTGTTGGATTTGGCTGCTAGTATTTTGTTGAGAATTTTTGCATCCATGTTCATCAGTGAGATTGGCCTGTAATTTTCTTTTTTTGTGATATCTTTGTCTGGTTTTGGTATCAGGGTGATGGTTGCTTCATAGAATGAGTTTGGGAGTGTCCCTTCCTCTGCAATTTTTTGGAAGAGTTTCAGAAGGATAGGCATTAGCTCTTCTCTAAATGTTTGATAGAATTCACCTGTGAAACCATCTGGTCCTGGGCTTTTGTTTGTTGGAAGTTTTTTAATCACAGTTTCAATTTCAGAACTTGTGATTAATCTCTTCATCTTTTCTATTTCATCTTGGTTTAGTCTTGGGAGATTGTACTTTTCTAAGAATGTGTCCATTTCTTCTAGGTTTTCCATTTTATTGCCATATAGTTGCATATAGTAGTCTCTTATGATCCTTTGTATTTCTGTGATGTCTGTTGTTCCTGCTCCTTTTTCATTTCTAATTTTATTGATTTGTGTTCCTCTCTCTTTTTTTCTTGATAAGTCTGGCTAAGGGTTTATCAATTTTGTTGATCTTTTCATAGAACCAACTTTTAGTTTCATTGATCTTTTCTACGGTTTTCTTCGTTTCTATTTCATTGATTTCTGCTCTGATTTTTATGATTTATTTTCTTCTACTAGCATTAGGTCTTGTCAGTTCTTTCCTCTCTAGCTGCTTTAGATGTAAAGTTAGGTTGTTTATTTGAGCTTTTACTTGTTTCCTGAGGTAGGCTTTTATTGCTATAAACTTTCCTCTTAGGACTGCTTTTGCTGCATCCCACAGGTTTTGAGGTGTTGTGTCTTTGCTGTCATTTGCTTCTAGGTATTTTTTAATTTCCTCCTTGATTTCTTCAGTGATCCACTGGTTATTTAGTAGCATGATGTTTAGTCTCCACGTATTTGTATTTTTGTCCATTTTTTTCTTGTTTTTGATTTCCAGTGGTATAGCATTGTGGTCAGAGAAGATGATTTCAATTTTCTTAAAGTTACTGAGGTTGATTTGTAGCCCAGGATGTGATCAATCTTAGAGAATGTTCGTGCGCACTTGAGAAGAATGTGTATTCTTTGTTTTTGGATGGAATGTCCTAAAATATCTATTAAGTCCATCTATCTAATGCTTCATTCAGGGCCTGTGTTTCCTTATTGATTTTCTGCCTGGATGACGTGTCCATTGCTGTAAGTGGGGTGTTAAAGTCCCCTACTATGATGGTGTTCTTGTTGATTTCTCCTTTTAAGATTGTTAGCAGTTGCCTTATATATTGTGGTGATCCTATGTTGGGTGCATAGATATTTAAAATTGTTATATCTTCTCCTTGGATTGAAGATATAACAATTTTGTCTTTTAAAATGTTCTTCATTTTAAAGTCTATTTTGTCTGATAGGAGTATTGCTACTCCAGCTTTCTTTTGATGCCCTTTTGCATGGAATATTTTCTTCCATCCTCTCCCTTTCAATTTGTATGTGTCTCTAGAAGTGAAGTGGGTCTCTTGGAGACAGCATATATATGGGTCTTGTTTTTGTATCCATTTGGCTAGTCTATGTCTTTTGGTTGGGGCATTCAGTCCATTAACATTTAAGGTAATTATTGATATATATGTTCTTATTGCCATTTTCTTAACTGTTTGGGGTTTTTGTTGCTCTTTTTTTCTTGCCGTATTGTCTTGTTGTCTCCTCTCACAAGATGACTATCTTTAATGTTGTATTTGGGTTGATTTTCTTATTTGTTTGTGTATCTTTTGTAGATTTTTGGTTTGCGGTTACCCTGAAGTTTTGATATAGGAGTCTATATATAACTGAGATTGTTTTAAATTGTTGGTTTCTTAATTGCATGTGCTTCTCCAGTGACCTGCATTTGTTCTCTTCTCATGATTTCTGATTTTTGGTAGCATAATTGTGCATGTATGATTTAGTATCTTTACTGTATATATGCCTTTATTGGTGGGCCTTGTCATTTGTGGTGTTTTTGTTTCTGGTTGTGGCCTTTTCTTTTCTGCTTAGAGAAGTTCCTTTAGGATTTGTTGTAAAGCTGGTTTAGTGTTGCAGAAATCTCTTAGCTTTTGCTTATCTGTAAAGTTTTTGATCTCTCCTTCAAATCTGAATGAGAATCTTGCTGGATAAGGTAATCTTTGTTGGAAGTTTTCCCCTTTCATCACATTTAGTATATCATGCCACTCCCTTCTGGCCTGCAGGGTTTCAGATGAAAAGTCTGCTGATAGCCTTATTGGGGTTCCCTTGTATGTCATTTGTTTCTTTTCCCTAGCTGCTTCAATATTTTCTCTTTGTCTTTAATTTTGGTCACTTTGATTAATATGTGTCTCGGGGTGTTCCTCCTTGGGTTTATTTTATATGGTACTCGTTGCGCTTCCTGGATTTGAGTGAGTGGTTCCTTTCCCATATTAGGGAAGTTTTCGGCTATTATCTCTTCGAATATTTTTTTCTGTCCCCTTCTCTCTCCCTTCTCCGTCTGGCACCCCTATAATACGGATGTTGGTGCATTTAACATTATCCCAGAGTTCTCTGAGAGTCAGTTCATTTCCTTTCAATCTTTTATCTCTTTTCTCTTCTGCATTAGTGATTTCCACTAATCTGTCCTCCACCTCGCTAATTCATTCTTCTGCCTCCTGTATTCTATTGTTGGCTGCTTCTAATGAATTTTTTATTTCAGTTATTGTATTTTGCATCTTTGCTTGTTTAATTTTACATCTTGTATTTCTCTGCTCAGTGTTTCCTGTAAATGATCAATCTTTGCCTCCAGTCTATTTCCAATGCCTTGCATCACCTTCAGCATCAACAGTCTAAAGTCTCTTTCTGGGAGGCTGATAATGTCCTCATCACGGAGCTGTTTTTCTGGGCTTTTCTCTTTCTCCCTTATCTGAGTTATAGTTTTCTGTCTTTTCATTTTTATAGGTTTTTGGTGTGGTGACCTTTGTGCCAACAATAGAGTTGTATCCTCTCTTAGTTCAAGTGTTTGCCTCCCCTGTGGCTAAAGTTGGTATGGGCGGGGCTTGCTGTTGGCTTCCTGATGGGAGGGACTGATGCCTGCCCACTGGTAGGTGGGGTTGATTGCTAGCCCGCTGATGGGTGGGGTTTTGTCTCTGGATGAGATTAGAGGCTGGCTGTGTGCCTGAGGGGTCTTTAGGCAGCCTGTTTAGTGATGGGTGGGGCTGAGATCCCACCTGGATTGTTGTTTGGCCTGGGGCTTCTCAGTGCTGATGGGAGGGACCAGATTTTCCCAGGAATGGCCACCTCCAGAGAAATGCAGGCTGATGAATGTTCCCAAGAGCTTCACCTCCAATGCCTTTCCCCCCCACAAGCCACAGTCACCCCTGTTTTCCCAGGAGATCCTCCAAGAATTGCAGTCAGGTTCCACCCGGATTCCTATGGAGACTGCTTTGCCCTGAGACCCAGTGCACGTGAAAGTCTGTGTGTGCCTTTCAGGAATGGGGTCTCTGTTTCCCCCAGTCCTGTGGAGCGCCTGCACACAAGCCCCGCTGGCCTTCAATGCCAGATGCTCCGGGGGCTCTTTCTCCCTGTGCCTGATCCCCAGGTGTGGGGATTTGACGTGAGGCTCAGAACTCTCAGTCCTGTAGCTGAGTCTCTGTGATGCAGTTACTTTCCAGTCTGTGGGGCTTCCCACCCAGGAAGTATGGGGTTGCTTCTATCGCATAACCGCCCCTCCTACCTCTTGATGTGGTCTCCTTTTTGTCTTCTGGAGCAGAATATCTTTTTTGGAAGTTTAAAGTCCATTTGCTTGATGGTTGCTCGGCATTTGGTTGTAGTTTTGTTGTTTTTTGGGAGAGAAGTTGAGCTCCAGTCCTTGCATTCCACCATCTTAATCCAATCTCAAAGTACTCTTGACCTGAAGAGTGACATCAAGTCACAAAATCCTTTATCTTTTTTTTTTTTTAATGGCTGCACCTGTTGCATATGGAAGTTCCTGGGCTAGGGGTTGAAGGAGTTGACTCAGATCTGCAATTGCAAGCCTATGCCACAGCCACAGAAACACTGGATCTGAGCCACATATGCAACCCATACCGCAGCTCACAGCAATGCTGGGTCCTTAACCCACTGAGCAATACCAGGGATCGAACCTGTATCCTTGTGGACACTATGTTGGTTCTTAACCTGCTAAGCCACAACAGAAATTCCCCTGCATCCTTTTTCAGTCATTAACACTATGTTTGAAACTGGGACCTTCAAAGCCAGAATGACAATGACTTCACCTTTTTGGAATAAAGCTATAAAATAAAAAACCAAAACTGTTCTAGCCTTTAAAATTTTGTCTTTGCTCCTGAATCCATAATGCAGCAGTCTCTCCTTTGGCACCTTGTTAAGTAGTCTGGTGCATTAGCACTTAAGCATTTGTATAGTATCATCTCTATAATTTAGTTCCATTATGTCCACATCAACTGGATACAGAATAAATGTGATAAGTGACTTCCCAGGTATTCTACTTTAAAAGACGGGTCTCATTTTTCATAACTACTCAATCCTCAGTGACTTGATACAGTTCATATATTGTGTTCACAGTGGTTCTCTGCCTAGAAGACTAATTGATATCCATTGTCTTTTAAAATGTCCACAAAATATAGGTATAAAACTTTCTATATTGCTAACCTTGTGAGTGAAAATGGTTTCTGAATCTAGTAAGATTCAGATAGTCCTCACTGGGCACCTGCCCATCATGGCATGGGTACCATCCAATTCCACTTGAATTTTCAGGCTCTGAATATGCCAGTTATAGCTGAGTGATGGTGTTCGGGATAAAGAGAAGAAATTCTATACTTGCAGTTATTGTGTGTATGTGTATATACCTAGCAAAAATCCTCTGGAGCTATTGCTGTTCAAAACACAAAAAGCATTTTCAAGGAGGTTCAGTGAAAATAATCACTGAGGAAACATTCTAGGTGGAAGATACACAACACTGATAATATTGGGTAAGAAAATGCTAATTGAATGAGTTAAATCATCTTATATTATACCAAAGAAGAGAACTATCCCTTGTTATGCTAACAGACTGTAACAGATGATGAAATATTTTAATTATTGACTATTTCATCAAAATGTTTCTTTCTGGGAATAGTTATAGAGAATTAGCAAATTTTATCATCTTTACCGTATCATAAGATGGCATCACCATGACAATTAGTGCTCTTCCACACTGTTCTGTCACTCACAACACATCAACCGTTAAATTCTACTTCATCTAACCATTAAAGCAAAGACTACAGAGAGGCACTCACAACAGCCTGGTCTAGCCCAGCAGCACTGTCAACTGTTCTTATTAAGATAAATACATAATTTCTTTCTTTTATAAGTCACCTCTAGATTCCCAAAAATGAAGGGAAGCCAGAGAAAGAATAATTCACTGCAAATTATGGAGCTTTTGGAAAATACCGGAAAGCAGAAATAGTTTCCACAAGCGGAAATCCAATAGGAAGTAATCCAGGGATTTGAAAGACTGATACTCATGGAATCAGGAGGTGCAAGGAAATTTTCTTCTTCTCATCGTATATGCTTATTCTTTCCTGAATCTTAAATTATTTGAAAGATTCTAGTGATATTTGGCTTGAATCACTTCTTTGACCTCTTCTCCCTACCCTATATTCTACCTAGATACTTCTACCCGCCATGTAAGTCACCTCCTTGGAGGGCTTCCTGACTTACCAACTATGTTGGGGTCCCTGACTTATGCCCCCTCATTTACAGTAATGACTTTCATTATAATTACTTTGTTTAATGTCTGTCTTCCCAGCTGGATATTAAGTTCCATTGCAACAGGATGAAGAGTCATTGTGTAATCAGTGCCATCCCAGGGTTCACCCATAGTAGGCAGTCAGTAACCATTCATTCAATGAATGAATTATGTCATAATATCCCCTGGGAAGCAAAACCACCCCTGGCTGAGAAACACTGCTTTAAGTCTGTCTAATACATGGTTGTTCCATATATTTAATACTGACTTCTAAAGAACATAATTTTAAAATTAATATTTAAAGAAGCATTATCTTCTGAATTGAATTGACCTTTCACACAACTGAATATATGAGTTTAGCAATGATTTTATGAATTTAACATTGAACCATTCCTCCTGGATCCAACCCTGGTCTTTGTTACATATCACTTTAAACATTTCCCCAATTCTCAGTACTTTAAGACTCTTTTTCAGAAGCAAAGGTCCTATTCTTGTTGTGAATACACTGCACCCCAGATAGTTTTTACTTTGCTTCCAAGGATATCTGTAAGAATGACTGAACTTATTTTTAGTCCAAATAACTCTTAAAGGCATCCTTCAGCTGTCTCAGTCATTCTCATTTGCCATTTATTTCAATGTTCCTTTTATATTAGCTCCACTCTGTTAGAATTTAGATGAACAAGGGCAAAGCTGCATGGGCAAAGGTGAGGAAAAGTTAAAATGACTGTCATTTAAATTGCCTTCCTTTACCTATTGCTTGAGGAAAAGTATCCTTTCTTTGAGTACAATGTTGCTATTATATACCATTTACATTTGAGTCAGGGACTGAAATAACTGAGCACAGACATCCCAGAATAGTGTGAACCCATTTAGTGAAATGCCTTGGAGTGATTTTTTTCATATATCCTAGTGCTTGGCTTTATAGATACACTTGAGGTCTAAGATGACAGGAACCAGATAGAGATGGTCGCCTTTTTGACATTGCAAAATTGATTTCTTTGACTAAAGAAATCCCTGAGAAGGTACCATTTTGATAGTAACTCTAACCAGCTGCAGTGCCCAGTTACTTGATCCTGGACATTTTGATGGGGTTGATCCTGTGTAGAATCACTGCAACCTCAGCCCACTGAAATGGTGTAGGGAGGCAGCTCTCCACTATCTTCCCCTGACTCTGATGTTTTATCCTAACTCCACCTTGGCTGAGAGTCAGCACATGGCTAGTCTATGATTAACTGTGAAAAGTGAGTTGGAACAAAGAGCAAAGGCATACATCAAGTGGGAGAACGATATGTTGACTTTGGCATGCCATTTGCAGAAACACAGATTTGTTTCTGAAGATGCTTTGCCCATCAAAAGTTAACTATGTGAAGGGGCTAAGAATGGTGGACAAGCAGGATATGCATCAGCAAAGAGAACATACTGTGGACTTAGGCAAGCCAAGTCAATGCAAATAGGCACACTGTTTGTGAATGCACATAATGTTTCTCAAAATGCTATATATAGATAGCTGATGCCAGTCTACCACTGTCCTTAAGATTACAATCACATGACTAAAGGTTAAGTGTTAAAAATAGCTAGTTACATTACTGAAAGCAGCCATGGCTTAAACCCTTCACCTCCTCCTCACATTTTTTAACTACAATAAAAGTGGTGAGCACCAACATTCAGGGCTCTTGACCCATGAGGTCTTGAGTCCCCTGGTACCATCTTTAAGCTTTACTCTGTCTCTGTGTCTTTCTTTGTTGCTGTTTAACATTTCTTAACCTTTGCAGTGCCCGTCCTTCAATCCCGCCTGCTGAGTTGGTCTCAGCCAAACAGGAGACCCAAAGCATCACGGTGTGAAAGGGTGGCTTCCGTTGGCCATTCAGCCTTTAATTCAGGGTGACAGCCACAGAACAAGCTGTAGTTATTGCTGTTGGCACCAGCCCAAGTCTCTAGGGCTAGCTCATGTCTGTTCTAACATTCTTTACTAGGGGTCAGCAGCTGCAGAAACAGAAGGCCAATTTGCCAGCCCTTGTTTTTCAATCATGATAGCGGAGATAAATGCCATGGTGTGCTAAAATTAGTGCTTGGTAGCATCCCTTCTCAAGATAGCACCTGTAGGACTTATTTCAATTGTATTCATTTGACATATAAACAACTCTAGAAAAGATTCCAATATCATGAGATGCATAGATCAGAGCTACTGGTATGGATTTTCCAACTGAATCCCTCATTTTAAGGGTGAGATCAAGAAGAGTTGAGGGCCTCGCCGAAGTCACCGTGATTAACTCATAGCGGAGTTGGGTCCTTTGACTCTGCAAGTGGGAAAAAGTTTTTATAACATAGATTGCCCAGACTTCAATGCAATTTTGGGTGACGGGGGTAGGTGGGGTTTCTTAATCAATGCAGGCTTCTGTAAGAAAATACCATAGCCTGGGGTGGCTTAAACAACAGGAATTTATTTCCCACAGTAGTAGGGATGGAAGTCCTAGGTCAAGATGCCAGAAGAGTGAGGTTCTCTCCTTAGATTATAAAGCCTACGTTCTCATTGTGTCCTCACTAGGACTTTTCTCCATACGTGAGAATGGAGCCAGTGAGATTTTTGATCTTTTTCTTAACAGCACTAATCCACCCTCACCATCTCATTTAAACCTAATTACTTCCCAAAGACCCCACCTCCAAGGACTGTCACAATTGGCAATTAGGGCTTCAACATATGAATGCTTGGGAGGAGGCGGCAGTTTTGGAGCATGGGCCTCCATGGAAAGATCTAAGAAGAAGGCTCTTGGGACTATTACAAAGTGGAATGAAATTGCTATTTGGTTCAGACATTGCCAAAAGGAGGCAAAGCAGCCAAAGCACCTTGACCACACATAGGCAGAATTCACAATTTTATTTTGGATGCACTAGAGACCATAATTCCACCTAACAGTGAATCATGCCAAGTGAGCTGCAGGTATTTGTCTATAGAGGCTCCTGCCTGTGGCCACAGCTGCTCAGTGGTATTTAAAGAGTAACTGTCTTCTTTCTCCGTCCTTCTAGGTCTTCCCATATAGGTTATTTCTAATTACAACAAATACTTTCTCCCTCTTTATATGATGATGTCTCCATCTTATTTCAGTCACCTCTCTTTCAACTCAATATGTACATGGAATGCTTGCTTCTCCAAGCTGTACAGAATTACCTCTGGAGGACAGCAACCGGTACCCTGAGCTTTGGGAGGCGTTATATCCACCAGAAAGAACTCAGTGAGGCAGCTAGTGTCAATAGTACAATTAATGTCAGCTAGGACTTCCTCTGGGACTCCTCTCTGCCCTTTATCCTTCTCTACCTCCTGCCAGCAGCTTTTTTTTTTTTTTAAGATGCTTCTTTGTCCTCTTTCTGTCCTAGTTCTTTTCTTATACCCTGCAGTAGGTGTCAGTGTACTCTTATTTCCACTATTTGATGCTGCCCCAAGCCTCAATCCATGAATTTGAGATGGTGTTTGGGAGAAATATAATGGTTTTGACACTCACAATTTTCAGATATCTATGTCAGAAACTTCCTAAGAATATTTACTCCCCAAATGTACTTGTAGTTATTTGTAGAAAATCTTATTGGTAAGCACACTCTAAACTTGTGTGCTTTTCTGCTTGTTTGTAGCCTTTATGTTATCATTTATAAATCAGTAAGTTAGGTACTAGGCTATTCTGTTAGTGCACACGAATTAAGAAAAATATTGTCAAAGGTTTTAAGTTGTCTTGACTCTAATTTCATGTACTTTACTATAAACACTGGCTTACTAATTTGTTCTTTTTGTGTCGCTAAGTTCTGTTCAGTGACTCACCATGAAATCCCCTCAAAATAGTCCAATTTTGGTTTCTTTTATGTTTCCTTTTTTAGTTAAATAACTACCTAGGTCACTGCAAGTCTCTACTAATTGTACTCCAGAGCATCTGTTCTTCAATCAGTCAAGGCTTTTCCCAATTTGGCAGTTAACTACTCTTCTGTTGAGCTGTTGCTGTTTCATAGAAAAACTCAGCATATACAAGGCATCATTACTGTTCCAACAGTGAAGGATTGCCCCTGGTTGAACTCTTACTTCCAGGGCCCAAATAAATAGTTAAAATGAGATTAAGCCATCAGGGAAGAGCTAAGATAGAACTTTGGATAGGAAATCCAGTAAGATTCTGCTTGGAAAACAATCAACAGAGACCCTACAGAATAACGGACAGATGTTCCATAAAAAAAAATGTCATTAAAGTATATTTTCAAAGAATACGGTAATATTGGCTATGGAGATGGCAGCATTTATTCATTTGATCAGTATTTCCTGAGTGGCTATTGTATGCCAGACACTCTGCCAGGCACTGGGCTAGGTGTTGGGAATAAAACTGTATAAAACTAAACAAATCCCCCAGAGAGCATAGGAGATGCATTACTGTGTAATGTTTGTGCCATGTTTTCAGCACTAACCGTGGCATTTGCGTGGAGATGGACTCTGGTAAACTCAGAGGCAAAGTAGCATAGTGTAGAAAAGCATAGGCCTCTTGGTTTCAAGCTCTGTCACTTATAAGTGACTTTTTCAGGCCTCCTTTCCCTCATCTGCAAAATAACGATGTTAATTGTCCATACCTCAGGTATTTGTGTCATAAGTAAACTATTTAATATAGGTAAGCATTTAAAACAGTGCCTGGAAGACAAAGAAAACCAGCTTACAGTTACCAAAGGGGAAATAGGGGGAGGGAATAAATAAGAAGTTTGAGATTAGCAGATACAAACTACTGTATATAAACAGATAAACAACCAGGTCCTACTGTATAGCACAGGAAATTATATTCAATATCTTGTAATAACCTATAATGAAAAAGAATATATACATATGTATATACACACACACAGAATCACTTTGCTGTACAGCATAAATTATTACATTGTTAATTAACTGTACTTCAGTTAAAAAAATAGTGCCTGGCATCTAGGCATTTAATATAGTCAGGCAAAATCTAACCCAGAAATATGCAATGATACAAAGGATTCTGAAGCAGTGTATGAGTTCAGCAGGAAAGAGTTTTATGCTCAGTTAGTGATGCCTGCAGTAAGTCTGAGGGTGGAAAGTGGTAACGTGTGCTGCTTCTATGTCAACTCTGCACTGTCACTTACTTTGCAGATAAGGAAACTGAAACAGGTTAAAACATACACTGAAGGTGGTTTAGGAACAAAACTAGAGTTATCATTCATGCCTCTATGCTAATTTTCTTAGCCCCACAAGTTATTTATCATTTGTAAAGAAATGGCTGTCAGACAAGGCTGTACAAACAATTTCCCAAGTGAAGAAGGAAAAATCTTACAAAATATCTCTAAGTCAGCAATATCCAGAGGAACTAAGTAGAGAATAATTTACCTGATTTGCTGAATTTATAGAGATGAGCTAAAGAGTTAATTGGGTTTTTTTTGTATTTTTTTTTGGGGGGGTGGCTGCACCTGAAGCTTATGGAAATTCCTGGACCAGGGATCAAATCTGAGCCTCAGGGTCCACTACTCTGCAACTGTGGCAATGCTGGATGCTTAACCCACTGTGCTGGACCAGGGATCAAACCCCCGCTGCCACAGAGACAACATGGAATCCTTAACCAGCTGGGTCACAGCGGGAAGAGTTAATTGTTGAGTTGGCCCTTTATATATATTTTTTGTTTTACCAGTGAGTTTTGAACTGAACTAGTTAAATTCAACATGAGGTCATTTTCATCCACTTCTCTGGGAAATGTCTCTCAAATCATATACATAAGAATTTCTGTGGTCACAACAATATGCGCAAACTAATTTGGCTCTAATGAATAGATTTATGTGAGCTGGCAGACTTGAAACTACACTTTTTTTTCTTCAAAATAGAACAAATTTCCTAATAGATCTAGGTGGGAAATTAAAGGACTCCATTAAATCTAGTCATTGAATCTATCTACTCCTGTGTTCACTGAAGAAATAGTTGCCTTTTTCTTTGTAACTGGGGAAATTAAGATGGAGTAAAGTGAATTTTCTGTGAAACGAACCACGAGAAGCAAAAATAAACCCATGAGAACTGGCTTCTCCTCCAGTGTGCCAACTCTGCAGTCTCTTACAAGTTGCCCTACATTCTAGTTTTGGCAGAAAACATAGGGAATTCATGGGTGAACATTTCTAAGACAAGAGGATCATGTTTCTTTGTTTTGGAGACAAAGGAAAATAGGAGAATATAGTGCTGTCAGCATGTAGAGCTCCAGCTTTCTTAGCTTGCAGGGTGATAGTGGAGCTGATGTTATGTCAGGTCCACAACAGGTGCCAGCAAATTGTTATTAAATTCAAGTGAATAAGGAGTGCCGCTGGATTTAAAAGAAAAACACACAAAAGTTTTTACTTCATTAAAAAGCAATGGATGGCCAAGTGACCTTTTCTGGGATCCACGGGATTTATTACCTTTAGGGATAGATATTTGGTGATGCCCCCCCCACACACACACAGACACGAGTGCGCTGAGTAAATTCTACATAAAACAAAACCTTACTAACAAAGAACATGAGAGTTTCAATAATTGAACAATTACAGAAATGAATGGATAAAATAGATTCTTCACTACTGAGTAGTTCCATAAAGCATGGAAGCATAAATACGAGAACTGACAGGAAAAAAATCCCCAAAGTCACATAAGATGTGACTACTGCTTTTTGGCTGTCTTACATATATTTCCTTTTCAAACATACTCCTGTGTCGACTTCTGGAGAAATATCCTTTCCCACGTCACGTGTAATTTTGTAAGGAGGCTCATTCCAGCGGAGGCTCCCCACAGAAGAAATGCTGGCTCCATCTTGGCTGTCATGTGATGACATCAGCTAGGCCAATCAGATTCTCTCTCCTGGGATGCTGACTCTGCAGCAGCCACTGTGTCAAGTATGGCTTGTGTCTGATGACTTTGAACCTGTGATCCCTGCTTCCTGCTCCTTCTCCATTTTTCCCTTTCCAAGCCAAATCTCTGCCAGCTTCCTTCATCTTATTAGCATCCTTATTGAGGTATAATAAATAAACAATACTGCATACATATTTTAAGTATACATTTTGATAAGATTTGACATATGTAGATACCCATGAAATCATCACCACAATCAATATGCATCTCCCTCAAAGTTTCCTGTGTCCCTTGATCATCCTGACTTCCTCCTCCTCCATAGCCCCTATTCCCTGGGCAGCCGCTGACCTCTCTGTTGCTTTTCATTTGTTTGCATATCCTGACACACTATATAAATAGAATCATACAAAACGTGTATATTATTGTCTGTCTTCTACTCAACCTAAATATTTTGAAGTTTATCTGTATGGAAGCACCTATCAATAGTTTATTCTTTTTATTGCTGAGTAGTATGACATTGTATAGATATACATCAGTTTGTTTATTTGTCCATTGATGGAAATTTGAATTACTCCAAGTTTTAGGGTATTGGAAATGAAATTGCCATCATCATTCATGTACTGTTTTTGTTTGAAGATGGAATTTCATTTCTTTTGGATAAAACCTCTTGACTAGAACAGGTACACCATGTGAAAGGTAGATATTTTAAAAATTAAGAAATTTCAAGATGGTTGTGCCACTTACATTCCCATCAAAAATGTATGCGAGTTACAGGTCCTTCACTAACACTTGGTAAGGTCAATCATATTAATTTTAGCTAGTTTACCAAGTGTGTAGTGTCATCTCATTATAATTTGAATTTCCCTGATGACTAATAATATTGAGTATTTTTCATTTGCCTATTTTCAATCCATAGATCATCCTTGGAAGAGTATCCATTCAAATCATTTGCCCATTAATTGTTATTATTATTTATTAGGTTGTATTTTTTTTTACTGAGTTTTGAGAGTTCTGTGTTTGTTCTTGTATTCTGGATGCAAGTTTTTTTTTTTTTTTAATCAAGTGTATGATTTGTAAATATTTTCTTACCGAGGCTTTTTTCTTCTAACAGTGTCTTTCTAAATTAAAAACGTTTTACTTTTCATGTATTCCAGTTTGAAAAATATTTTAATGACTTGTACTTTTGGTGTCATACCTAAAAAAAAAAGTCTTTGTCTAACCCAAGGTTTTGTCCTATAATTTCTTCTATAAGTTATATAGTTTTAGGTTTTCCGTCTGGATTTTGTTTTAATTTTATTTATTTTTTCTTCTCAGTTCCATCATTTCTTGCTTTATGTGTTTTAAAACTATTATTGGGTATATAACCTTTGAGGATTGTTATGTAATCTTTATGAATTAACCCCTCTGTCGTGAAATTGCTTGCTTTATCCTTTGTAATACTTTATGTTTTGAAATCCACTTTGTCTGACATTGATATAGCCACTTCAACTTTCTGTGAACTACTTTTGGCATATATATATTTTTCATCCTTTTACTTTAAGTCTTTATATGTCTTTAAATTCTTTAAATGTAAGTTGCATTATCTCATAGCTAGGCTTACAAACTCTTCTTTCAATTGGGGTATCTAGGCCATTTACATTTAATATGATTATTGATATAATTAGGAAGAAAATCATCTTGCTATTTGTAGCATCTGTTCTTTGTTCTCTTTTTCCTCTTTCATTCCACTTTAGTTTCTTTATTGGCTTATTATTTATGACTGTTAATTTAGTAATAGTTTTGGGGCTTAATAGTGTTTGTATTTACTTTATCACAGTCTACCTTAAAGTGATATTGCATCATTTAATGTATACTATAAGCACCTTATTTACATTTCCATTTTCCCTTCCCGGCCTTTGTGCTATTGTCAGACATTTTACTGTCATATATATCATAGCCCCACACTATGTAGTAATTTTTTGTATAAATAGTCAATAACATTTAAATTATTTTAAATCAAAAAGAAAACATATATTTTACCCTATATTTATGATTCTCACTGCTCTTCATTTCTTTCTACAGATCCACATTTCATTCTGGAATCACTTTCTTTCTGCCTAAAAACTTCTTTTAACATTTCTTGTACTGTGGATCTGCTTTTGTACTTTTAGCTTTTGTACTTTTGAAAAAGTCTATTTTACCTCCTTTTTTGAAAGATAGTATCACTGAGCACAGAATTTTAAGCTGACAGTTTTTCGCTTTCAGCATTTTAGGGCTATTGCTCTTATTTCCATTGTTGTCAATGAGAAATAATAGTCCTTTGTTTATAGCATGTATTTTTTTTTAATCTGGCTGCTTTTAATATGTTCTCTTTACTACCAGTTTTTGGGTATTTTGATTATGATGTACCTTGGTGTAGTTTCTTCATGTTTTTTGTGAACAGGTTTCCTTGAATTTCTGAGACCTACGGTTTTATTGTTTTCATCAAATTTAGAAAATTTTCACCAATTACTTCTTCAAGTATGTTTTCGAGTCCCCCTTTCTCCTTTGGGAACTCCAAAGACATGTTACAGCATTGATGAATTTGTCTCACAACCAGCTGATGCTCTCCTTGTATTTCCTTTAGGAAGATTTCATTTGTGATGGCTTCAAGATTATTAATATTTTCTTCTGTCTTATCTGCCTTTAATCCTTTCTAATTTATGGTTTATTTTACATTTCAGTTCATTATTCTCTCTAGAAGTTTAATTTGCTTTTTAAAAAAAAATACTTTCCATGTTTTAACTGTTTGAACATGTAGAATACATCATAATAACTTCTAATGTTCTTGTCTGATAATTCTAAAATCTGCATCTGTTCTGGGTCAATTTTTATTATTTTCCTCTTCTGCATTATGCATTATGTTTTCATAATTCTTTTTTTTATCATTCATATTTAATTTTTTTTGTCATTTTAGGGCCACACCTGTGGCATATGGAGGTTCCCAGGCTAGGGGTCGAATCAGGAGTTGTGGCTGCTGGCCTATGCCACAGCCACAGCAATGCCAGACTTGAGCCTCGTCTGTGACCTACACCACAGTTCCGGGCAACGCCAGATCCTTTAAGCCCCTGAGTGAGTCCAGGGATCGAACCTGTGCCCTCATGGATGCTAGTCAGATTCGTTTCTGCTGAGCCACGATGGGAACTCCTGTTTTCCTAATTCTTTGCATGACTTGCAATCTTTTGTTGGATGCTAGACTCTGAATTTTAGATGTGCATATGGCTATTTATTTATTCTTATAAATGTTCTAGAGCTTCATTCTGTAAAGTAGTTAAGTTGCTTGGAAAGACTGATCCTTTTGAGAAGATGTTGGCTAACTCTCTCTGTAAAGTTATAGCGTATATTTTACGCTTTATAGGCCTAAAATATCCAACTTCCATTGACGTTTTTTTTTTTAATATTTTGTTTTCTTACAACTCCTGAATAATGTAAAAAAAAAAAAAAATCAAACATTTCTAGCTACTAGGCCATACGAAAATAGGCTCCGGGCTCGCTTTGGTGCATAGGCCATGGTTGACACCTGCTTTTCAATCTTACTTTATTGAGTTGTTTGGCAGGACTAGAGCAGAATTCAGTTTAGAGCTTTCTGTTCTCCACTGCTGAGGCAAAAATCCTCTGATGGATTCTACTCAGAAGGTTTCATTCAGTCAGAACTGGCAGTATTCCTGGCTCAGGTGTTGTTATTTGTGATCCTTTCTGGTGGTTCCTTTCCTGGCCTCGAGTCATCTCTTCACGGGCATGTCCTCATCGGTACTCAGGGAGCACTCAGAAGGACTCTGTGAGAGTTAATGGGTTCAGTGAGAAGCTCTCTTATCTTTGACACTTTGTCCAGTGAACTCTAGTTGCCTTGTTCTCCCTGGAGTCTGAGTGCTGTCTCCTCAATCTGGGGGTCTATCTGGGTGCCTTCCCTATAATGTATAATGAAAATGTACAAAGAATAATGTTGCAGTTTGGGATTTGATTTAAGTCAATGACATCCATTAATAAGAAATCTTTAAATATGAATATTCCAGAAATTTCTCTAAGCCATCTGATTAGGACCGTTGTCTCTGCATATTACCTTACTTGGGAAGGTTCTGGCATATATTTGAGTTAAACTCAGAGTTTTTCAAAATAAGCCTTAATTTAAACAACCACTCCATATTCAAACTGAAGCAATTTTAATAAAACTTTCCTTTCTGGAGACAGTAATAAAGGAAACAAGGCCTAGTGGCCTGGAAACTTCCCCAGGCTATAATCTAGGACATTCATAGGATTCACCTCATTTGTTTTCTGTCTCTCAAGAGTCACTGCCCTTTATTGTCTGATATCCAGAGGCTTGCAAACTCTGGTTCCATACGCACTTATTGTTTTGTGAGTATTTCTGGTGGGAGGGTAAATCTGTTACTACATCTCAGTCAGAAATAGAAGCCTCTTTAGTTTAGAAGCCTCTTTAGTTTTCTTTTGATTCAGCAGTCCCCCTACCAATTCTGCAAGGCTGTATGATTGTTCTAGGACATTTCTTTACGCTAAGTGGAATAGCATGGTTTCTGTAGCTTGTAAAAAAAAGACCTCTGTAGATACAATATATAGTAGTGTCTGATTAAGATAATTCTGTTGTATTCTATGGGGAAAAGAAGAGCAGTGCATTGGTATCTTGCTGTCCTGCAAAATCCAGAGGTTTGTTTTGGTTTGGGATTTTTTTTCCTTTTGCTTGTGAGAATATAACTGTGGCTTTTTAAGGCTTATCACACAAAACTTTTATATATAAAACATTTAAAATTTATACAAATGTTATGCAAATTTATGTATGTGAAAACATGTAACTATTTAAATAGGCACCAAATATCATAGCGATAAAAATCTATTAGCGATCTTGCTGGTTCTCCTTGTGATGACTTTTGAAGATCACACAAGTTCAAGGATTGCAAGAACCCAAAGAACATGATTTCTGCCCTGTCAAGGGCCACGGTCATTTAAGGAACCAACCTCTAAGCTCTATAACAGACGGTTCTTTTTTTTTTTTTTTTTGAGACAAAAACAGGAACTTCTTTTTTCCCGTGATATTTGCATATTCAAAAGCCAAAGTTGGGCTCGAGTAAAAACTGCAGCTGGGAGCCTGGGGTAAAAATGAAACAATATTAAGAAATACATGGTAAACTGAGGACAGCATGAGGCTCTGTTATCAGCCTTCATATATAATGCAGTGCTTGTGTCGAAGAAGCTGATTTCTTATCAATTGCATGTTAATTTCCATAGTTCCTGTCGGTATTTAATAAAGCCTCCTTAAAGATTAATTTAATTCGGCTATTCTGGAGGTAACTTTAGAAAGAACTATTCTTTCGTCCACCGAAGAGGGCTCTCGGTCGGTCCCGTCAGTTGTTTGCCCCCTCCCCGCGTTTTAGTGATGGCGATGCCCAGACAGATGGGATGTGTGTGTCTGTGTCCGTGTCTGTGTGCGCAGGTGCAGGCATATGTTCCTGTGCTGTAGAATCTGGGGGAAAGACCGTAGAAGGAACGTGAGGGAGAGCGTGGGATAGACTAGCACCAAGAGATGAATCATTTGCGAGTGGTAGAGAGTAGGTGAAAGGCCATGTAGACACGGATGTGAGATTCAAGAGGATACAAGCAAAGCAAGTGTAGAATTTACTTTGCGCCCGAGTTTCTGTGATTACAGCAGCACGTGGAGGCCAGGCCACATGGGTCAACTGTCAACTGGCGCCAGAGCTTGAAAGAGTAATCAGGGCTCCCCTGGAGGGCTGTGGGGGGCTCTGGTGGCACCAGTAAGTGGTGATAGAGCACCTGACAATAGCGGAAATCAGGAGCCAGGACCGGGCCTGCTGGGGGGCTGCTTCACCCTCCCCCATCCCCCACCGCACAGTTGCGCAGCCCAGTCTCTGTCTAGTGGCTCCAGAGATCACAATCAGGCTCCTTGAGGCTTTTTTTTTTTCCCCCTCTGTGTGTGAAGTGTGTTAGTCTCCGTGTCTGAGAGCCGATCGGCAATACAATGTTTTTACTTGATAGAAGTACTACTTTCACTAAGCCACCTGAGTGGAAGTTTCCTTTCACAGTGACCAGCGACGTCTTGCTGTAGGTAACCGTAGCAGCCTGTGCTGCCTGTTGTGTGCACTGCCAAAGAACGGAACAGTTTCTTCTTTATTTCTAGAACATTAGTACAAAGTATAAGCAAACAATTCAGAGGTCAGATTTTATACTCTTAGATGCAGCTTCCCTATGTGTTCAAAGGGGACTTAAAAAAAAAATGTTTATAAGCTTTTTTTGAGACACAGATTGAACCCAAAATCTGTATTCTTCTCCAGACCGAATATGATTTAAGATGAAAAATAATTACATCTAACCTTTGTACAACACTGAATGGTTTACAAAACCTCTCAGGGATATTTTTACATATGACCCCCTTCTTAGCTCTTGAAAGGGATTTATTACTCCCTCACTACACAAAGGAAGACTTGAATGCAGCACTCGAAGTGACTAGGGTGAGGTCACAAGGGCAGAATGTGACTAAGCTGGGCAAGAATGTGCTTTTAGCTTTATTCTGGATGCCCACACACACCACACACAGTTTTTCAGGGGTATGGCAAGTGTTCTCTTCAACACCTTCCACACATATTAGCATTTATTTGATTGAAACAAACCTAACAACACAAAAATGTCAACTAGTCCCAGGATGTTAAAATAATCAGGAAAAACCACTTTTGACTTCTTAAAACTAAATCTGCCTTACAACACAATTATGATCTTAAATACGGTAAATGACCACTATAAATCTTTTCCTCAGTGTCATGGGAAGTCATCATAGGAAAGACCATTGTCTCTTGTATTTCTTAAAACACCCATTGCTATGGGTCACGGTAAAGTGAATGGGTTGAACAGACCAGCGCTCAAATGTTGGTCCTGCCACAAGCTAGGTTTCTTTATCACAGGGATATAACACTTTTGAGGTGACATTTCCCAACCTGTGAGACAGAAGAAGTAGCTCTCTTCTGCCTATTCACTGGAATATTACGTAAGACAAATTAGATAAATTAGACAGTATGTGTGAGACTGGTTTTCACTTGCACAAGCACATTCAGCATGAAATGCATTCTGGGTGACTAAATGTGATCCATTGTATTTCATCATGAATATTTTAATATAGGTGTTAGGACTCTTTCAAAAAAAGTTTTTTTAAAGTAGATCATGTGAAGAACAGGATATTCTGATGTAACAAAATTCCCTTTCATGACTCAAAGGACAAAACTGAGTAGTGGGTCTCTATGAGTTCAAAAGGCTCAGTAAAAATGAGATCTGAAATAAATGTATGAATTAACTTTTAACAAGACTAGAAAGCTGAGTATTGTTTATAAAAGTGGAATGAATAAGAGTGCCTACTCATAGAGATTAATTTTACTAAAACATAATGCTTTCTTAAAGGTGCCTGCCAACTTTTTAGTGTTAAATAGCAAATTTCAGTATGAAATGATATAATTTTATTCATTTTTCAAAGACAGCGGGTTTAGGTATTTTTCCACTAACAACAGTGTAGAAACTGTAGATGACGTAGCTGTAATGACACGATCTCACTTCAGAGATGTTATGAAGTGCAATGATCCTTGAGTAAATCACGTGATAATTTCCTTGCCTCACTGACAAATCTGTAAGAAAAAGAGGGAACAGAAAGACTGAAGTAGCCCTGCAGAATATAATATACCTGTAACCAGAAAATGCTAAGTGGAAACTTTTTCTTGAATGAATAAAAGACTTGTGTGGTTCCGGAGATGATTTATAATAAGGAAGTGAAAGGACCTTTCAGCGGGACTCTGTATCCTGCCCACCCCTACACCGCAGAGGATGTCTCTACACAGAAAACAACCTATTAATTGAAAGTAAAGTCACGTGCATGGGTCTGTAGATAAGACCAAGAAGTGAGAGGGCATGAATACATTTGTTGTGTTTTTTGGCCACCTCAGACAACAGCACATGGCTCGCTTTTGGCCACCATATGCAGCAGCACAAGGATGGATAATGGCTGTGTGAAGAGTGCCATACTCAGGTACAGCAGCCTCCCTGGCATGATTTCACAATGGTCAGAAATTTCTAGTCACTTCCATTAGGATTCTGTGTCAATCATTCTGTCAGAAAGTAGAGCCAGGGACTTGATGAAAATAGAACTACTTATCAAAGTCTTAGTTTTTACTAAGCTGGAAAGAGTCATAAATAAATTAAGTGGAGGATCAATATACAGAACAAATTTGACAGTCTAGAATTATGATCTGAAATAAGTAATAAAATTTGACAGCAATAAAATATGAATTCCTTGGAGTTCCTATTGTGGCACAGTGGAAAAAATCCAAATAGGAACCGTAAGGTTGTGGGTTCGATCCCTGGCCTTGCTCAGTGGGTTAAGGATCCAGCTTTGCTGTGAGTTGTGGTGTAGGTTGCAGACGCGGCTCGGATCCCGCGTTGCTGTGGCTGTGGCATAGGTCGGCAGCTACAGCTCCTGTTAGACCCCTAGCCTAGGAACCTCCATATGCCGTGGGTACAGCCTTAAAAAAAAAAAAAAGACAAAAAGACAAAAAAAAAATGAATTCCTCTACTAAAGTTATACAAATTAATGGCATGAAAGAAGATTAGAAAGCCTGATTTGGCTACTTTTAGAGGGAAAATGCTTTCCTTCTTCCTTCATATTTCTATATGTAAAGACCTTAATATGGTGACATTCCTGTTTTCTTATCCCATGACTTATCTGACTAGTGGGTCACAAACATTATTCATGATTGGTGGTGGAGTTGATCTTCTATAAAGGTGTAAGTGCTCAAAGATTTTCTTCCCTCTCCATCCCAGGCCATTGCAAAAAAAGTGATTAAGGGTAAGTATATTCATTCTACAAAATCAAATTCCTTATGATCACACTATTCCAACAGTCAGGTTCACAGGAGCCAGATATAAGTGGTAGCAAACCCATTGTGTTCCACACTTAAGCTGCATACTTCAATTTAGCTTGTATCTTCATTCATGTGACTTTTGTGTTTTTTAATTTACCCAAAGTCACGTGAACAAAATTGTATTATTGTGTTCCCTCAAACTCAGCTAAACCAAACATGCAGCACCTAACCATCTTAATAGTTAGCCAAGAATATACAAGATTTAAAGGTAGAGAATAACAGTGGTTTTAAAATCTGTGAAAGTCTCTCTTTTAGAAAAGAGCTAACTTTGTGTAGCCTGGGAGGGAAAGAGATTTTTATTTAATGTAGAAAAAACATTTCTAGCAATGAACGTGGGGGGCAAAAGAATTCTTTCAAGAATCTACCGATCACAGTGCAAGGTGCTGAAGGTGGCATCGTGAGCCTGCTCGGTGTGGTCCCTTCCCTCACAGGCCTTGCTCTTCAGGGAGGAACAAACAGGCAATCACAACACAGTGTGATGAGTACCACACACACCACACACAGTTTTTCGGGGGTATGGCAAGTGTTCTCTTCAACACCTTCCACATATATTAACATTTATTTGATTGAAAATACAAAGGTGTTGCTAGAATACATAAAAGATGGCCTCACCCAGTCAGTCTAGGCATATGGGAAAGATTCCCAGAAGAAGTAACATGAAGTTAACAACTAAATGAAAATAATTGATGTAAGTGCAGGATGGGGAAACAGAATAATCTTCCAGGAAAAAAAGAAAAAAAAAAACAGCAGCATGTGGAGAAGCTGAGAGAGGAATAAAGATGTAAGGCACTTGGACCTCATCCTAAAGCTAATGGCCAATAGCTCAAAGCAGAAGTGCACGAAAATCCAAGTTTTAATTTTCAAAAGACTGTACTGCCCTATAAAGAATAGATGGTGGCACAAGAAGAAGGATTATGCAAATGGAGAGCAGGGATCGACAGAGGTGCAGAGATGAGGAATATACTTAGAACATGGGATGAATGAGGCAGTCAGCTCCCATTACCCCAAAAGTTTGAGAAGATGCTGGATGACAACATGGCCATGAAAGGTGTTATATATGAGCTTCATATTTTGACTAAGCACAGTGTAATCTCTAAGGGCATTGCTGCCCTGGTTCGCCAAGTTGAATAGAACTGAGCCAAGGTCATTACTCATTGAAATTGGAGATGTTAGCAAATGTTCAACCAAATGAAGCATAACAGCTGTGTTTTCTCCATCTAACCACCCAAATATGCAGTTGTTTTCTGATGTGGAGGTGGTGAGGACTGAACTCAGTGTGATGGGGTGAATTTTTTGACATATCTGTTTTCAAAAAGACATCATTACCCAGAATTTAACATTCCCTAGTGAACACTTTGAGACAGGATTGGTATTATCAGGGGCCATTAGAGATAAGTGGAAGCAATCTGCCTAAATTATGGCTGGTGGTTTACATATGTATGTATATAATTATATATAAAAATTTGTTCTTTATGTGTTCAGCTCTCATCAAAGTAATATATGCATATATTTTAACAAATCAGTTTAAACCAAAATATTAACAATGAAAACCTTGCCAAACCTCAAGCACTGTGTCCTAGGGACATCGCTTTAAGCTTTTAAAGCTGTTTCTTCTGGCATCGACTCCTTCTAACATTTCTTTACTTATCTTTTTATCTTTTTTAGAGGTTATCTATTGGCTTCAGTTGGAGGAGATGCACATCTAAACTTATTTTCTTTCCAGCTTTAATTGCATTCTCTGTAAACTACAGGAAAACAGTAAGCGTATGACCACGAGATCACTGTGAGCCTCAAATGAGATTATCTCAGAGATCTGTCACTGCCACTGAATGGCATCTCCCCTTCACCCGCAGGACCATTCTCCATCTTCCACTCCAGCCTTAGAAACTCATTAGCGGAGTCCCCTGGTGGCTCAGAGGGGTAAGGATCTGGCATTGTCACTGCTGTGGTATAGGTCACTGCTGTAGCACAGGTCCAATCCCTGGTGCAGGACTTCCACGTGCCTTGGGCATGGACAAAAAAAAAAGGAACTCATTAGGTTTTAACAGGGAACATGGCTGCCCAACTTTCATTGCAGCTGGGCGGGCCCATGTGACTGCTTTTACCCATGGAATATGAACAGAAATAATGAGGGCCACTTCCTTCAAAGGAACTTCCTTCAAAGGAACTGTTCCAAACCTTCTCTTCCATCCTTTCTAAAAGCTGGAAAGCAAATAAACTGATACGAAGTAACTGACCTAGAACAAAATCATCTTAAAACACAAGTCAGCAGTATGTGGAACCTAAAATTTAGCACAGATGAACCTATCTACAGAACAGAAGCAAACTCATGGACATAGAGAACAGATTTGTGGTTTCCTGAGGTTGAGGGAGTGGGATGGACTGGGAGTTTGGGATTAGTAGATGCAAACTATTGCATTTAGAATGGATACTCAATGAGGTCCTGCTGTATAGAACAGGGAACTATATCCAATCACTGGTGGTGGAACATGATGGAACATAATATGAGAAAAAGAATGTATATATATGTAAAACTGGGTCACTTTGCTGTACAGCAGAAATTGAGAAAACATCGTAAATCAACTATAATACAGTTTTTAAAAAGAGCAAGTCTTCTATAGGGTAAAAATACTGTTTAATAAATAACACCTATTAAAATGTTTTAAGGAAAAAAATAAAATTACTTTTTGGTTTTAAAAAAAAGGCAGCAAGGCAGAAGTACCCTTAGCCTCTAGATGATGGTGTGAAGGATAATTGTCCTTGGCACCTCTGCGTCAGCTGGTTGCCACCAATTCGGGTAGCTGATGGAGAAGACACAACTTTATTCTTCTGTCATGGACTCCTATGACCACTAGATTATTGTGTGAAAAAGAAAAAGAAAAAGTTTATTTGATACACCATAATTCAAAGTGTCTTTGTTGTACTACCTTAGCCTGTTTGCTGTTATAAATATTTTAGAAACTATCAAGTTCTCCCTAATGTTCATTTATCCCAGAGAGTCACCACAGCTCTGCTCATGGCTGTGCCCCACCAAGTTCCAGTCCCGACCAAAAATTAGAGCAAGTCAGCCATGCAAATTAGCACAGAACTAGCAATTTACTAAATAGATCCCTTGAGGTTTTAAAGAGTTAATATAGCTTCTAAAAGTACCTAACCAAGCGAGCTCAAAGCTTAAGCTTCAAAAAGACCTGACCTATTATAAACTGGTACTTGCAAGTTTTAAGATTTTGATGGTAGTTTTACAACATTCAGCTACTTGGGTGTGAACAGCTAAGGCATTCCAAGGTAATTGGTTGTTCAGTTTAGCAAATGTTAATTGAATAACCAACATTCACAGGGCGCCAGTTTAGTAAACCACTCCTGCCTGGATGTGGAGGCAGTTCTCTCCTGGGACTGGATTAGGAAATTGAGTCTTTTTGGCAACAATGGGCAGCCATAAAAAAGAATGACATAATGCCATTTGCAGCAACATGGATGGACGGAGAGATTATCATACTAATGAGGTAAATCAGACAAAGACAAAGATCACTTACATGCAGAATCTAAAAAATGGATACTTATTTACAAAACAGAAATAGACAAAGAAGACAAATTTATGGTTACCCAAGGAGATAGTGGAGGATTGGGATGGGAGAGAAGAGAGAAATTAGGAGTTTGGAGTTAATAGATACACGCCACTAGATTAAAAAATAAACAACAGGGACCTACTGTATAGTACAGGGAACTATACTCAATATTTTGTAATAATCTAAAATGGAATCTGAAAAAGAATATAAAACTGAATCATTTTTCTGTTCACCTGAAACTAATACCACATTGTAAATTAACTATACTTCAATAGTAAATGGTATAATACATATAAACAAACTAGGAGGCTTTGTTGTATACAGAGAATTACGGTATTTGAACAGACATCTAGGAACACACTTTCTATCCCATCTTGAACCAAAGGAAATACTTAAGGGGAGAATTCTAGAAAACCAGCTAGTGAGACTCTGCTTTGGAGAAAGCCTTAGGTTTTTTCATCTGGGATGGTAGTCTAGTACTGTAGTGATAACAGCCCAGCGTATGGCATTTGATTGTTATTCTGGCACAGACCTCTAGCATATTTGATTGAGCTTCTCAAAGAAAGTTCTAAAATAACTAATTTGCATTGCTTTATCAATTTGACTCAATGGTTTTATATGCTATTTGAAAACTAAATAAGTGACAATTTGCACTTCTGAGTTTCAGCATCTATTCCTCTCTGCAAATAGAACAATAATATTCTACAAGTGAAAAATTTGGATATACTGCCCATCAGGGTATGAGTATATGGAGACAGTGAACAAGTAATTTGAAATTGAAAAAGTCCTCAAAAGGAGTTCCCATTGTAGCTCAGTGGAAGCTAGTCTGACTAGCAGCCATGAGGACAGAGGTTTGATACCCGGCCTCTTTCAGTGAGTTAAGGATCTGGCATTGCCATGAACTGTGGTGTAGTTTGCAGACAGAGCTTGGACCTGACATTGCTGTGGCTGTGGCGTAGATGAGCAGCCGTAGGTCCAATTTGACCGCTAGCCTGGGACCTTCCATATGCCAGGGTGTGGCCCTAAAAAGCCCAAAAAAAGGAAAAAAAAGAAAAGAAAAAGTCCTCAAAAAAATCTGCATGTGTCATTATCATTACAATGCTCAGCTCATGCTGGTGTCAAGCTACTGTCTACAGAAAACCTAGATAAAAATAAATTTTTCTGGAGTTCTTGTCATGGCTCAACGGAAACGAATCTAATATCCATGAAGATGTGGGTTCAATCCCTGGCCTCACTCAGTAGATTAAGGATCTGGCATTGCCGTTAAGCTGTGGTATAGGTCACAGATGCGGCTCAGATCCTGTGTTGCTGTGGCTGTGTTGTAGGCCTGCAGCTGTAGCTCAGATTTAGTCCCGAGCCTGGGAACCTCCATGTGCTGTGGGTGTGGCCCTAAAAAGATAAATAAATAAATAAATAATAAATTGTTCTGGAATTAGAACAAATATAGGTCATTATCATTTTATTTTCAAAGTTGGAATTCCACCCAATGTGTATTTTGCAAAATCACATTTTATGAAGATAAGTGGTTTAGTAAGTGCTTTAATAAGAGCTATGTTTTCTGCTAAACAGCATACAAGAGAGGGATCTGTGATTTGAAAACCAGTGCAACCCATATACTGTTTGACCTAAAGCTTCAGGAGGGATATTTAATGCTGTAGCAGAGAGTGTATATTTCAGAAAATCAAATTCTAAAATACCTCAAAGTATTTACCTCTTTAAAGGGTCATTGGTGTTCCTGTTGTGGCTCAGCCATAATGAACCTGACTGGTATCCACGAGTATGCAGGTTTGATCCTGGGCCTCACTCAGTGGGTTAAGGATCTAGCGTTGCTGTGAGCTGTGGTGGGTGGGTTGCAAACATGGCTTGTATGCTGTGTTGCTATGGTGTAAGCCTGCGGCTGCAGTTCCAATTTAACCCCAGCCTGAGAACCTCCATATGCTGCACCTGAGGCCCTAAAATAAAAGCAAAAAAAAATTTTGTAGTAAAAATATAAAGGATCACAATCAAAATAATATGATTTATTTGAGTATCATTCTGCACCAGACATTTATAATTTTTGAATCCATATTGAAATCTGTACTAAACACAATCAGGGGTTGCAACCAGTTAGATGGGTTGCATCTTCCTGAGGTTTTTCTTTTAAAACACTATTTGGAAATAATGTACATACCTCATACAACTTACCCATTTAAAGTGTGAAATTCAGTGGATTTTAATATATTCATAGATATGTATAATTATCAGCACAGTCAGTTTTAGACCATTTTATTATCTCTAAAAGAAACTCCAGGAGTTCTGTTGTGCCTCAGAAGAAACGAATCTGACTAGCATCCAGGAGGATGCAGTTTTGATTCTTGGCCTTGCTCAGTGAGTTAAGATCCAGCATTGTCGTGAGCTGTGGTGTAGGTCACAGGTGCAACTTGTGTCTGGCATTGCTGTGGCTGTAGTGTAGGCCAATAGCTACAGCTCCAATTTGACCTGCAGCCTGGGAACCTCTGTATGCTCTGTGTGTGGCCCTAAAAAACAAAAAAACAAAACTCCATATCTTTAGCTATCACCCACCCAAATCACCATCCTTCTAGCCCTAAGCAATCCCAAATCCACATTCTATCACTATTGATTTCCCTATTCAGGACATCTTGTATGAATGGAATCATAATATATGTGTTCACTTAGCATAATGTTTCCATTCAGCCATATTCCAGTATGTGTCAGAACCTCATTTCTTTTTGTGGCTGAAAAATACTCCATTATATGAATACACCATATTTTGTGTGTCCATTGATCAGTTAATAGACCTCTGAGTTGCTCTCAATATTTGGCTATCATGAATAATGCTGCTAAGAACATTCACATTCAAGTTTTGGTGTGGACATATGTTTCCATTTCTCTTGGGTATATACCTAGCAGTGGAATTTCTGGGTCATAAGGCAAGTTGTTTCATCCTTTGAGCTACTACCAGAATGTTCTGAGTAACTACCAGAGAAGCTATACCATTTTACCTCCCCACAAGCAGCGTATATGTGTTCCAGTTTCTCTACCTTCTTGTCAACACATATTATCCGTCTTTTAAATTTAAGCCATTCTAGTGTGGTATGATGTGGCACCTCATTCTGGTTTTGATTTGTATTTCCCTGATGACTAGTAATGTTTAACATCTTCCTGTGCTTAATGGCCATTTGAATACATTCCTTTGAGAAATACCTGTTCAGATCTTTTGCTCATTTTCCCATTTGGGTTATTTTGTCTTTTCATTCTCCCAAGAATTCTTTAATTCCATCTGATAGCCCATAATGCATGGGTACACAGCTTCTCTTTCACTTCACTAGAAAGTAGTCGAACTGCTTTTTTTCAAAGGCTAAAGCCTTTTTAGAGCATTGGTTTCTGTGCGGTAAGCTTCTGCTTTTCTGGAGAGTATCACAGATTTTTATTGCCTTCTTTAAGGCTTCATGACATGACTAAATAAACTGAACACTATTCTTTTCTGCACTACTAGATAGAGTTTTCCAACTAGAACAGCTTTTATTAATCCCTAGGGGACCAGCTAAGAGAGAATGGCAATGAGTTGGAGAGCTAGGTAAGCTGCTAAAGTGATTGAACAATTTTAGTATTTTCCTTTCACATTCTTCTAATTCCGAGGAATTTTTCATGACAACTTTCAGATTTTGCTTTGTATATTGTAGATCCAGACAAAAAACAATTTATTTCAAAAAACCTACAAAACTAATTTAATTATGGTTAAATGTTCATTTTTTTCTGTGATGTGGCTGCATTTGGCATTGTAGTAAGAATTCCTCTTTCCAATAAAGTTATATTTTTCATGGAACATTTATGTGCTAAATAAATTACATCAATATATGAGTCGAAAATATGAGAAGCGGGCAGAACCCATAGTAACGATGAACCCTAAAATACTATTCGAAGTCTTTAATCAGGAAGCAAAATGAAAATAAATTGGAAAAGATGAAAGGATCTGAATAAAATAATCATAGAAATACAATAGAATTGATAAATAATCATGAAGGTATCTGTCAAATAAGCTGTAAAAGTCAAGGCTAGCGCTTATTTTTAAAAGCTTAATCTAACAATATTGCCCCCCCTTTTTAAAACACTTAGAAGCCTTTCCATTGCTCTCAGGACAGAACTGCAAATATCCCAGAGCGTAAGAAGAAGGTTCGGCACATTCTGGGCCCACACGACCCTTTATGCCTCATTTTCAGTGGTTTCTTTCCTGACTCTAAATTCCAATTATGTTAGGCTTCATCCAGTTTTTATCCGAATGCATGAGGCTGTTTGACATTAAAAGCCCTTATACACAATGCTTATGAGAACTTACAGTGAATTTGTATTGCTGCAAAATGGCATTAGGACCTGAAAGCTAGTACTGACTGAACAAACCCTACAGAGACTCTTTGCCATGAGGTGTCTCAAGGGAGAGAATTATAACACAGAAGCACAAAGGACTCACAGCACTCATGCAAAACTGGGCTACAACATAATCTGAACTCTAGTTAACCGGGCTGCAACATGTGGTCTGGGCCAGTGGACTCGTTGGCCTCCATATTTTCCAAGGCAAAGCCCAAGTCTTTGATTGATCATATACCAACCAGGGTCAAAGAAGGCAGAAAGCACCAGGTAAGGGTGGGCCACCTGCTGGTTCTTGAAACTGCCCTTGGTCAGGCAAATATCTCAGATAAAGGCATAGGAAAGGAAGAAAAGAACCCCCCACAGCGAACATTCCACCAGGAGTGGAAATCACCTTTCTGACCTGGATGCAATCAAATCCATAGCAATTTCTCAGCCTGAGAGGGGTGAGAGCAGGTTGTTGATAGCACCAGAAAAAAATTATGGAAAATCCCCATTCTCCAGCATCAATCTTATCCCCTTTCCTGAGGTGACGTATACCTTGCCACGCTTTTATGATAAATTATGAGGACAGGCTCAAAAAAGGAAAACAAAACCAGAAAATCACAACAAATACAGAATGAGAGAAAAGTCACAAAAGTTATTTTTCTCAAAGCCATCTAAAGAGACCTAGACTCAGACTGATTTACAAATAGATTTGTTCAAACACTTCAGCAAAGTTAGTTTTTAGGTTATTTAGGCTTCTTAAGTTTAGAGCAGCCAAAGGAAAGCTGCTCAGTTTACCTTATTTATTAATGGTGAAACTGTACCAAAAAGAGAAATTAAAGTTAGGTTTTCTAGTTTACAATCAGCACCAAGATAAACCCCCAAGTAGTGCTATAAGCAGTAGAGTCAAAGTTATTATAAATGTGACATGTGGACGTAGACCCCAAAACAACTAACAAAGAGGAAAAAGGCAATAGAATTGAATACAGGAAGGTTTATACCTCCATATGGACAGATCATTATAAATGGCCCCAAAATAGGAGTTCCCATGGTGTTGCAATGGCTTTGGCGGCATCTCTGTAGACCAGGATTCAGGTTCGATCCTTGGTCCAGTCCAGTGGGTTAAAGTATCCAGCATTGCAACAGCCATGGCATAGGTCACAACCACAACTTGGATTTGATCCCTAGCCCAGGAACTCCATATGCCATGGGGTGGCCAGAAAAGGAAAAAAACAGGCAAATTGGTGAAGAAAATGTATAGACAATTCATACATGTGAATTATAAATTTGGGAAACGTTATTTTTTTGTATAACTTATTAAACATTAGAATGCGTGTGAAAACCAGCAAGACTAAACACCCCAATTGCCAATGGATAAGGCTAATGTAGAAAACAGTTCAAATGTTTCATAAATATATAAGAAAATGAATTAGAATATATGTACTGAAAATAACTATTCAGGAATTCCCATTATTACTCAGCAGGTTAAGAACCCAACCTAGTGTCCGTGAGGATGCTGGTTAGATCACTGGCCTCACTCAGTAGGTAAAGGATCTACTGTTGCCTTGAGCCGTGGTGTAGGTTGCAGATATGCCTTGGATCCTGCATTACTGTGCCTGTGGTGTAGGCCGGCAGCTGCAGCTCCGATTTGACCCTTAGCCTGGGAAATTCCATATGCTGCAGGTGTGGCCCTAAAATAAAAAAAGAAAATAACTATTCACAATTCAGATTTATACCAGATACTTTGTGTGTCCTCTACTACAAATGCTGAGGTTTGCTATCGTCCCCACTTTGTAGATCCTCTCAGCAGTGTGACCATGGCCTGGCAAAGATTTGGGATTGTTTTCCTGCAGTTTGTGGAAGAGACAGATTCAGATGTAAGCTGTTCTGTGTGAGAACAAGGATGAGGAGAAAAGTCAATTTTCTAATGTATTGTTGAAGATAATGAAACCCACTGGGAAATTTGTTTTATATTTTCTACTGGTTTCATACACTGAGTTCTTTTCTGTGTTGCTTTTGGTATAAACTGTGTGGGTCACAGACTTACATGGTTTATAACTGACCTTATAGATATGGAATGAATGTCTTTGTAAAGATATGGTATAGTCACAAGGAACAAAGAAAAAGAACAAATGCTTTTTGTTATCTCTGGGTGATTTTTGTGTGTGTGAGTTTCTCTCCAGTATTGTAAAGCAATGTAATTATTTTTGTCATTCCCTCCTCAAAAAATATAGAAAGATAAGGGGGAAAATTACAAGTTGGTCATACTATTTTTAAAAATGGTTTGCCAGGAGTTCCCATTGTAGCTCAGCAGGTTAAGAGCCTGACGAGTACCCATGAGAATGTGGGTTTGATCCCTGGTCTTGCTCAGTGGGTTAAGGACCTGGTGTTGCGGTGAGCTTCAGTGTAGGTCACAGATGTGGCTCTGATCTGGCAGTGCTGCGGCTGTGGTGTAGGCCAGTGGCTGTAGCTCTGATACAACCCCTAGCCTGGGAACCTTCATGCATGTGCAGCCCTAAAAAGACAAATTAATTAATTAATTAAAATGGCATAGTCTTAGCATACTTTTGAAAAAGTTATGACATCAGAAAAGTTGTCTGAATAAAACAGTTTCAACTTACAGGGCTTTTAAAACAAATGTAATATTTTTGATAGAATGAATGTCCTTAATCCATATAGTTCATACCCTAGTTATTTTAGCTTTAAAATATTGAAAAGGAAAATTAGTCTTTTTTAAATAGGAAAGGTGACAAATCTTGTGAAAACCTTTGAGACGACTGTGAGAAAGAAAGGGTACCTTTTAAGGCAACTTTCAAAATATACCAGGTTCTGCCTTAATATATTTTCTGAGTCAGTACCAAATTTTTTCACTATAACTAGATGAATTTTCACTTGCTCTAAAGAATTAGGTTAGATATCAGCAGTGAAAATGTGATGACGATATTTATGCCTCGGTAATGCTTGCTCTAGTCCCGACATGCCTCTGGGCCAGGCACCAATACTATTTACATGTGCGTCTCTAATTTGTGGCAAGGAGGGGATGTAAGCTGAAAATGCTACCAGGGAAGTCACAGTAGAAGACAGAAAAGAAATAGCTGTGTACTGGATACACACCTGCTATAGGTATGCCAAATTTGGGCAATGCATCCTTATTCCATTTTGGCAAGCTGAAACTAATTCTATGAGCAGTAGAATTTGCCTGCTGAAAACCACAGCTTTCTTACTGGTCTTGAGAAAAACCTCACATTTCAAAAATCAAACATTTTTGCATGAATTTTAGCCGCACACAGACTAGACTAGCAAAACCTTTCTTTAATATCCCACAAGTTTTCTGCCCACTTCCAAGATTTCGTGAATGCTTTGGGCAAGAAGTGAAAAATGAATGGCCGTTCCTACATATGGTGGGCTTTGGAGGTGACGGAAATGACAATATGCAGTGGCCTTTGAGAGCAAGAGTGAAACTATGAATAAGATATCACCAAACCTCTCTTTTTTTGGCTGTCTCATGGCATAAGGAGTTCCTGGGCCGCCAGGGGTCAGATGCAACCTGCAGTTATGACCTAAGCTGCAGTTGCAACAATGCCAGATCCTTAACCCACTGTGCCAGGCTGAGATTGAACCTGCATCCCAGCGCTCCCAAGACACACCGATCCCATTGCACCACAGCGGGAACTCCATGATGTCACCAAATCTCTTAACCTCAAGCTCATTTTGCAGATGTTGCAAAAGTTATCCATTGTGTAAGATGACTCAGGAGTTCTCAGTGTCAAATTTGAAATTAAATATAGCAATCAGTGTTAGGTAGATTAATATTCTGTTATTTGAAGTAAAATAAGATAGAGTCATAAATTAGTTGCAGTAAGATAACTTGTTCCATATTTCAGCTATGAGCAGGAGCGCATAGAAGGGAGACTATCCCACTTGGCAATAGCACATCAAATAGATTACCTGGGGCAAGTTGCTCACATCTGGCATCTGTAGAATGAAAGTGCGAGATGCCTACTATCTTTCTGGGTAATTCACAGGGCACATTAGCATGTTAAGGCTTTCAGAAGTCCTGCAGTAAAGGCATCTTTTAACTTTAACTCATTGTCTCCTCAAATTACTTGACTACTGTTTTAGTCATTTTGGACTGTTAGAACAAAGCACCACAGACTAAGTGGCTTATAAAAAAACAGACCTTTATTTCTTACAATCCTTGAGTCTTAGAAGTCTGAAATCAGGGTGCTAGCATTGTTGGAAAGGCCCTCTTTTGGGGTTTCTGCCTGCCAAATTATTGTGTCTTCATGTTGTGGAAAGAGAGCAAGCTTGTCTCTGGCTTCCTCTTAGAAAGACAAGAATCCCATTCATTGGGCTCCACCCTCAAAACTAAACTTGCCCCCGAAAGGCCCTACCTCCTAATGCTGTCACATTGAGGATTAGATTTCCACATATGACATTTGACAGGACACAGACTCTCAGTCTATACAACCAGCAGATCCTTTTCTTCTCCAGAAACACTCTTTAGGGAAATCAGATCAAGGGAAATTCCCCGATTTCAGTGTCAGATTGTCTCGTCCTTGACTCACCTACCATCCCTAAAATATTTTAAAACATCACAGTGATTCGGGCTCCAAGTGACCTCCAGCAGCTGGCCAAAGAGATAATTAGTGTACACAGAAATGCAGTCTCAGTTGTCAACGTTCAAAATACACATCCTGATCTCTGATCTGTTAAAACAAATGATATACGCAGAGAACCTAACATTATTTCTCTAATCAATCCTAGAGCTAACTTGTGACTGTTAGAAACCATTTGCAAACAGACTCTAGCTTAAAATAGAAATGGAAAGAGGACCCAAACTCATAGAGTAGCTGAATCAAAACAGGTTGACTAGAGTCTATAAGAAAGGCTCCTTCCTGAATCAAAATTGAATTTGTCCATTGGCTGTGGTCTTCAAAGGAAAATGTGGATAAAATTAATTCAATGAAATGTCATAGGATGAAAACATCTGAGAGAGTTCCTAGAGAAACAAAAAGCACCCCCTAACTTTATTGAAGATGGCAAGTTTTCTAAGGCCAAAGGGAAGAAGAAAGAAATGAAGAGGGAATTCCCACCGTGGCTCAGTGGGTTACAAACCCTACTAGTATCCATAAGGATGCGGGTGCGTTTCCTGGCATCGCTTAGTGGGTTAAGGATCTGGTATTGCCATGGCTGTGGTATCGGGTGGCAGCTGCAGCTCAGATTTGACCCCTAGCCTGTAAATTTCCATATGCTACAGTTGTAGCCCTAAAAAGAAAAAAGAAAAGAATACTGTTTCTCTAACTGTAACTTACATGTGATAGAGTAAAAATCAAAGCTAAATTTCTTCATGGAATTCATTTCCCTTTTTTTAAAAAAAAAAAGTACTTAGCTCTATTTTTATTTTTTGAGTTTGGACTGTATCCGTCAAGATTGAACCAGAGAAACAGAACCAGTAGGAGATACATATTAAGAGATCTATTACCAGGATTGGCTTATGTGATTTGCGGGCTGGCTTGGCATGTTGGAAATCCTTAGACAGATGGGCCACGAGGAAAGGCATCTGGAGCTCTCATACTAGAAATGGGACCCAAAACTGCCATCCACGGGTGAGGGAGATTGTTTCATCAAGAAGCCTGAGGCTCCTTTTAAGGACTTTGAGTAAATGAGACCCACCCAGAGTGTGTAAAATAATCTCCCTAATTAAAGTCAACTGATTATAAATTTAAGTCTTCAAAATTACTCACAGCAATACCTGTACCAGTGCTTGATCGAATAACTAGGATTATAGCCTAGCCAAGTTAACATATAAACCTGATCATTACAAGGTCATATGAATTCATAGATAGAACATAGTAAGTTTTTAAAAAAAGATTCAAGACTCTGAAAATCGATATGCTTCCACCAACCAAATATGCTCAAGATATGCTTCCACCAACCAAATGTATATATACACACGCCTGCACACACACCAAGTTACCCGGTAACATGCCATAGTCTCAGACAAATACAAAATATTTTTTTAGGATTAGGTTTGGCTTTATATGACAACAACAATGACAAGAACATATTATTTTTTAAAAGATAAAAGTTTATTTCTCTGTCACATAAACGAAGTCTGGAGCTACACTCTCCAGAGTGGGTCTGGTGGCTTTTCCTCTGTCGTTTTATGCAGGGTCTATTTTCCTTGTCCCTTTCTTCTCCACCCTCTTCTGCACATCTCTCCCATCATCAAGTTCACTCACCATCCAAGAAAACTTCTGGAGCTCCATTCTTCATTTCTGTTCTCTGAGCAACAAAAAAGGGTGAAAGTGAGAAAAGCCTGTCCCTTCCCCTTGAAAAGAGCCTGGAAGTCCTTCCTGTCTGCTTCTACCTCGTTAGCCAGAATTTGGTCACACAGCACACACAGCCATCAGATAGGGGAGGAAAAGTCATTTCTGGCTCCAGAACACAGTGCATCCAGCTAACATTTGGGTTTCTGTGACAAGAAACAAAGGGAAATTGGGTGCTGGAGTAGGCAACTACTACTCTTTGCCTCATGAGGTGATCTTGAAATCCTCAAGAATATTTGGCCTCTTACAGATGTCTTTGAGATTGATTTTGAAAGGGAAGTTGAGCAGGCTTTATAGACAGGACTACGAGGCATACTTGCTCTTTTAGACTTGGCCAGTTTAGCAATTTCTGTCACCTTGCCTTTTTCACCATCTGAAGCTATTCTACTCAAAACTCCAGACTTAACCTTGAAATCCTTACAGTGAAAAGAGTTTCATGATCTAGGACCAAACTCTCTTTGGAATCAGCATCAGGTCAGATCACTTCTGGCACCTGGGTTTTTCTATTTTGTTGCCATTTTATATCTACATTTAGCCAATGAGTGTGTGTGTGGGTGTTTTTGTTTCTTTCTCAATGTATCTAAGACTCTCTGTTATCTAGATTGGGGGTAGGGGAGGATTGGTCCAGCCTTGCTTTTACTACTCTGACCTTCAGGTTTGATGTGCTTATGATGCTATTGCTGAAATTAATCAAAAAATTTTTTTGGCCAGCTTTGATTTCTGAAAATTATTTGAAAGCCTGAATTATACAATATTTGCTTTCTCCCTTTCTCATCAGCTGCCCAGGGTAAAATTTCTCCCTTTAAATATTGACATAAAATTATTACTCTTGTGTTCAATAAAGGAGGCTTAACCATGCACATCTGAGAAGTGTGCTGTGTGGTGAGCAGCCAAGTTTGAAAGAGGAGGGTAATTTCCATTTCCATTTTCAAATCTGCAGCGGGAGCTGGGGTAGAGAACAATAGACGGTTCTCTCTGGGAAAAGAAATGCCTCATTTGCTCATTACTGATTTCTTCGATGAATCTTGAAATGTCTTGACTGTGTAATGATGAGGTTGAATACCTTTTGCTTATTGCAGTAATTTGTAATCATTTACAAGGTTGCTGAGTAATAATTTTATTATTGTGGTGCGGAGATGAGTCAATTAGGAAACAGCAATTGCCAGCTGTTTATCCCTTATAGCATCATGTAAGGAGAATTATGATACCAATCACAGTTTTCCTTGAAATGCTGGTCTTTAACTGGCAATAGCAGAGTACACTAACAGCTAGTGGAGGACTGCTTAAAGCTATATTTTTTTTCCCAAGATGGTCATAAAGGGACCACTTGCCTCCTATATTCAAAGTAGCACGTAGGCCTGCATTTTGTGTTCTCTCTGGTTTTAAACATTTTTCCTTTCCTCCTTTTGTTTTGGCTAACTCCTTTTCCTGAATCATCTTTGAGAAAAAACTATCAAGATGTCATAGAAGTCATTTTGCCAACTGTATGTAAGCAACTGATAAATTTAGATCACTATTTGAGTTTGATGTTGTTGAAAACATTTTACCCCCTTCATTTTTTAAAAAATTCTTTTTAGTGCTGCACCTGTGGCATATGAAGTTCCCGGGATAGGGGTCGAATTGGAGCTGCAGGCAGGCCTACACCACAGCCACAGTAATGCCAGATCCAAGCCGCATCTGTGAACTACGCTGCAGCTTGTGCAAGGTCGTATCCTTAACCCACTTGAGCGAGGCCAGGGATCGAACCCACATCCTCATGGAAACTAGTCAGGTTCTTAACCCACTGAGCCACAATGGGAATTCTGCCCCCTTCATTTGAAAAGTACATGGATGGTTTCAGCCCAAAAATGTAAAGAGCTAGAAAAAGAGCAGCACAGCCACCCCTACAATAAGAAAAAACCTAGACAAACTGCACATCGATGATTTTCCTAAATCTGCCAGAAAACTGAGGGAAGAGGGCCAGACTCCAAAAGACACATGTTATAGGATCCTATTCTGGACATGACATTCTGGAAAAAGTAAAGCCACAGAGATGGAAAACAAATGGATGGTTGCCAGGAAGTAAATTTGGGAGATGGGGTTGGCTGCAGTGGGATAGCAGAGAAGTTTTAGTTTGACAGAAGGTGGGTGACCAATTATTCATCCTAGTTTACCCAAGACTGTTCTGATTTTACAACTGAAAGACCTGTGTACCAGGAATCTGTCTTATTTCCAGGCAAATCAGGGTTGTTGGTGATCCTCAATGAAGTATCCTGTGTGTAACCAGCTTGGTAGATACATGACTCTATGCCTTTGTCACAACCCATAAGCTGGACATTATAAAAGATGAATTTCTATGAAAAATTTTTAGAAACTCAACTTGCATGTCATGGATCCTGGGACATAATGCAGGCTCTGACAAACGAATCTATATTAGAAATGAAAAGAAGTTGGAGTTCCCTAGGGCCCCAGCTAAGGACCTGGCATTGTCACTACTGTGGTGAGGGTTTGATCCCTGGCCAGGGGATTTCCTCATGCCCCAGATGTGGCAAAAAAAAAAAAGGAGCCTATGAATAAAAAGTGAAGAGAAGATATATAGAGTTTTTAGGTACATATGATAGGAATCTACAAATACCTGCATTAAACTATTTTTGTTATAGCAGCTTGATATAACTAATACCCTTATGTTTGCATAATACACAACCTGAACAACTGTGTTCTGTGGCCCTGTGTCATTAGACTAATCACTAAATACCTTGAGATCTTATTTTCTTCATCCATAAAATGAAAAAATTATAATGATGATCCCTTTTGCATTTATTTATTGAGGCTACGGGCTCTGGAATTGATCATATCTGTATTCCAGCACTGGTTCCAGAACACTCTGACTTTTTGGTTAAGTCAGTCAACCTATCTGTGCTTTGATTTTCCTTTCTTAGAATAGACATTATAGTGGCACCTCCCTCCATTGCTGACATAAAGGGCAAGTGAGATCATATATGTATAAAATAGCACAATGCCTGGCACATAGTAAATACAGACATCATGTCTTATATATTCAACGTGGGTTGCTAGCATTCTCATTTGACATTTCTAGTTTGGGGACTTATATAATACAAAAGATATAAAACTAAAATACCAAAATAGACTTTTTTCCCTGTTTTGAAAAAAATCAAAGTCACAATTCTTGTAAATTTAACTTTATCACCTACATACAAGAATGGAGTTGACAAGAACATAGGAGGGTGTTACAGGCAAGAAATAGTTACATAACAGAAAAACAGGAACCAAAAACTGAGCAATTTTTATCTCTCTGACCTAGGGTCAGGCCCTTTTTTACCACTGTCCCCAAGTTAGAGAGATGGATAGGTGAATACAGGTCATCCAGGCTTACCAGGGCAAACTCACAAATGGAGACCTCCATAGGAACTGGTGCAAGACTAGGAGACCTAAAATGTTATTAATAAGTTGCTGAAGGCTCAGTAGAGACAACCCTTAGAGTTAAAAACTCAACTCAGTCATAGGAAGGGCCCCACAATATTTTGATATTTACCTCCAGGAATGCCATTAGGTTCCCACAGTAAATATTGAAGGAAAATCCCCTTGTGCTTCCAGCAGGAGGAGAGGAAAAGGAAACATTTGGAAATATGTCAGAGCATTCTGTTCTTCACAAGGAAGCCCTCAGAAGAAACAAGGGAAGCAGAGACTAATTTGCTGGGCTATTATCAGAGCTCATCTCACCTGGGGAAGGGAAATACCCAACTTCAGCCCACTCTAGCCAACCTGTCCCACTTGAGAGGGTGGGAAATAGAAACCTGAGAAACACTTCTGAGGTTCAGAGTCTAGGGGCACAAGTTCACTTAAAGACTGAGTCCTAATCATAAGATTATAGAATGTTTCTCCTATCCCACATATCACCACCACATTACTACATTACTAGAGGCCTCTTTATAGAAGTTCTTTGTAACTGGTACATCATTTATGGCTACCAAGAAATTTTGCTGGGTATACTAAAAGGCAAAACACAATTTGAAGAGACAGAGCAAGTATCAGAATGACACATGGCAAGGATGTTGGAGTTATCACACTAGGAATTTAAAACAACTATGACTGATATGTTAAGGGCCCTAATGTATAAAGTAGACAGTGTGTAAGAACAGTTGGGTAATATAAGTGGAGAGAAGGAAACCCTAAGAAAGAACCAGTAGGAAATACTGGAGGTTAAAAACAAAACATAGTAACAGAAATAAAGGGAATTCCCCTTATGGCTCAGTGGTAAATGAACCCAAATAGTATCCATGAGGATGCAGATTGGATCCCTGTCCTTGCTCAGTGGGTTAAGAATCCAGGATTGCCATGAGCTCTGGTGTAGGTTGCAGCTGCAGCTCAGATCCCACGTTGTGTGGCTATGGCTGTGGCTGGAAGCTACAGCTCCAATTGGACCCCTAGCCTGAGAACCACCATATGCCATGGGTGCAGCCCTAAAAAGACAAAAAAAAAAAAAAGGAAATGAAAAAACAAAAGAAATAAAGAAGTCTTTGTTGGGCTAATTAGTAGACTGGACACAGCTGAGGAAAGAATCTCTGAGCTAGAGGATATATCAACAGACTCCTTGAAAACCAAAGGGCAAGTAGAACAAGGACTGAAATAAACATAAGGGTATATCCAAGGACTGTGGGAGAACTACAAAAGCTATAACATATGCATAATAGGAATACCAGAAGGAGAAGAGAGAAAGGAAGAAATATTTGAAACAGTAATAACTGAGAATTTTCCTCAATTAGTGTCAGTCATCAAACCACAGATCCAAGGAAATCAGAAAACAACAAGCAGGATAATTTAAAAAATATAGAAAAGAAAACTGCACCTTGGGATTTATCATTTTTGAATTGCCAAAAATCAAAGATAAACTCCTGAAGAAAGGCAGAGGGAATACCCTTACCTGTAGAGCAACAAAGATAAAAATTACACCTGACTTCACCTCAGAGACTATGCAGGCAACAAGAGAGCGGAGTGAAGTATTCAATGTGTTGAGAGGGAAAAAAAAACACCAACCTGGAATTCTGTGCTTTACAAATTTTCCTTCAAAAGTGAAGGAGAAATAGACTTTCTCAGACAAATAAATATTGGGGGACTTTGTTGCCAGTAGACTTGTCTTACAAGAAATGTTAAAAGAAGTTCTTGAGAGAGAAGGTAAATAATATAAATCAGAAACTCACATCTGTGTAAAGTAAGAAAGATCATGAAAACGGGATAAACGAAGGAAAAACAAAGTTTTGTTTTTCTTATTCTTAACAGGTAACAGTTTGTTCAGAATAATGATATCAACCATATTTTTGATTTCATACTTATGTGCTCACACACACATAGATTTCTTATAAGTAAAATGAATGACAGCAATGACGAAGGAATAGAAGGAAGGAATTAGGATGACTGAGTTATTATAAGGTACTCATACTACCTGTGAAGTGGTACACTATTATTTGAAAATAGACTTGGATTAAACTTAAGACAACAATTAAAGAAGAAAAAACAGAAGTATAACTGATAAGCTAAGAAAGGAGAGAAAATGAAATCATATAAGATGCTCAATTAAAACAAAGGCAAACAAAGAATGAAAGTCAAAAATAGGAACAAATAATAAAAGCAACAAATGGAAAACAGTAACCAACATGGTAGATCCTAATCCACCTGCATCAAAAAGCACCTTGAATGTCTGTCATCTAAGTACACTAAATGAAAGTCAGAGGTTGTAAAAGTGGTTTAAAAAACACAACCCAACTACATATTGTCTCCAAGAAACATAGTATAAATATAAACACATATATGAATTAAAAGTATGGGGAAAAAACATACCATGCTAACCCAATGAAAAAAAGGATATTAATTTCAGACAAGGATGAACTTCAAAGTAAGAAAGTTTATCAGGGATAAAGAAAGTAATTTCATAACAATATGGGGTCAGTTCTCTAAGAAGACAATAATTCTTAATGTATATGTACCTGACAATATAGCATCAAACTACAGGAGGCAGAGATTGACAGAACTTCAAGGAGAAAATAGAGTCCACTGTCATAGTTGGAGACTTCATCATCCCTCGCTCAGCAATGAACAGATTCATTGGGTGGAAAATCATTAAGGGCATAGTTGAATTCAATGATACCAGCAATTGATTGAGTATCAGTCGATTTGACATCTAGATACTACTTCATCCACTAATAGCAGATTATACATTCTTCTCAAAATAGTAAACAGGAAAGGTCATTCTTCTTGGTTGGGGCAATGGTTGCTTAGGTATGACACTAAAAGCACAAGTGAAAAAAAAATATTTCAGACTTTAACAAAATACAAAAGTTTTGTACACTAAAGGTTACTATCAACAGAGTAAAAAGTCAACTCATAAAACAGAAGATATTTGCAAATCATACATCTGATGAGGAATTATTATCCAGAATATATAAAGAGCCCCTAAAACTCAACAACAAAAAAGACAAACAACCCAATTTAAAAATAGGCAAAGACTTGACTAGACATTTCTCCAAAAATTATATAAAATGGCCAAAAATCACATGAAAAGATTCTAAAATTATTCTACATTATGTATATTTTATAAGAAAAATGAATAGTTTTTAAATTAAAAAGTTTTTGTGCTACATAGGACAACATCAGGAAAGTTGACACCATCAGAATGGGTGAAAACACTTTCAAGTCATATACCTAATAAGACTTGTATCTACAGTACACAAAGAACTCCTGCAACTCAGTAATAAAATGATAAACCCAATTAATGTATAGACAATTGTTCTGAACAGACACTGCTCCAAAGAAGATATACAAATGGCAAGAAGCACTTGGGAAAATGTTCAACATCGTTAGTCATGTGGGAAATGGAAACCAAAACCAAAATGAGATGCCACTTCATACCACACTAGGATAGGTAGAAAAAAATCAATAACAAGTTCTGGGAAGAATGTGGAGAAGTTGTAACACTCCTACTCTGCTGGTGGGGGTGTAAAATGGTGCTACCTCTTTGGAAAATGGCCTGACATTCCTTACAAGCTTACACACAGAGCTACCCTATTCCACTCCCAGGAATATAACGACAAGAACTGGAAATACATCCACATAAACGCCTGTACATAAATGTTCATAGTGGTATTTATCCTAATAACCCCAAACTGGAAACAACCCACATGTCCAGCAGTTGCTGAATGGGTAAATAAAACATGGTCTCTCCATACAACGGAATGATATTTGGCAGTAAAAGTGAATGAAATACCAAATGCTACAACATGAATGAAACCAGAAAACACTATACTGAGTGAAAGAAGTCAGGCACAAAGGGCCACATACTGTATGAGTCCATCCATTCATATGAAATGGCCAGAGTAGGCAAGTCTGTAAAGACAGAAAGTTAATTATTGGTTGTCTAGGATGAAGGACAAGGGAGTGCTAAAAGAATAGGAGAATGAGTGTTAATGGTATGGGGTTATTTTAAGCATGATGGAATCAAAATTGGATTGTAATTATTGCACAATTCTGTGAATATACTAGAAAACATTGCATTGTAAACTTGAAATGGGTGAACCATGTGGTATATGAATTGTATCTCTGTGGAGCTGTTATTATTGAAAGAGTTCTTAATAAGAATAAATGGTAAATGAATACAACTTAGGTGATAACAGAAGACTACAGAAAGCTCCTTGGAGCAAAGTGAGAAAAGGGCACCACTTATCAAGATTTTGTGCATATGTGTGTGTTTACTCATAATTTTAGAGGACTGAGTTTGTAAACTCAAAATCCCAGAAGCACTTGCCTACTAAACTTACCCCAGATAAAAAGAACATGTTTTAAGCTGAAAGACAGGATAAAAAAATCTTATCTTTCTTCATAAAAATTGAAAAAAGAAATCCAAATGAGCATGAAGCTACATCATGAAGAATTATTTTACAAATGCATACAATGTACTTATACATATTTTTATATCTTCGCAATGTAATTATACTACTTTATATTTTATTAGGCATTTTTACACATACATTTTGTTATAATGGTATATATCAATATATTTTATTTTTGACATGTATAGTCCATATAACTATAAATTTAGTGATTATGCATATCTGTATCATTTATAGAGATATAAAGTAGTTTTATCAGAGTATGCAATAAAATAAATGTGATGCAATATGCATGTAGAAAGAACCACAGCAAACGGACTAGAAAATCTCTTGATATAATATTGCCAAAACATAATCAGGGAATATTGGAATTATAAAGAGACCTTAGCAATTTCTAGTTCAAATCTCTTTCAGAAATAGATATCCCATTTACTATATGTCTGTTAGTTGATTACCCACTTGGGCCTGAATATCTTCAGTATGAGAAGCTCTCTCCTTTATTAGGTTGCCCGTCCCAACACTGGCTGGCTCTAATCTCTTGGAAAATGAATTCAGAATTTCTCTCTTTGTGATGGCTCCAGGGTAACTTAGGTTTGTCTTTTGGAGCAGCAGAAAATAGGTTCATTGCCTACTGTTAAAATCTTACATATCTATCACTCTTTAATACCTGTCAAGCTGTTTCATTTTATCTTTATAGCACCTGTAAGGATTGTAGAAGTATGATTTCCTCAGTTTCATAAATAAATAGCAGAGGCTTCTGTTATTATGTATGTGTGTGTACATATATGTACACACACATACATAATATTATTTTTATATATGTACGCACATACACATATATTTTATTTTATATATGTATGCACACACACATATATATTATTTTTATGGCCTATCCTGCAGCATATGGAAGTTCCTAGGCTAGGATGTCAATTAGGAGCTGCAGCTGTAGGCCTATACTATAGCAAGAGCAACACGATGTCACCTCCTGAATCTGTGACCTACACCTCTCCATGCGGCAACGCCATATCCCTAACCCACTGAGCGAGGCCAGGGATCGAACCCACATCCTCTTGGAGACTATGTCGGGTTGTTAACCCACTGAGCCACAATGAGAACTCCTGTTATCAGGTTTATAAAGGAAACAATATATCCCATTTATGTGGAGAAATTGTATTTATGTGTTTATTTTACCATAGCTCAGGATCTTTGGCAACTCTGTAAGGACAGGGTCCACATGTATCAACTCCAGAACCATAGCTCAGAACTGCCTGGCAGCCACTGAGCCCGGACAGAGTGGCCTCCGTATCTGTACCCCCAAATCCATGCCTCCCCCTCAGGCAGCTCCATTCTTACCTGACTTATGTGGGTGCATCCCATGGGCGGAATACAAGTCACATGTCTGCACTTTAGTGACAAGGGAAGCTAGGAAATAAGTTTTTGCTGAATTTCACATGGAGAAGGCAAGATACACAATGTAAGAAAATAGCAGAATGTAGAGAGAGTGATTCAATTACTTTGAGCTGTCAGAAATGACAGATGCTGACTATGATGTCCTAATTTTGTTTTCTGATCCCAAGTTCCCCTCCAAATTATTCTCTAAGCCTTTCTCTCCTGTTTCTATATCTTTTTTAAACCTGCACATGGATCTTTACATCTATACCTTTTTTTTAAGTTAGTTTATGTCATATTTTTATTTTATTTTATGTTTTTATGACTGTACCAGTGGCATATGGAAGTTGCTGGGCAAGGGACTGAATCTGAGCTGCAGCTCCGACCTATGCCACAGCCGCAGCAGGCCTGGGATCAAACCCATGCCTCCATGAGACTTGAGCTGCTGCACTCAGGTTCTTAACCCACTGTGCCACGGCAGGAACTCCCAAATCTATTTAACTTAGATTTGCAAACTTGGGCTCATTGCTTCAACTTCTTTGGATTGCATCCAAAACCAATTTCATCACGCATCATAAGAGCATGCCGAACCTGTTTTGTTTATTAATACCTTGAATATGTGTCCACTTTTCAGTTCTGTGGAACACAGCAGAACATTTCTTGGGTGGTGATGATGGTTTGAAAATGTTACCAAGAATGCTCTGATATGTTGTCTACTTTAAGAATCACTATGTCACAACTTTAAATATACGTTATTTGTCGATCATCCCTCAATCAAGCTGAAAACAAAAAGATATCAAGAGAAACTGGGTGAAGGGTACACAGGAAGCTCTTATACTGTCTTTGCAACTTTTTTTGTAAATCCAAAATTATTTCAAAATCAAAGTTCACTGAAAGTTTTAAACAAAGAATTACTGTTTTGTTGTATAGTTAATCAATCTTCCATGAATTCTCTTCTCTCCACCCCTCCACCCCACCCTTAAGAATGTCACGAGAAGTTCCTGTCGTGGTTCAGTGTTTAATGAATCTGACTAGGAACCATGAGGTTGCGGGTTCGATCCCTGGCCTTGCTCAGTGGGTTAAGGATCCGGTGTTGCCGTGAGCTGTGGTGTAGGTTGCAGACGCAGTTTGGATCCCGTGTTGCTGTGGCTGTGGCGCAGGCCAGCACCTACAGCTCCTGTTTACCCCTAGCCTGGGAACCTCCATATACTGTGGGTGCGGCCCTAGATAAGGCAAAAAGAAAAGAAAAAAAAAAGAGTGTCACGAAATGTCAGGTCACCATTGCCTGTCCCCTCACTGCTAATATCTTCACACTCACCTGCAACATACCTGCAAAGGTACTCTTCCCAGTATTTATTCAACCCCATTTTATTTTCTAATTGTTAAGAGTATTTTGATCCCTACAAGAAGAGTGGTAATTAAAAAGAGTACAGAAATTTGACCACTTCAGAAAATGTCCACTCTTCTAGAAACGATCTTACTGATTGACATTCACTCATTCATTCATTCATTTAAGAAATATTAACTGGGTACCATGGGTAATATCCTTTCCTATGGGAAACCAGCCCCTCCTACTCCATGGGGGTAAAGCCTTCAATCACTGTACCTTCCCCCAGTCCTGATACAGAGGTGTGAAGGAGACCTAGCTTGAGACTATCAGAATCATTTTCTGGGATTAATGTGCAGACAGGCTGCCATATGCTTGGAGCTGGATGCAGAATGAAGCTGCCCCATGACAAGCAGGGCCAAGAGTTCCTGGGCAAGGAGAGCCTTGATGGCATCCTCTGAGCCCCTGGTCCTGCCATGCCAGCTTTAGGCTTCTGAGTTTTCTGATCTCGTAAATTCCATTTTTGTTTAATCTAGTTCATGTCCCACTTCTGTCACTCACAACAGAAAGGCCACTAAAAATACTCTATCGTCAGTCTGACTTTTAGGTGTGTTTGCAATTTTTTATTTTTAATTTTTTGCTTTTCTAGCTTCAAAAGTGTATAGAGAAAAAGGCAAAGAGGCTTTGCGAGCGGCTATTGCATTCTCTGCTATGTAGGGAGGAATTAGTAATGTATGGTGTAATGGGTCAGGTTAATAACAGTATGTTCAAAGTATAATAGCAATATCAAAGAAAAAAATGACTTAGTGCAGAAACACAAAACCCTCCTCAGGTCTTCCACCCACCTCATCACCACCTCCTTCCCACTCAGTGTCTTTGGCTTGATACCTGTTAGTGTCAGAGCCTTGACCAGTGCCTGAACCTGGATCAGCTTTAAGGCCACTCTCAGTTGTATTCCAGGGTCACTGATAACTTTATTTCTCTTCTTTTTATTTAGTTTTTCCTAGAACTTTTTAAAAAGTAGAGTATTTTTTAAGTAGAATTTTTATGTTGCTTTCTATGCATTAACCAGTCATCAAGATTAACCTATAAGCTTATGGTTAATTTCTTACATTGGCTACACATTGTTTTGATCTTTACTTGAAACCCCTTTCAGATGCTTTTTTCTCTGCCATTGCCATCGGGTTTGTCGATGCCACTGACTAGTTAGTTTACCTTGGTAGACTCAGAGGAAGCAACATGGGTAGAGTTTAAACTTTGACGTGATGGTTAGAAAACAGCCATGTGGTTTGGAAAGCATCTTGATGGCATTAGTCTGTTGGTTAATTGGCTCTAAGTCATATATTTTTGACCTTTTAGAAAATGGCAGTGTTTCATTCTGAGTCATCTGCCTGATTACTCTTTTGCTTTAAAAAACAGAGGTTTCTGTGTATCACTCAACTTAGCTGAATTGCTTATGCAGAATTTAACACCCTTTGCTCTGACCTACAGTTCTTGCCAGTGGCTGGAATCTACCATTCAGTAGAAGTTGAATTAAAAGACCGACTCATGAGGTAATAGCACTGATGAATTGATCTATTTGAAGATAATAGTTTATTTGCTGCCCACAGTTTGTGAAACACAAAGGGATCATCATTATATCTTAGTGATATTTTATCTCTCAAGCAACCAGCACAGTGTCTGGCACATTAACAAGAGCCAAATAAAATTCTGTAAATAAAAATTCATACATTAATACATAAATGAATGGACAAATGTTATACATTCGGAAAAGAGTAGACTAATTGTCTGTAAACTATGCAATGTCCTCTTAGGCTCAAAGAAATTATCTTGGGTGTTCTTTTAGGCAAATTAGAATGAAAAACAAGTATTTCTGCAACCGATAGACCTTTTCTATTTTGAGTAGATTTCTCCTTTACAAAAGATATTTTCAAAGCTTTTTCTTCAACACTTTATATTAGAAAGTGCTTTAGTGCTATAATACCATTTTGCTGTATTTCTGTTGATTCCACATACAATAGCTAAAATATTACTGCCAAAATGTTTCCTACAGTCTTAACAGGGAAAAAGTCAAAGGTTATCAATCTAATTATTAAAATAGCTACAAGGCATTATGTGAAGATGTCTTGCTTATCTCTGAGAACAGGACACTAAAGACATTCAAAGAGAAAAAAAAAGCATGAATCAATTCATAAAGGATCTTCAGAGAATTTATCATCTACATGTTATTAAGATAGGGTGAATCATTCTCATTTACTTTTTAATCTACATTTATTAAGAAGGAGAGCTAAGTCCTAATAGGACATATTGAGTGGTAGGCCAAGAAAAAATTCTTGCAAATGTGAGAAACAGAAATGCATGTAAATTTATGAACTTTGAAAAACTGCATTGTTTCTCTCAAAATAATATTAATGATTTTGGAAAGTGGATTGTATTTATTATTGTACTTCAACCTGCTTTTTCATTCATTTCTTCAGAGTGAAATTGTCTGCCTGCATGAAGAAGTTCACAGCTTATTCACAGCTGAATATAGGGGGGCTCATTCTAACAATCACCATGAGTATCTCCTCTTCTAGGTCCACATCACATCTGTAGATATAAATCTTAGGCTGCAAACATTTCCTAAGGATGCTGTGCAAATAAGAGCTTGGGCTCTGGGAACAGAGTGATGCACTTAAATCTTAATTTGGCCTCTTAGGCAAGTTAACACAATGTCACTAAACTTGTTTTCTGTGTGAAATGTAGAAATGATGACAGATTGTTACCTTGAGAGGTAAATGAGAGAATATATTTAAAGTGCCTAGCATTTATAAGAAGAATAATTACTATTAACATAGTTCATAGACAAAATCTTACAGGTCTTGGGGGTGGTGTCCATTTTCTGAAAATTTTTACAAAAACTTTGAATTATGAATTTCTTAGTAAAAGACCTAGTCACATTTTTCCCCAACTTCTTCCTTTTTTTTTTTTTTAAGGGCCGCATGAGCAGCATGTAGAGGTTCCCAGGCTAGGGGTCTAATCAGAGCTACAATTGAGGGCCTACACCACAGCCACAGCAACGCCAGATCCAAGTCATGTCTGCCAGCTACACCACAGCTCAATGCAACGTGGGATCCTTAACCCACTGGGCAAGGCCAGGGATCGAACCTGCAACCTCATGGTTCCTAGTCAGATTCATTTCCGCTGCACGACGGGAACTCCTTCTTCTTATTTTGAAAAATTTCATACGTGCAGAAAACTTCTCAGAATAAGATAATGACTGCCATATATTCACTACAATTTGCCAGCTATTCACTTTTTGCTACAACAGCTATTTCTCTCCCACTTCACATTTAAAGATATCTGCGTGAATCTCCTAAAAACAAGGGCATTCTTCCACATTCCCTCAGTGTAAAGGTTGCATTCAAGATGTGTGACAGTCATACACTCCTATGATTACTACTATTATGTAATATTTAGTTCATATTTGAATTTCCCTAATTGTCCTAATAATGTTCTTATAACTGTTTTATTTTTATTTTCACTTTCATTTCAACAATGTTCTTTATAACTTTTTATTTTCATTTGATCTTTATTTTTTAAAAATTTCATTATTTTAATTTCATGTGTTTTGTTTGACACCATGATCAAGGATCATTATTTGCACTTTGTTATCAGGTTTCTTTTGCCTTTCTTTCTTTCCTTCCTTTCCTCCTTCCTTCCCTCCCTTTCCCTTTCTTTCTTTCTGTCTTTTTAGGGCCACACTAGTGGCATATGGAAGTTCCCAGGATAGGGGTCCAATTGGAGCTGCAGCTGCCGGCCTATACCACAGCTCATGGCAATGCTGGATAATTAACACACTGCACAAGGCCAGGGATCAAACCCACATCCTCATGGATACTAGTTGGGTTCATTACCACTGAGCTACAATAGGAACTCCTTCTTTTGCCTTTTTTATTCTGGAAAATTCTCAGCATTTTTTTCTTCTTTCATGATTTACTGGTGGTAGTTCAATTGTATCACAGACTGTCCCTCAGTCTGACTGTCTGATGGTTTCCTGGGTCCGAAATATGTTCAGGTTCACCTTCTTGGCCAGATGCTGTGGACCAGTTCTGTGTCCTTCTCAGTGCCTCAGGCAAGAAGCATGTTGTGTCCCACTCCTTGTGAGGTTAGGTTTGATCTCTTGGAGTGTCCACCAGATTTCGTCACCACATAGGCTCCCTTGTTTCCTTCCTAATTAACAAATTATCTATGAATGAAGGGACACTTTGAGAATTTGTGTGTCCTCTTCTTCAGCAGTTTTTCACCTAGTGGTTCACCTATTGAAATGTGATTTTTGCCTGAATTGTTTATTACAGTAATGGTTGCAAAGTGCTGACCTTTCTAATTATAACATTCTTTCTGGGTTTATTTGTTGGCATTCTTCCATTAGTTGGCCCTATCCCTCCTTGTAGAATCACTGTTGTCTCACAGATTTCTTAAATTATGATAGAATGTGTTAGAGTGTATTTAATATGTAAAGGGCAAATGTGCCAAATACATATATTTTTTTTAGGTCTAGAAGATTAGAACTGTGCATTGTCCCTGGCATGGACGATTATCAATTCAAAACTATGACGGTAGCAAAGAGCAGGTGTATATTAGCTTCTTCATAAGGACTTTTAAACTCGATGTAATTTTTGTAAAGAGAAATTTATACTTTGCTGTTGATAACATGTTGGGATATTTGTTTGCAGTGTCACCATGCTTAATATCAATAGATGCGTGACTTGATTAGCATTTAAATCTAAATCTCTATCAAATATGATACTGTTTAGGATAGAAAATTATTTCATTTGTGGCAATGCAAAACACAAAGATAAGGGACAAGTACCAGAGCCCAGAGAGTTCTATTTGTTTATCTTCAACATTAAATAAAAAGTTATGATATGCTTCAGAGTTTTTCCTTGGAATAGTTATTAGTTCTGGTCCAAAAAAAAAAAATAGGTTTTTGACCCAGGGCTAGAGATCTGTATTGAGTTTCCCTTCACAGAACTCTAATGTTTTGAATTATTGACCTAAAAAATTCCCCATTCTACTGCTTGCCCCTTATATTTTAGCATGAAAAGTTATTAAATCTGCTGTATAACAGATCACTCTTTCTTTGTAAGCAACCTGTTTTTCCATCTTATTACTTTTAAGATTTTTCTCTTTGTTTCACTTTTCTAAAATTTTACTGCAATGTATCCAGTTATTAAATTATTTTTGCTTAACCTTGTTTTGAATATTGCTTCTTTTCCTTCTCTTGCCTTTCTTCTGAAACTTTTTGGCATTACGTGGGATTGTTTTATTTTATTCTCCAAGTAGTTCTTGGTATCACTAATTAATTCATTTCCTTATTAATTTTTCACATTAGCAATTATTGTAGTAGATGACTTATAACCTACAAATGCTAGGCACTCTTCCTGGTGCTGATGATGCAGCAATGAGTGAAACAGTCGCACATGTTGGCCCCTGTGGGCTTATGTAATTTAAATTTCGTCAGTCTTGGTTCAGTGACAAAATACACATACTGAAATCTTTTCCACATTTGCAAATAAACAGAAACACAATGGAATGCTATTGAAAGGAACCTATGAAAAGTCACATTTTCTTAGGCTGTGACTTGGTCCTTTAATTCACTTTTCATGATGTTCTGTATGCATTCATGAATACACATCCCTTTTAGCACATGTTGATGAATCTGAAAGCAGTCATTTCCTTTGGAGTTTTCTTTTGATTTTGATAGCTCTATCTTCCGCCTTCTTGTAGATAACTTAAAATAGGAACCACAGAGATATCTGTAGTTCAACATGCCCCAAATAGAATTCCTTTCTCCTCATCTTCAAATGGGTATCTCTTACCTACCTCACAAAAATATCTTCACGCGCTTCTTCATGTTATTCAACATTGACCACATCTTCCTTCTTCATAGAAGTTCCATGACTTTCCAAATAAAGTCTAGCTCCTTAGGCCATGAGAAATGCCCCTCAAAATTCCCCAGCTACAGTGCCAGCCATGCCTCTACATGTACCGTTGTCCTCACCACAAATTATTAACGGCTAATTCCTAGCCATTATAAGCCATTGATAAGCACATCACTACTTTTGTCCTCTCTGCCTCCGCTCACGTTGTTCTCTTTCTGGCATTCTTCCTCTTCTCCTTCTCCTTTTTGATTTTTGAGGGCTGTACCTGTGGCATATGGACATTCCCAGGCTAGGAGTCAAATCAGAGCTGCAACTGCGGGCCTAATGCCATAGCCACAGCAACTTGGGATCCGAGCTGCATCTGAGACCTACACCACAGCTCATGGCAACGCTGGATCCTTATCCCACTGAGTGAGGCCAGGGATCAAACCCGAGTTACCACTGCACCACAATGGGAACTCCTGGCATTCTTTTTTGATCAATTTAGCAATAGCACGTGATGATCCTAAGTAAGAAGAAAACAAACACACAAAATAAAACAAGAAAAACTCTTTGTCTTTTCCTTCCAAAAAACCTCACTCTTTTCTTGTTATATAAAAAAGTCAACTTTTCTCATTTTCAAGTTTTCAATCCAACCTTGTGAAACTGATGAAATTCTACATTTCACAAATACAAGTAACTTTATGGCACATTTAGAATAAAAACTCATGTTTAAAGGCAAATTAATAAGTTTAAAATTATATTCTGAGTAACGTTTATTTTTATATTTAGTAAACTAAACATAGTAATAAAATCAGATTGAATTGTATAAATTACATTTTTATGTCTCTATGGTGTTAGAAGTTAATGAAGCACGCCCCCAAAAGAGTCGGCTTTCCCTTGAAACTGTATTTGAGAAAATCATGTAATACTTTCTTTACTATGTAAATACAAATGCCCACAATAGCATAGAAAACAGAGATGCAAAAGGAAAATTGGTGCCGTAAGAGCACCATATCATCTGCCAAATTTAACAGTTCTTAAAGCTAGGAAGTAATTATGTTCTGAAGTTAATTCAGTTCGGGGAAAAGAAAGCCTGAAAGTCCTACATTTTTTTTTCTATTTTTCTGCAAAGTCTATTAAATAGCGTTTGTATTTTTTCTTCATGTGTCTCAAGAAATACTCTGCATATTTAGGATAGCAAGGGAAAATTCAAATCAAATAGATGTCCCCATTCTGTAAGTTGTCTTTTTGTTTTCTTTTAGGTTTCCTTTGCTGTGCAAAAGCTTGTCAGCTTGATTAGGTCCCATTGGTTGATTTTTGCTTTTATTTCTGTTGCTTTGGGAGACTGACCTGAGTAAACATTGGTAAGGTTGATGTCAGAGAATGTTTTACCAATGTTTTCTTCCAGGAGTTTAATGGTGTCTTGTCTTATATTTAAGTCTTTAAGGCATTTAGAGTTTATTTTTGTGCATGGTGTGAGAGTGTGTTATAGTTTCATTGATTTGCATGCAGTTATCCAAGTTTCACAGCAATGCTTACTGAAAAGACTGTCTTTTTGCCATTTTATGGTCTTGCCTCCTTTGTCAAAAATCAGTTGACCGTAGGCATCTGGGTTTATATCTGGGTTCTCTATTCTGTTCCATTGGTCCGTATGTCTGTTTTGGTTCCAGTACCACACTGTCTTGATTACTGTGGCCCTGTGATATTGCCTGAAGTCTGGGAGAGTTATGCCTCCTGCTTGGTTTTTGTTCTTTAGAATTTCTTTGGTGATTCTGGGTCTTTTGTGGTTCCATATAAAATTTTGGATTGTTTGTTCTAGTTCTGTGAAGAATGTCTTGGGTAATTTGATAGGGATTGCATTGAATCTGTAGATTGCTTTGGGTAGTATAGCCATTTTTACAGTATTTATTTTTCCGGCCCAGAAGCATGGAATATCTTTCCATTTCTTTGTATCTTCTTTGATGTCCTTGATTAATGTTTTGTATTTCTCGGCAAATAAACTTTCACCTCCTTGGTCAGGTTTATTCCCAGGTATTTGATTTTTTGGGGTGCTATTTTAAAAGGTAAAGTATTTTGGTATTTTTCTAATATTTCATTGTTAGTATACAGAAATGCGATTGATTTCTGAAGGTTAACTTTATATCCTGCCACACTTTGCTGAGTTTGTCTATGAGTTCAAGTAATTTTGGGATTGAGTCCTTGGGGTTTTCTGTATAAAGTATCATGTCATCTGCATAGAGTGACAATTTTACCTCTTCTCTTGCTATTTGGATGCCTTTTATTTCTTTTGTTTGTCTGATTGCTGTAGCTAGGACCTCCAATACTATGTTGAGTAATAGTGGTGAGAGTGGGCATCCCTGTTTTGTTCCAGATTTTAGTGGGAATGCTTTCAGCTTTTCTCCATTGAGTATTATATTTGCCATGGGTTTATCGTAAATGGCTTTTATTATGTTAAGGAATGTTCCCTGTATTCCCACTTTGGTAAGAGTTTTGATCAAGAATGGATGTTGGACTTTGTCAAATGCTTTTTCTACATTTATTGAGATGATCATGTGGTCCTTGACTTTTCTTTTGTTAAAATGGGCAAAGGACCTAATTAGACAGTTCTCCAAAGAAGAGATGCAGATGGCCAACAAGCACATGAAAAAATGCTCAACATCACTGATGATTAGAGAAATGCAAATCAAAACTACTACGCGATACCACCTCACACCGGTCAGAATGGCCATCATTAACAAGTCCACAAACAATCACTGGAGGGGGTGTGGAGAAAAAGGAACTTTCCTGCAATGTTGGTGGGAATGTAAGCTGGTACAACCACTATGGAAAACAGTATGGAGGTACCTTAGAAAACTGTACATAGAACTACCATATGACCCAGCAATCCCACTCCTGGGCGTATATCCCGACAAAACTTTCCTTGAAAAAGACACCTGCACACGCATGTTCATTGCAGCACTATTCACAATAGCCAAGAGATGGAAACAACCCAAATGTCCATAGACAGATGATTGGATTAGGAAGATGTGGTATATATACACAATGGAATACTACTCAGCCATAAAAAAGAATAAGATAATGTCATTTGCAGCAACATGGATGGAATTAGAGACCCTCATACTGAGTGAAGTAAGTCAGAAGGAGAAAGACAGATACCATATGATATCACTAATAACTGGAATCTAATAGATTGCACAAATGAACCTTTATGCAGAAAAGAAAATCAAGGACTTGGAGAACAGACTTGTGGTTGCCAAAAGGGTGGGGGAGGGAGTGGGATGGTAGGGGGGTCTGGAGTTAATAGTTGTAGACTGTTGCCTCTGGGCTGGAAAAGCAAGGAGATCCTACTGTATAGCACTGGGAACTATGTCTAACCACTTGTGATGAATCCATATATGTATGTGTAACCCTGTCACCATGCTGTACAGCTGGGTATAATGGAAAAAAAATAATAAAAATTAAAAAAAACGAAAAACAAATAGACGTCCCCGAACTCCTCCCTGATCCCCTATGATACTACATATGAAAATTTGCACACATCGATGACCTCTATCCTAAGTTTTCCCTTTCTGCTTATCCGTGATTTATCTCTCTGTGATGAAAAAAAGCCTAGTGTATCTTGAACACTCACGTTTTCTTGACAACCTCCCTAGCAGTTGATTCAATGTGATGTACATTAAGCCTGGATGCACCTTAATTCTGCTCTTCCTAGAGGCCTTAGAGTTGTACCAATCATGGGTGGCCGTGGAGTGAACTAGAAAATGAGATTGAGTGAGTGTAAGAGACTGGACCATGGTTTCCAAAGATAACGTGGGCTTCTCTCCACAGAGACCGGGAGAGACCAGAGATAGAAATTCTGCAAGTTCCCTGGTGACACAGCAGGTTTAAGACACTGGTGTTGTTACTGCTGTGGCATAGTTTCAGTGCCTAGCCCAGGAATTTTTGCATGCCACAGGCACAGCCAAAAAAAATTAATAAAAATAAGGGATAGAAATTGTGCTAGGCAGTGTGTATGTGTGTGTGATTTATATATGCCATTTCATACATCTCTGTCTATATGTATGTCTAAATCATAATATATTCCGATACCCAGTTCTTGGGACTGTGTGCCTTAAATGCAAATGTTGGGGAGTTCCTGCTGTGACGTAGGAGGTTAATGATCCAGCTCGTCTTTATGGAGGTGACAGTACAATGGGTTGAGGATCTGGCTACAGCTATAGCCTAAGTTGCAGCTTCAGCTAGGATTTGATCCTGGCCCAGGAACTTCCATATGCCATGGGGGTGGCTGAAAAATAAAAATAAAAAAAAACTGTGGAATAAGCATCCAGCAGAAAAGTTTCCTATTTTACAACCTGTGTAAAATATGCTCCTCTACAATAGGGAGCTTTGTTTACATCACCTGGACAAGTTTAGTTCTGTGTGGGGGTCCCCTTAGAAAGCCAGGACAATGTAAGTAAATTTCACAGCAAAATCCTGTCTTCATTCTTTGCACTAATTCTGACTGATCACCTCTCAGAGCTTCTTTGCAGTTCTTTGTTATTTTTTTTTAATTGAAGTATAGCTGATTGACAATGCTGTGTTACTTTCAGCGGCACTGCAAAGTGATTCGTTGATGTAAATAGGGGAAGTTGAAATTTTGAGAGGGATTGCATTGAATCTGTAGATCAACTTGAGGAATATTGCCACCTTAACAATATTAAGTCTTCGGATTCAATCCATGAGCAGGATATCTTTAAATTTTTTAATTTCTTTCGAAATGTTTTGTAGTTTCACTCACTGAGTCCTCGTTATTTCCTGTATCTTGGCTGTTCCATCTGGGATTCTTTGCCTTTTCTTTAAAGAATATCCTTTAGAATTTCCTTTCCTAGGGATCTGCTAAGTTAAAGTCTCTGAATTTTTGCTTGTTTGAAAATAACCTTATTTTTGCTCATTACCAAAAGGCATTTTTGCTTGTTATTGAATTCTAAGTTGACAGTTATTTTCTCTTAGCATCCTGAATATAGTGTTTCATAATATTTCCCTTTCTTTGCTGTTGATATTGTCAGTCTAATTGTCATTCTTTCTATGTGAGCTTGAGCCTTTTCTCTTTCCCGTGCAATTTAGAATCAACTTTTTAAGGTAAAATAAACACTGTTTTGGAATATGGTGTGAAGTTGCAATGAATCTATAGCTAAGCCTTGAGAAAAGTAGCACATTTACAGTATCAAGTATTCCTTTCAATGAAATCATATTGTCCATAATACATTTTATTAAAGTTTTTTAGTTATTTACATATTGTTCTTGCTCACCTTTTGTTAGATTTAGTCTCAGATATTTATATTTTCGGTGCTATTATAATTGCTATCTATTTTTAATTTTCATCTTGTATTTATTTTTTGCTAATACATGGTAGTACAATTGACTTTTTTCTACTATTCTTATACTCACCATCTTGCTGTGATCATTATTTATAATTATTTATCTGTACATACGGAGAGAAACTTCTCTATAGTTTCAATTAATGATAACGTTTTCTTTGGTCTGCATGCATTCAGTTTTACTATTTTTCTTATTGTACTTGTTAGAAATTTCAGTGTAATGTTTAATAGAATTGCAAAAACTAGGAGTTCCCGTTGTGGCTCTGCAAGTTAGCTACCCATCATAGTGTCTGTGAGGATGTGGGCTCAATCCCTGGCCTCGCTCAGTGGGTTAAGGATCCCGCATTGCCACAAGCTGCGGCATAGGTCACAGATGCGGCTCAGATCTGGCCTTACCATGGCTTTGGCAGCTGCAGCTCTGATTTGATCCCTAACCTGGGAACTTCCATATGCCGCAGGTATAAAGAAAAAAATTAGAATTGGTGAAACTAGACATTTTTACCCTGCATCTGAGTTTTAAAAAACTACTTTAACACTTATTTAATACCCACTCTGTATATGAGATGTTGCAGATTAGGAAAGGCAAACGATTCATTTTATTTTACTCATTCATTTTGGAGTTGGGAATAGGATCTAGAATTTGAAAGTAGTGCCTTCTTCAACTTCATCATATTTGGCCTCAGGATGTTTGACCCCATCAACATTTTCTTCCCTGAGGAAAGAAAAACAATTTTTTTCTGATTTATATTATTTGGGTCATAGAATAAACAACAATTATCAAGATTATTAGGTAAAACAGAACGTGAACATGCAGCAATACAAGACAGTGATATTAATCTCCCTTTCTGAGAATTGAGTTCCTTTGTTTATTAGAGCATTTTTAAATGTCATAGCTTTATTATCACTTTACAAATACAAATGCCTACAATTAGAAAGATCTTAAGACCATATTTAATTTTTAAAGCATAACTTAAAAATATAGCTGAGTCTACAGTTAAGTACTAAAAATGGTATTCCTAAAAAATATATAACCCCAATCTGTTTAAATAGAAGTTAATTTTCTGATAAATCAGGGCTTAGGGACACGTAATCAGCATTTGAATATTTTCCTCATGCAAATCTTACTTAAGCATAAAATATCATAACAAAATTAAGAGGCTTAATTTATTATAGTGACATAACTTGACATACACTTTAATTCTTTGCTGCCTTCAAGTACAAAGCACCTAACATGTTTTTTTGTTTGTTTGTTTTAGCAGATAGATAGGAGGCTTCCAGTACTTCATTTATCATATGTGTACAAGCAGATATAACAAGGTGTGCTAAAACTTTTGAGATAATCCTTCAGAGATTCTTATGTTCTATTTAACCCAGAATCTTAGATAGCAACCCAGTTTGTTGACAGCCTCTTGGCTTTGTCTAAAGAACCTTTAGAAAACTATGGGGAACTTCAATGAATGCCCATCTTGAATATGCTAGGATGTTACTCTAATTTCTGGACCAACTTCCTATACTTCATTGTTGCAATAACCACACTCACACAGTTATAGACCTAGTTTCATCTCTATAGCAGAAAGGAAGTGGGACACTTACCAAGTGAGGGATCACACTTACCTCCCAGTGAAGAACTAAGAGATTAACTCATGTCTTGGCTGTTGAGAGAGGTCCCTAAGAGACAGAGTGGAGGTATCTGGTGCCAAGGTCAAGTCTACTCTAGGAAAGAGATTTTGTTTATCTGGAGGGCCATCTTTTCATGTTCTTTCAGACCTTTTGGAACTAGTGATAAAGAGTACTTATTCTTTCTAACTATTTGGGTACTTGAGAATTGTTAATGCCAATTTTAATCTGGCACACGTCTGTAACAGCCTATCATGTTGAAGTCCTCATTTCAAATAACATGGTATGGTAAGCATTGACTCCCCTCTGTCCACTGTGACCTTAATGGATGGGAAGATAGAAAAGTTCAGATTGGATGTTCCATCACAGAGCTACTCTACCAAAAGGTATGCATATCTGAGGCATTATCTATTCCTCTTATGTTTAGAAACACCCTAGAGAAGTTCCCTGGTGGCCTACTAGTTAAGGATTCAGCATTGTCACTGCTGTGGCGCAGGTTCAGTCCTTGGCCCAGGAACTTCTGCATGCCATGGGCATGACCGAAAGAAAAGAAAGAAAGGAAAAGAAAAAAGAAAAGAAAGCAAAGCAAAGCAAAGAAAAGAAAACAACGTAAGAGAGGGAAAGACAGACAGACACAAGATTATTGAAAATAAAAACACTTTTCTGCCATCTTGCAACAGTGGTCCAGCACAAGTCATTATTAACTTGCACACAGGTGTCAGCCTAGCATCTTCCTCACTAATGATCTGCTCCTGGCATCACAGTGCATGCTACCTCCATCCATGTCCCTTATCTGTTATACTCACTGTAAGTGCTGTTGGCTTATGTTTCCTGGTCCCAATACCAAGGAAGTTATTCTCAAAATCCTGCTCTACCTGCTCAGTTTTGACATGTCTGCCTGTTATGGTGGCTCCTTTATGGACTGGATCCTGTGCTCTAGAAAATAACCGTTCCAAGTTCTGTTGGTACTGACATCACTTTGGCAGTCTAGATAGAAGGGGCTGCCTCATGCTTCTTTGAATAACATACAGGATTTAATAACCGTGGCTTCTCATTCTCTAGAAATTAAGCTACTGGAAAAATAGTTCTTCCTTGTACACATGAATTTTTAGAATCCTGATAATCCCTTTATCAAAGTTCTGTCTGCCTAGGAGAGGAGAGAATGAGTGCAAAGAAAGAGAAGTGGGAACATTAATTAACAATGTGGTCCATAGTAAGTATGCAGAGAAATCTCTGCACAGATGCTACCCATAATTTCTCTTTTTAGTAGCAATACTAAGTTAATAGTCTAAATAACTATTATAAATAGTTATAAATAACTATCAACTGCAGGGTTTATAAGTAGGAGGGATCTAAATTACGGACAAGGCTTTCTGTGTTACTGGTGCCCATAATATCGATATTTTTAGATTGTGACCCTCAAAATGTTATTAGGCAGCAAAGGGTGCAGAGAAAGAATGTACTTGATAGGCCTATTTGGGGGCATGTTGTTGTGTTAGAGTTGGTTTGAGAGTATACAGGATGGCTCGATTTGGGGGCATTGTAGGCATTGCCCCCAAGGAATAAACTTGTTAGGTTGACACTAAGAAGCTGGAATGTGTAGCACAACACAGCCTGTTTTCTTGGTATTTATGACCAGATTCCCTCCCAGAAAGACTGAAACCAGATATTTACCCACTGCATTGTAGAGCAAACCGTATTTTCCCAACCTGCCAAACCTGATTATTATTACCATAAATATTTGCCAGCTTGTTAGGTGAACATTGAAAGGCATTATTCTTTGAGTTTACCTGTTTTATAATTGGGACAAAATACTTCTTACATGTATCCTTGGCCCATTTTTATTTCTCCTTTTGGATTGATCTTCATGTCCTCTCACTTTTCCCAGAGGTACATTTCTGGTTTTCCTGCCATGTGTTCATTTATTTTTATTTCCTAAATCTCTTTATTCACTGTAGTACTTTATTTGCATACACGATAAAATATTATTCCTAATTCATTATTTACCCTTTAATTTGGAAGGCGGTTATGCTCACCACTAAACCAATATGGTATTTACACTTAAATTTGGGTTAAGATACTGTATGATGAAAAGTCAAATTTCCTTATGGTTGCATTTCTTAAGTTCATCCTGAGCAAATCCTATAAGTAAAAGATACTCTATTTTCCAAAATGTCCAAAGTCCAAAATCGCCACTATTTTCTTCTTGCTATCTGAGATTTATTTTCTAAGAGTTATAGAATGTGCCTGGTTATAAAAAGAGAGTGGAGTAAATTGTTCTTTTACTAAGTTATTTCCAGTGACAAGGATGAGTTAGGAATACTTGTCGTCCACATGTAGGGTGTGCAGGGTGAGAACAGGTCACACTGTCTCTCTAAGCACAGAGCTGTGTTCACACTAGTGTCTTTGGGGACAGGCAGGCAGGTAAGGGCATTTCCATACAAAGACAGGCACACCTTGTGTCCATTCACACCTTTAGCCTCCTTGACCATTTTTATTTATTTATTTATTTATTTATTTATTTATTTATTTATTTATTGCTTGCTTTTTAGGGCCCAACCCATGGCATATGGAAGTTTCCAGGTTAGGGGTCAAATAAGAGTTGCAGCTGTCAGCCTGTACCACAGCTACAGCAATGTGGGATCCGAGCTTTCATGTGCGACCTACATCACAGCCCGCGGCAGTCAGATCCTTAACCCACTGAGCGAGGCCAGGGATAGAATCCATATCCTCATGGATACTAGTCGGATTCGCTTCTGCTGCAATGCAACGGGAACTCCCTCCTTGAACCATCTTTGTATTTGGTCCTGAAGGACTGAGATTCTTGAGAAATTATGCTCAGTCAATATGAATAACTTTGTATTTCCAGATTACTCACTGTTAATCACACCGAAGATTCTGATGTTTATCTGTTCCTGGTCTTGGAAGAAAGAAAATTTAGAAAAGAAAATCTCTTTAGAAACAACTGTCATGGAAATAATAGCCATATAATAAATGTTTGTTCGTGTCAATGTTGTCATTTCATTTTAACCAATATTGAAAGTCAGCTGAGCTATCCATCTATTAATTCAATTCATGTATACTGGCAAGAGCCAATCAGTGCCCTCTTCCTGATTTTAGACAGATTATACTCTCACTCCAGAGCTGGGTGACAGGTAATTAAAAAAGAAGTGAACGAGGAAATTGTAAGTAGTTTTGATAGGTACTATGGAAATAATTAAAATACAGGAATGTGACATAAAGTGACAGGTTTGGCTGCATGGACAAGGAGAGCATCCCAGAGGAGGCGACATTTAAATTGAGATCTGAATGATGAAAACCACATATTCTCATCCTTCTTTTATCCACAGTAAAGGGGTCCTCCCCTTTTTTCCTTTCTTTTTTAATGGGTTGGCTGTACAGGAAGTTCGAGGGCCAGGAACTGAACCACAGCAGCAGTAGCGATAACTGAGTAGTTACGCTATAGGCGACAGGGGAGATTCAGAATTTGCCCTTCTTATAATTCAATAATACATAATGCAGTACTCTGTATTATTGAATTTCTGAATTTCATGGGAACTACTGAAATACCTGGAATATTGAAAAAAATAAATGTTTACTTAGAGCATTTGTTTTCTATTATAATCTCTTTTTAATCATGTCAGTTATTTGTAATTATGTTAATAATCCTTAAGTTCATATTTATCATTGATAAATTTTGTGTATTTTAAATTAGGTTTATATTGAGAATTTCTGAAATATTCCAAATCAAAATTTAGGGGATTTCCTGTTCTTAATGTACCTGTCTGGTTTTAGGGAAATTATAGATAGATCCTGATAAATTTAGGAAATCAGTACAAGTTAATAATATGAATATGGATTTTTGTTTGTTTGTTTTGTTTTTTGCCTTTTGTCATTTTAGGGCCGCATCTGCGGCATGTGGAGGTTCCCAGGCTAGGGGTCTAATCGGAGCTGTAGCTACTGGCCTACGCTGCAGCCAAAGCAACACAGGATCCGAGCCGCTTCTACGACTTATACCACAGCTCACAGCAACGCCGGATCGTTAACCCACTGAGCTAGGCCAGGGATCGAACCCCCAACCTCATGGTTCGTAGTCGGATTCGTTAACCACTGCGCCACGACGGGAACTCCTGGATATGGATTTTAAGTTAAGGGCAATGACCACTGGAAGCATGGAATTGTAACCTTTAAAATACCATCAAAATAAAATTTAAGAAGTCTAGTGAAAACAGGATAAGGAAAAAACAAGAACAAAAATAATGGAGTGTAAACATTAATATGAATTAAAATGGTAGAAACAACTCTTCGGTTAGAAGTAGTGAAAAAAATATATATGATATATAATTTGTATGTAATTTAACTTACATATAACATATATATGTTAAACATATATTTAACTTATATAAGTAAGTTAAACTTATATATATTAGCATATATAACATACATATATATAAGTTAAACTCACCAGAGACACCACAATTGGATTTTTAAAAAATTGAAAAACACATTTTATATAAAAAGCACTATTTGAAAAAATTCCACATGGATACATATGAAGATACGTACAAAATATTTTTTGAAACAGTCATGATAGTTTGGAGTTGAAGGCAGTTTAGTGTATATCACTGGAGTTTTTAAGCAAATATGATAGGTGGATACCGTAGTGTTTTCCAGCATTGTGAAGCCATGGACAGAACATACACTGAGCACATCGAAAGTATAGAGTGAGAGGAGTAAGAAACAAAATGTGAGCACAATAGAATTTATATAAATTATTATTATTATTTTTTCTTTTTGGCTGCACCCACAGCACGTGGAAGTTCCCGGGCCAAGGAATGAACTCACACCACAACCGGGACCTGAGCCATGACAGTGACAATGCCAGATCCTTAAGCTGCTGACCCACAAAGGAACTCCTAAATTAAACTTCTATATAAACAATACATATACATTAATAAAAATATACAGGTTAAAAATATTTAAATACTTGCTGTCATAAATTTGAGAACTTTGAAGAAATGGACAATTTCCTTGAAACCATAAACTACCAAACTTCAACAAAGATGAAATATAATCTGAATAGTCCTATAATAGTCCTATAACAATGAATAAAATTTAATTTATAATTAAAAGTTGTGATTGGAGTTTCCATCGTGGCACAGCAGAAACGAATCTAAGAACCATGAGGCTGGGGGTTTGATCCCTGGCCTTGCTCAGTGGGTTAAGGATCCAGCCTTGCTGTGATCTGTGGTGTATGTCGCAGACATGGCTTGGATCTGATGCTGCTGTGGCTGTGGTGTAGGCCGGCAGTTGTAGCTCCAATTCGACCCCTAGCCTGGGAAACTCCATATGCCATGGGTGCGGTCCTAAAAAGCAAAAAAAAAAAAAAGTTGTGATAAAAGAAAGTCCCTGGCCCAGATGGTTATTCTGGTGAATTTCACCAAAAAAAAAAAAAATCCACTTTACATAAAGACAAAATCACAGAGAACATATGAGGACATAGCAGTTCCCAGCAGCTCATTTTCTGAAGCCAGTGTCACCCAGAAAACCCAGACAAAGACTGCACAGAGGACGAAAACATTGACCAATAGCTCTCATGAATAGAGATGCAAAATCCTCAACAACACACTGGACAGTCAATTTGCCAATGAATAAAAATAATTAAATACTATAATCAAGTGGAATGTGTAAGCCTGACTCAACATTTGAAATTTAATTAGTGTCATTCACTCTATTAGCAGGCTGAAAAAGAAAAAGTGTATAATCATATCAATTGACCCAGAAAAAGCATTTCACAAAATGTTACATATATATTTCATATATATCTTCCATATTATAAAGAAAGCTCTCAGCAAACCAGGAACAGAGAGCACTTTCTAACCTTGATTTAAAAAACAAGTCTACTGGAAAAAAAGTGATAATCTCATACTTAAAGTTCAAGACTAAAAAGCAAATTGATATACGTGGCTCTTTGCAATTTATGTTGTTTTCCATTATTAATCTCAATGGGCACATATTAGTATACATTTCTTTTATTAACTAAAATACAGAAAAAAATCAGTTTCTCTGAAGCAAGTCATGCTTTTTAAAAACAACAATACTTTTAGGCAAAAAATAAGGTATTTTTATGTGTGTTTTATTGTCAAAACAAAGAGCTTTAAGGTTTCTCGGTGTGTACGAAATGAGCTTGTATAAAAAGTGAACTCAAGAAATGTATTTTCCCCTTAAAAAGTTCAGCGCTTTTGTATTCTACTTGGAAACACTGTTGTGATGTTTAGAGGTTAATATAGGATAAACATCAACAAACACCTTTGGCAATTTTTTTAATAAACAGATAAAGACAGATCACTGAGCGTATACCTGAATCTCTACTCTCATTTGTTCTGGGTGGTCAGTGGCTGCACAGTGCTCTGGCAACACTTTGCCCTTACATGGCTCAGGTTTTGGTAAGTATATCCAATCCTGGTATATGAAATTTCAAAAGAACTGGTGGGAAGAGGCAATGCAGAACAATTTGTTACCACAAAGAAAACCATCTTTTAATAAAGTGATGATTCTTTAAAGTTTCATAATGCAGCCCTAAGGTCAAAAAGGAGAATCTCAAATTCTTATCTTGGACTATGAAGTGTAGTGTGTGTGTGTATATTCTTAGAAATTCTATCACTAGGCAACTATTTACTTACTTTTGACCAAAGTAGCACTTGCTAGGAAACAGAGGATTAAATAATAAAAGTAAATGAAAATTTCATCAAATGGCACAAATTGCTATTAAATATTCTTCCAGGGGTCAATCCTTGAATTAGCAATTTTGCATCTCAGAAGTATTATAACAACCCAGTTCTGTCCTTTGGGCTGAACATTACAAACATAACGTGCCTTCTCATTTCCTTAATCCTATTTTATCTCTTCTGAGCTCGCCATGTCATTGAACTGGTGAAGTAGCTGGAGTACCTTTGGGGGGGGGATGGTAACGAGAGCAGCTGTGTGAGTTTGGGATGTGAGGGGTGAGGGGTAACGTGGTGGGGGGTGGTCCTCTCCAGTTTCAGACTGCACATCAGAAAGCTGAGCGGGGAGTGAAGTGTTTGCCAGGTTAGACCCCATTTGTATTTTGGGAAGCACATCTGGTTAGTAGCGCTGGCACAAACTTCTGGAGACCCACAGGGAGAGTGAAAATTGGCTTCATTATCATTCAAAAGGAGAGGCTTATGGAAGAAACCCTAAATCTTATATTCCAAATCTTAGTTAATTTTTTTAAGTGGCTTGTGGCCAAGGTCTAGGAAAATGAGCATTTGTTCTGAGCCAATTCTGGTAAGACTTTTAAGAGTAGTAAGAATGAATACACTTGATTTATGTGAAAGAATAAAGGCAAGGCAGTAAAAACCCTACTGGTAAGAATAAAAAAGCAAGTTGGAAAAGGATGATACAATTTATACAAATTTCAGTTTTTATGTGATGATTATGGGGTACAAAAAATAGATGCGGGGAAATGTGTATATAGGTATGATAATTTGGAAGCCCAAGTTAATTTAATCATGGCAATTTCCCTATGTATGAGTGTATAGCAGTGCCCCAATGCTCCTATTGATGGACATGTAGAATACTTAAATTTTCGCTATTGTAAATAGTATTGCAGATGTCCACTTGTACAGATATGTGAAGTATGAGCAAGAATTGATACTCAGTGGCATTTTCCGGTATATTAAGGATACTACACATTTTTCTGTGTTATAATTAGCAATTGATTTTCTCAGATTTTCATTTGTCTTTCAATTTTGTTGTTTGATACGCAGATATTTAAATGTTTGTCTAGGTGAATCTGTCAGGCTTTTCCTTTATTATTTCTAGGTGTTAGATTATAATTATGAGAACATCCCTTGCTTTCAGATAATTACCAAACATTACCCATGTGTTCTTTTTTTTATTTTTTAAAGTTTTATTGAAGTATAGTTGATTTACAAGGTTGTGGTAATTTCTTCTATACAACGTAGTGATCCAGTTATACATACACACATATCCATTCTTCCTCAGATTCTTTTCTCATATAGATTATCACAGAATATCAGGTACCCATGCTTTCTTTTTCTGCATTTTATTTTTAACCTTTCTGACTGATTTTGTTTTCACTGTTTCCCAGTATAGTATCACATAGGGGATTTTTAAAATCCAATTTGTCTTTTAGTATCTGTGCATAAATTTTAGAGGTATTGTGATTTCTGAAATATTTGGGCTTATTTTAGTCATTTAATATTCCATTTACCATTTTTATTTTACTCTGAGCCTCTTTTCCTTTCTAACTTTTATTATACTGTTAGCTTAAAAAAAACTATTTATTACCCTTCTTCTGATTTAAAAATTATAAATAGTGTTGAGCACTTCCTTACATTTTTTACTTTAAATATTTAAACTTATTCAGTTTCCTTTTCCACTTCTCTCAAACATGAAAAGATGCAATTCTTTTATTACTAAATGAAGACACCTCTCTGGTCTTGTCATTATTATATAGGGTATTAGTTTTAGATCCTTATTTTAAAATATAAGTTTTTACTTATTGTTTACAGGCAGTAGTTAATTAAATTTCCTGGCATTTAATTAATTTAGGAACTCATTTTTGTTTCTTGAACCCCACAGCTTCCTTCTTTGTTCAGTTTTCTTCTTGCTGAAGTGTATATCTAACAGTTCTTTAAATGAGAGTCTGTGTAGGTGGTAAATTATTCCAGTAATTGTAAGCCTGAACATCATTTTCATTTACTCATAAATAATTTTATGTGCAGTATAAAATTTTAGGTTAGCAGTTATTTTCCTTTGGCACTGTGAGTCTTCATACACTGTTTTCTAGCATCTATTGCTGCTGGGGTCTCCTGTTTTTGAACTGGTCATACCATGGTTGGTAACATGTTTGTATTTATCCTAAAGTTCTACAACCTTACCACCACATGTCTATGGATGCATTTATTTTAAGTCATTCTTCTGAGTGCTTGAAGTACACTTTTAATGTGGGAGGTTTTCAGCAATTACTTCTTCAAATTTCATTGCTCTGACATTTACTCCATTCTTTTATCTAACTTCCATCGAATGAACGTGGGAGGTTCACTGTTTAGTCATAATGTTTTAGGTGGCTTTTCTTTACTTTTGCTGCTTCTGTTTTACACTTTCAAGCTGACTTCCCCAGTACTGTTTTCTAGTTGACTAATGCCCTCTTAAACTCTGCCCTGTCTAGAGTTTATACTGGGCTGCCATTGTGCCCTTCTAGAAGACTTAGGGCTGTCACTTCATTCAATCTTTGATATTTACATTCCAGCAAGTCTTTTTGGTTTGAACTTTGAATATACCATTGGTTAGTACTATATGTTTGAAGCAGACAAGATGATTAGAGGGTGAATTAAATATATCAGTTTGTATATCCTACATTTGATTTTTAAAGTTGACTGTTCTTAAACCTTGGTCAAATATTTAGCATTCTATAGTATAAATGCATGTTGTATCCTTGCATAAAAGAGCCAAAATAGGTCATTTAAAATGTCTAAAAAATTTTGAATGCAAGGGCAAAAGCACCTTAAGACAGGGAAATCAAGTTGTTAAAATACTCAGTTAGGAGTTCCCATCGTGGCTCAGTGGTTAATGAATCCGACTAGGAACCATGAGGTTGCGGGTTCGATGCCTGGCCTTGCTCAGTGGGTTAAGGATCCAGTGTTGCCGTGAGCTGTGGTGTAGGTTGCAGACGCCTCTCGGATTCCACGTTGCTGTGGCTATGGTGTAGGCTGGCGCCTACAGCTCAGATTAGACTCCTAGCCTGGGAACCTCCATATGCCGTGGGTGCAGCCCTAGATAAGGCAAAAAGACAAAAAAAAAATACTCAATTAGTTCAACAGATGTCATAATGAGTCATTACAGTTACCACCCCAGTAAACATGAGTACTGAATTTTTTTAAATTTGTTCACATTCCGTCCTAAAAATAATTTTAACAATTATCCAGGAAAGACAAATAAGTTCCAATAATACAAAAAACACTTTTGAAGTATAGAATTTTGTCTGTTTTCTATTATAAATATTTCATTATAGAATAACTTCATTATGAAATGGCATTTCTTTTTATAGCCAAAACTAGCCAATGCTGCTTTTAAGTCATAAAATAATCACTCAAACTACTTTTTAGCAAGTAATGTCAAAATGAGAAGAATGAGCATCTGAAAAATAACTTGGGAAGAATTTATGCAATTTTATGTCATAATTGTTTACAGTATATTCAAAAAATAAGGACTGAACAAGCAGTACTAGAAAGTGTAATGCTCTTTAGGAGTAAATTAAACTTTGGGGTAATGTCAAAACCAATTACCACATTTCTTTGCTTTTAATTTATTAAAGTATTTTTAAAGAGTTGAATGTAGAGCACTTAGGATACTTTCAGTGGGAAGTCTTTATTAAATGTAAAACTTTTAAAAGTGAATTTTGTTAAGAGAAAAGTTTTAAAAGAATCTAATTCAAATAGGCAAAGTAACTTTTTAATATTTTCTCTACTTTTTATTAAACACAGAAGATTACTGTACTCAGTGTCACATAACTTTCACTTCATCTCTTTTATAATGTAAAAGCATACTAGGTTATTTTTTGTTTATTTAATTTTTAGGGCACACCCATGGCATATGGAAGTTCTCAGTCTCTAAGGCTCAAATCAGAGCTACAGGAATGCCAGATCCGAGCTGCATTTGCAACCTACACAATAGCTCATAGCAACTCTGGATCCTTAACCCAGTGAGCAAGGCCAGTGATTGAACCCACATTTTCATTGGATATTATTGGGTTCATGTCCACTGAGCTGCAATGGGAATTCCATACTAGGTTTTTTAAATATAAGTTTGTGTTACTACTATTTAATAGCAATATGTTCAGATATGAACCAAAATAGACCCAGTTATGGAAAATCTGAATTCATTTATTGCAATAATAATAAATATATTATTTAACAAAATAATTTTGGATAAAAGTTTTAAGTCAGTAGAATATGACCAAAATTTAACACTTTTTAAAAATTGAAGTGTACATTAGAAGGATTATACACAAAGACTAAGTTGGATATATCCCTGGGATGCAAGGATGGTTCAACATATGCAACTCAATGCATGTGATATGCTACAATTATTTATTAAAGAATAAAAATAAGTTATAGAAGAAACATACTACATTATAATAAGACTATATATGAGAAAGCCATAGCTAACATACTCAATGGTGAAAGGTTGAAAGTTCAGGAACAAGACAAGTGTGCCTACTCTCACTACTCTTATTCAACATAGTACTGGAAGTCTTAGCCAGAAAAATCTGGCAAGATAAAAAATAAAAGGCATTTGAAAGAAGTAAAATTGTGTTTTCAGGTAATATCATTTTATATACCAAAAATCCTAAAGACCCCACCAAATATCTGTTACAGCTAATCAGTGAAGTCAGTAAAGTTGCAAGATGAAAAATCAGCCTACAGAAATCAGTTGTTTCCATACACTAACAGTGAGATATCTAATAGAAATAAAACAATCCAATTCACAATAGCATCAAAACCAATGATACTTAGGAGTAAATTTAATCAAGGAGGTAAAATATCTTTACACTGAAAATGATGAGATTTTGATAAAAGATACTGAAGGCACAAATGGGAAGAAATTCTTTGTTCTTAAATGAGAAGAAATAATACTGTTAAAATGTTTATACTAACCAAAGCCTTCTCTTGATTCATTGCATCTTTACCAAAATCCCAATGACATTTTCACAGAAATAGGAAAAATAATCCTAAAATTAGTATGGAACCACAAAAGCTGAATAGCCAAAGCAATCCTGAGGAAGAGGAACAAAGCGGAAGGCATCATAGTTCCTGATTTCAAAGCTATACTGCAGAGCTATAGTAATCAAAACAGTATGGCACTCATATAAAATAGACACAGACCAAATACAACAAAGTAGAAAGCCCAGAAATAGACCCCACACACGCTTTCAACTATTATTTGACAAAAGAGCCAAGAATACTCGATAGGGAAAGGCAAATCTTCAATAAATGATGTTGTGAAAACTGGATTTTCACATGCAGAAAAATGAAATTGGATCTCTAACTTACACCACTCACAAAAATTAAGTCAAAATGGATTAAAGACATAAACATAAGAGTTGAAACCATAAAATTTCTAGAAAAAAATTTTCTTGGCCTTTGTCCTGGCGATAATTTTTTTGGTATGACACCAAAAGCACAAGTTATGTGGGGGCAGAGATTGAGTTAACTTTATGGTAGTATGTTTTAGACTTTGTGGAAGCTGGATTTATCTGTTATTCAGTCCAATATCTGGAGTGTTGCCAGCTTTTTGGTGGTTCTAATGAAAAATCTCCTTCTTCTTGGTGGGCCCTAAACTTCAATCTTTGAAGGTCAAGCTGTTAAGACTTTGGAATCAGTGCTCAGCTTTTTGGCCTCTCCTTGAAAATTGGCAAATAGTCAGATTAAAAGTTATGTCAGGGAGTTCCCATCATGGCTCAGTGGTAATGAACCTGACTAGTATCCATGAGGACAAGGGTTTGATCCCTGGCCTCGCTCAAGTGGATTAAGGACCCAATGTTGTTGTGAGCTGTGGTGTAGGTCACAGACCTGGCTCAGATCTGGCATTGCTGTGGCTGTGGTGTAGGTCAGCAGCTGTAGCTCTAATTTGACCCCTAGCCTGGGAACTTCCATATGCTGTGGGTGTGGCCCCCAAAACAGGCAACAAAAATTAAAAAATTAAAATTATGTCAAGGAGTTCCCATTGTGGCTCAGAGGAAACAAATCTGACTAGGAACCATGAGGTTACGGGTTCGATCCCTGGCCTCACTCATTGGGTTAATGATCCAACATTGCCGTGAGCTGTGGTGTAGGTCACAGATGTGGCTCAGATCCTGTGTTGCTGTAGCTGTGGCACAAGCTGGCAGCTGTAGCTCCGATTAGACCCCCTAGCCTGGGAACCTCCACATGCTGCGGGTGTGGCCCTAAAATGACAAAAAGACAAAAATAAATAAATAAATAAAATTATGTCAAATGTGCATTCTTCCCTTCTCTCTGGGACTTTTACACATTAAGCATTTGCTACCTTTTGTTAGCTTTTTGATGGTTAACACTTATGTTTTTCATTTCCAACAATTAGAGTGGATCTCAGTGGGAGCATTGTTCAGCAGGAAGCAAGTCTGCCTTTATTGGAAATGTAAGCACTTCTAAATATATTTTAAAGACCATTTTTTTAATATTGTAAGATATGAGAAACATTTTGACAGCAATTGGGAGTTTGCAGAGGGTCCTCTTACTCTTTGTTAATTGCAGTACATTTTTGTACAAATCATAGACAAAGGCACTTGGGCAGGAAAAAAAAGGAAACAAGCAGTAGCTCTTGCTCTTATTTTTGTTCTCTTTTGACTTTATCTTGGTTTTCATGGCCCATGTATTGTTTTAGACTTGAGTCTAGATTTATGGAGTCATAGACACATAAAATATTTTAGTTGAACTTAAAATTCATGTTTAACATTTTCCTTTATTAAATCCTCTACTTGCATTTTTCTCACTATATCCTATCATTTCTTCTTTCCAGGGTTTTTAAAGTTTACTCTCTGCTATCTCTGTTTCCATTATCATAATCTTTTTCACGTCAGCTATGAAACACACTTCATACCCTGTATTTCTGAGGGAGGTAGTTTGTACTGTAATGAAGGAAATTAGAATTGTTACTTCATAGATATTTTCAAGAGTAACCACTAATCCACCTAAAACCAGAGTGAGTTGTTAAGAAGCCTGGAGAAATATCCCCAAGGAAACAATGAGTCTCAGATTATAGAGGCCATAGATACAATTTCTACCTGCTGTTCCATATGTAGAAAATTTCTGTTTATTTTCAGGGAACTTAATGTAATTGAAGAGACTTATTTCCTTATAGTCTGTACTCAAATCACTTTCCAACTAATCTCATTTTCAAATTCATCCTTCTGGTACCTGATGGAGTAAGCTATCTAAAACACAAATATTATCATATTGATATATTACATTACCATATTAATGTATTATGTATATTAAAACATTATAAATTGGTATCTTCAAAACTCTCAATAGGCTCCTTTCACTTTAATACAAAGTTCAGGTTCCTCGGGCTTTTTATGGTTAACCTCATATATATACCTCTCTATCCAATTGCAGTCTTTCCACCTTACACGTGTATTATGGCATTTTGGCCATAATATGTCTTCTTCAAATACATGTGATTACACGCATGTGATTACATTATGTAGGGTCTTAACACCCATCGTATGAGGAGATACTCTGTCTTGCTAGCTTGACAAAGTAAGCAGCCTTTTGGGGGATCCCACAGGGTTGAAAGTAAGCCTCTAGGAAGGGAGGGCCCCTCTGTACAACAGCCAGCCTGGACCTGGTGTCCTCATTTCTATTGCAACAAGTCAATGAACTCTGCCAACAACTGGAGTGAGTTTGGAAGTGGATCTTTCCCTAGTCAGGCTTCTGATGACAGTGCAGTTCTGGCTGAGAGCTAAACCTAGACTTTGAAGCAAAGAGCCCAGCTAACCCATCTCCAGACTCCTGTCCCCCCAAAACAGTGAGCTGATAAAGAGTGATGTTTTAGGCCACTGAGCATGAGTTGACATGGTTGCACAGTGATAGAAAATGAATACTCCCATCATGCCACTTCTCACCTTTGTATTTTGCATTTATGGCTCTCTAGGCCTTGATGCTGTCACCTAACCACATTTGTTCAGCTCCCACACTACTACTGGTCATCACTGACACCATGCATCACTTCTGCAAAGCCTGTGAATTCTCTCCTAATTCTGCCCTTTGAAAAATACAAATAGTCATTCATGCGCCTTAACTAAATTTATTTTACACTCTAACTTTTGCACATTTCATACTATATTAGGTATGATTATTTGCATTGACTGAATTTGAGGACAGAGACGACACTGTACTTGTCTTTGTGTCCACAGTGCCCACCCCCTTCCCAGCACTTAGGCCCCCAAACATCCCTTGTTTATTCTTGTCAAGCATAAGGCTATTGCTCTGACTTTCCTCTTGCTCTTCCCTTTCCTAGAATGCATTTTCTGTTTCCTCCTCTTCATGTAAATACAAATCATCATTCAAGGTCAACTACAATCTTACCACCTCTTGTTATCTTTGAATATGTATGCTTGACAGTCTAAATATTCATAACACAAAGTGCAGATTTGATTACAGAAGATAAGGAAGTTGCCTGGCTTTCTTATCATGCCTCACTGCTCAGAATCTTTCCTACAAGGAAGCCAGACACCAATTAAAAATGAACTGATTCAGTGTCCTTAGTGTACTTTGGTCTAAACTTTCTGTGTTTAATCGTTCATATTTTTGAGAGGCACTAAAAATATGATTGTTTTCATTTAAGAGTGTTCCAGGGGAAAAACCTTGCAAGAAGTGAAATTACTTATACCAGTACTCTGAAAAAAAGGTATATACTTTGCTAAGAAAATTTCAAAAACAACCAATGAATAATGAATAAAGTACACAGAGAATTTACAGAAACAAAAGACTTTATTTTTGGCTACTACTTAGCATGCATACTCTTCCTTTTGGTACAGTGCTAAAATGTTTTACATACATACACTGTTTCATTTAAGCCTCCAACAGTCCTTCTGGGCAGTGTGGTTTACAGGTTAAGAGTATAAATCTTGGAGTAATAATGTCCTTTTTGCATGGAGTTGTTGTAGAGATTACCTGAGTTGATACATAAAATGCTCTTAGGATAGTACCTGACATTCAGTAAATGGTAGCTAGTATTATCATAATAGAAGAAACAGGCTTAAAGAGGTTAAGTTTCTAGTTAAAGGAATTACAAGTAGGAGGAGTTACTGAAGTTTAAACTCAGTCATTTGACTGCAAATCCTGAAAGCTTAACCACTCATTAATAATATTGTGCAATAATAATTTTTAAAAGTGCATTCTAGACAAAGAAGTATATGCCGACATAACACTTTTTTACCCTCAAATTAGCAAAGATCAAAACCAAATGCGGAGGCAAATCTAAAGTTGCCTTGTGAAACAGAGATGACTGAAATGATCAGTCTCATATATTGGTGGCAAGAATTTAATGGTTAGACACTGATTAAAAACTAACTCTGGTACTACTATTTAATAATCTATTATTATCCTACTATTTCATAATATAATATTTATAATTTCCATTCTATGTATGGATCTATCCAAAGTGGGAAAAACAAAACAAAATGAGCCCAAAGATCTTGATTGTTGAATATTCTTGATCAATTGTCCAAGACTAGTACAATGGTAAAATATATTATTGAATATTTTATTTTTATATTTATAATAGAATATTATTGCCATTAAGTTCATGTGTTTAAATAATGTTATCATGTTAGATACAATTATATTTAAAATAGAATTAAAGTATTTTGATACATTTTATAAAAGAATTGCCTAAGAAAGAAATCTTATATACAAAATCAAGTCTAAATGGAATTAAAATCCTAAATGGAAATAGAATTCATGTATGTGTAGAATAAATAACATTTTAATTTCTATTTGAAAGTTTATTTACTATACACATCTCCATAATGATCACGTATTACATTTAAAACCAAGAAGAGAACAATAAGATTGATTTTAAGGGAATTCCCGTCATGGCTCAGTGGTTAACGAATCCGACTAGGAATCATGAGGTTGTGTGTTCAATCCCTGGCCTTGCTCAGTGGGTTAACGATCCTGCATTGCCATGAGATATGGTGTAGGTTTCAGATGCAGCTCGGATCCCACGTTGCTGTGGCTGTGGTGTAGGCCGGCGGCTGTAGCTCCGATTGGACCCCTGGCCTGGGAACCTCCACATGCTGTGGATGTGGCCCTCAAAAGACAAAAAAAAAAGGGAAGATTGATTTTAAAACAAGCTAAAAGCCAACTTCTAGTGTATGGTTGTTGGAGATATTAAAAGATTGTGAGTAGGTTCAAAATATTAAGAATTTGTGAGTTCACAAAAGCAAGATTTGCTCTAGATAATCTACCAGCTGGTAAAGTAATACCATGCATTTGCTGCCCAAATATGACTATTTCAGTAATAGAAGTATTATAACTTGGAATAAGTCTCACTGAGTTTCCACTCATTTTGTGATGCTGTGAATGACCAACAGACACTACCAGAGGGAGGAAGAAAAGCAACTGGCCAAGTCCATTTCCCATACTCCTGCCCATTTCTTTCCATATTCTTGTGGTGATGGAATATGATCAGCCATGGCAAAACATGTCCCTTTATAATCACTGCAGGAGCCTTACATAGCCCATAGGTTCACATTAGCAGGGGAACCCTATTTATATGTTCTATGTTAGACATAGTTGAGACTTTAACTTTAACACCAGTGTTACTCAGGAGGAAAGGAGATGCAAAATATTCATGTCTTAGCAAAATGTCAGTTATCAGCATGTCCGTATTGCATCTCCCTAATGACTTGGTTTAGTAAACAAGCAGAAAACACTACCTTGTTACCCTGAAATAGGAAAACTATGAATCAAATCCTGACCTTTTGCGTTCCCTCCATGGGAAGCCTGGCTGTATGACTCTTTTATGACAGCATTTAAGCATATTTTAAGAACCTCTAATTATTACACATAGGCTTCCCAGAACCAATATCCCCCTTTATTTCTCTTCCCGCTCACTGTCAAACTTCTTGAACAATTGGGCTCTCCACTTTTCCATTTCTTTCTTTCATAAAAGAAAAGCCATTGAAGCTGGCTTTCTCCCTAAACACTCTACTCAATGCCTATCTCATCATTAACAACAGTCTTCATGTTGCTCTGTTCCATAGCTGACTTCAGGTTATTTTCTTTTCTTTCTCACCCTTAATCAATTTTTTTAAAAATGTTTAAATTAGAGTATACATATATACATGCATATATATAGTCTTTTAAAAATTAGAGTATACATATATATACATATGTATACATTCTTTTAAAAATTAGAGCATACCTATATATACAAATATATGCATATATATGCATTATTTTTCTCATGTTATCTTCCATCATGTTCTACCCCAAGAGATGGAATGTAGTTCCCTGTTCTGTACAGTAGGACCCCATTGCTTATCCATTCCAAATGTAATAGTTTGCATCTACCAACACCAAATTCCCATCCATCCCACTTCCTCCTCCCTCACCTGGCAACCACAAGTCTACTCTTCCCTGTCTGAGATCTGTTTTTGTTTTTCAGATAGGGCCATTTGTGCCATATTTTAGATTTCACATATAAGTGTTATCATATGTTATTTGCCTTTCTCTTTTGTCTTAACTTAGTATTAGAATCTCTAGTTGCATCTGCGTTGCTACAAATGGTATTATTTTGTCCTTTAATGGCTGAGTAGTATTCCACTGTGTATGTGTATCACATCTCTGTGCATTTCCATCAGGTTATTATTTAATGCGATCTTTTTCCCAGTTTTTTTTTTTTTAATGGCCAAACCCATGGCACATGCAACTTCCTTGACCAGAGATTCAATTCAAGCTCCAGCTGTGATCTATGCTCCAGCTGTGGCAACACCAGAACTCTTAGCCACTGTGCCACGCTGGGTTTGAACCAGAGCCTCCGCAGTGACTTAAGCCACTGAAGTTGGATTCTTAACCCATTGTGCCACAGTGGGAACTCTAATCTTTTTTTTTGTTTTGCTTTATTGAGAAGTAATTGACATACACCAATGTATAAGTTTAAGGTATATAGTGTGGTGATTTAATTTACCTATATTTTGAAATGACTTCCACAGTAGGTTTAGTTAACATTCATCGTCTTATATAGATACAATAAAAAGACAAGAAAAAAATTTCTTTTTGTGATGAGAACCCTTAGGATATGCTCTCCAAACAACTTTCCTATACATCACACAATAATGTTAACTATTTAAAGGAAGACTTCCTTTAAAAATCTGTTTCCCTGCTTCTACAACATTGCTGTTTCCTCTTTCGTTCCTTTTTTTTTAACTCAAAAATCTTTTAAATTGAAGAATAGTTGATTCACAAGGTTGTGCTAGTTTCAGGTGTACAGCAAAGTGATTCTTTTTCAGATTCTTCTCCCTTTTTTGTTATTACAAGATATCAAGTGCAGCTCCCCGTGCTATACAGTAGGTCCTTGCTGTTTATCTGTTTTATATATAGCAGTGTGTATCTGCTAATCCCAAACTTTTAATTTATCCATTCCCTCCCTTTTCCCTTTTGGTACACATAAGTATGTTTTATATATCTGTGAGTCTATTTCTGTTTTGTATATAGGTTCATTCGTATCATTTTTTTAAAGATTCCACATATAAGCGATATCATATGATATTTGTCTAGCATCTTCACTTAGTTTGGTAATCTCTAGATCTATCCATGTTACAGCAAATGGGACATTATTTCATTTTTTTGTGACTAATATTCCATTTTTTGTATATATATTTATATATACATGTATACATAGATAGATGTATAGATATATCTTCTTTATCCGTCTGTTGATGTACGCTTAGGTTGCTTCCAGGTCTTGGCTATTGTAAATAGTGCTGCACTGAACATGGGTGCATGTTATTTTCAAATTATGATTTTTTTTCCAGATATATGCCCAGGAATGGGATTGCAGGATCAATGGTAACTCTATTTTTAGTTTTTGAAGTAGCCTCCATATTGTTCTCCACAGTGGCTGCACCAATTTATATTCATACCGTCCCCAGCATTTGTTATTTGTAGACTTTTTGATAATGGCCATTCTGACTGATGTGAGGTGATACTTCATTGTAGTTTTGTCTTGCATTTCTCTAATAATTAGCAATACTGAGCATTTTTCACGTGTTTTTTTTTTTTTGCCATCTGTATGTTTTATTTGGAGAAATGTCTATTTGGACCTCCTGACCATTCCTTTTTGGTTCTACCTTCCCTGCAAACCCTCCATCCTCTACTGTGTGTGTGCCTTAGCACTACATCTAGGTCTGTATGTCTTCTTATTCTCCATGGATGGAAACATTCATTACCATGGCATCGCATTTACAAATTATATAATCTTCCTCCTAATGTCAAAATCTGAAATCACCATTTCCCTATTTTGAAAATTTCATTTTAAGACTGTACTGAGATCTCAAAACTCAAAACATATAAAGCCAGTGAGGGAAAAAAAGAAAAGGAGGCTGGACTTTTGAATTTGAATCTCATTTACCCAATTTACCATCACGTCCCATTGAACATATTGTTTAAACAAACTCTCTGAGGCTCAGTTTCCTTATTTGAGTTATTAGAAAAATTAAGATAATGTTTGAAAAACAAACATAGCAGTTGCTCAATGGCTGTGCTCTATCCAGCTGTTGTGATTCTGTTCTCATTCTGTGACCTGATGACACAACTAATTGTGCAAGTGAATAACCCAACTGTCAATATTACTTTCCTTTCTAACTCACACTTCACATTTAATCTCCTAGTTTTGTTTATGGTCCTATTTGAATGTAACTCAAACACACCTACATTTAAAAATAATAAATTTTATTGGCGTATAGTTGACTTAGAAAGTTGTGTTTGTTTCAGGTGTACAGCAGAGTAAATCATTTATACATATGCATGTATCCCTTCCTTTTTAGATTATTTTCCCAAATGTTTATTACACAGTATGGAGTGGATTACCCTATGCTCTACAGTAGATCTTTGTTACCTATTTTATGTGTAGTAGTGTGTGTCAATCTCAAACCCTGCATTTATCCCTCCTGCTACACCTTTCCTCTTTGGAGCCATAAATTTCATTTCAAAATCTTTGAGTCTGTTTCTGTTTTGTAAGTTCTTTTATATCATTTTTTGTTAGAGTCCACTTGTTGTATTTGTCTTTCTCTGCCTGGCTTACTTCACTTAGCACGATAATTTCTAGGTTCGTCCATGCACATATTGTCAATTTATGACAAAGGAGGCAAGAAGATACAGTGGAGAAAAGACAGCTTCTTCAATAAATGGTTCTAGGAAAACTGGACAGCTACATGTAAAACAAGAAATTAGAATGCTTTCTAACATCATGCATAAACATAAACACAAAATAGATTAAAGACCAAACATAACACCATATAGTATAAAATTCTTAGAGGAAAACATAGGCAAAACACTTTTTGACAAAAATTACAGCAATATCTTTCTTTTTTTTTATAATTTTTATTTTTACATTATACCCAGCTGTACAGCGTGGTGACAGGGTTACACATACATACATGGATTCATCACAAGTGCTTAGACATAGTTCCCAGTGCTATACAGTAGGATCTCCTTGCTTTTCCAGCCCAGAGGCAACAGTCTACAGCTATTAACTCCAGACCCCCCTACCATCCCACTCCCTCTCCCACCGTTTTGGCAACCACAAGTCTGTTCTCCAAGTCCTTGATTTTCTTTTCTGCATAAAGGTTCATTTGTGCAGTATATTAGATTCCAGTTATTAGTGGTATCATATGGTATCTGTCTTTCTCCTTTTGACTTACTTCACTCAGTATGAGGGTCTCTAATTCCATCCATGTTGCTGCAAATGACATTATTTTATTCTTTTTTATGGCTGAGTAGTATTCCATTGTGTATGTATACCACATCTTCCTAATCCAATCATCTGTCTATGGACATTTGGGTTGTTTCCATGTCTTGGCTATTGTGAATAGTTCTGCAATGAACATGCGTGTGCAGGTGTCTTTTTCAA
>PVHT021183608.1:15926850-15940652 GCA_004024745.2 Catagonus wagneri | reverse complement strand
TGTATTTAACTCTGTACATTCCTTTTTAAAAATGTGTCTTCATCATCACTAAAGCTGTATTTTGAATGATCTAACATGGTTATTGTTTAGATACAGATCTCTGACCCAAGTATAGTATTTTAACTGAAAAGTTGACTCAGGACACAAAAACCCATTTGAGTAACACTGTAACAGTTCCTTTCTTTGTCTAATACTTCTTGTGGATGCATACTTGTGGTAAACAAAGATAACTATTTAGTATGTTGCTTGTGAAAGTGATGGATGAACAGATTATCTGTAATGACATTTAATACTCAAAACCATGATAACACCCCTAGGAATAACTGGCAAATTTGCATTACATTTCTTTACCTAGTTTTAATTCTATCTGATGATGTCTCCAAGCAGCCAACAAGACTATTGATAGTTTAGTCTTCCTTAAGCATCAACTTTCAAAATAAAGTTGTTGAGAGAGTATCTCAATATGGAAGGCCTTATTAGGACTCACGAAATGCTAACACTTTTTCTGAAAGACAGTTTTGATGGGAGAGTCCCTTGTTTTACATTCGCATATAAGCTATTATCAGTTAAAATTTTCCAAAAGAGATGAGACTCATTAGTGAGCTGTCCTGGGCATTCAACTACCCTAGTACCTAGAACTGTGCTTGACTTAGAGTACATGTTTAGTAAATTCTTGTGAATGAATGGATGAACAGATGAATGGATAAGATAGCATTTGCTTTAGGTGAGTGTGACTGTACATGAGGATTGTGCACTGCACACTACTCACAGGTAAACATCACATCATCGACAACATAGAACTGTCTGAACATGTCATTCTTTCTGGTACCTTGCAAATGAGTGTCTTAACAAGGCAGGTATATGTTAAGAGGATTTTCTGACAAATAAGAAAATCTTTAAGTTATAATTACTACCGGCTATGGCCAGGAATAACCTTGGCCTTAGTGCTACAAACTAAACTAGGCTCTGAAACAACTTACTTCCTGTGCCAGGGAGTTCTCATTATGGCTTAGCAGGTTAAGAACCTGCCATAGTGTCCATGGGGATAAAGGTTCAATCCCTGGCCTCACTCAGAGGGTTAAGGATCCGACATTGTCATAAGTTGTGGTATAGGTCACAGATGCAACTCGGATCCTATGTTGCCATGACTGTGGTGTAGGCTGGCAGCTGCAGGTGCAATTTGACCCCTAGCCTGGGAACTTCTGTATACTGCAGGTGTGGCCCTAAAAAGAAAAAAAAAATGGAAAAAGAAAACATTCCAGAAGGAATTTTTTTCCATTTAAGAAAAAAGGAATTATGAAAACTACTTAAATTGGAAATATTTAGACATCAAAATGATGCAGATTTTTAAATGTTTAAATACAGGGCCATTTATAAGTAACTTGGTTTCAAGAAAAAAACACCTTTATAAAATGGATAATTATATGTATCGTGTCGTGTGAAATGTTGTAGCCAATACTGTCAATAGCAGATAGCAAGAGTTATATTTTGCAATAGTAATAGCTTACTTGGCATCTCTATTTACAAAAAAATTTACTTTTGGAAAATGTAATTATGTGTTTTGAAGACATACTATGAATATTAACTTTCAGCTGCCTGACATATTTGTTGTCTTCTATAAAGCTTATTTTAAAATGGTATTTTACTTCAAACAGCAGGATAAATGGGCTCCAGGCAATTTCATACCTATTTTGTAAAGCTTATTTTGTAAAGTGTACAGAGCATATTACTTTGTTATAAAGATGTTATTGTCATGTGCATTTTCCACCCTGTTCTTAGCCAATAGCTATCACCTACTATCTCTTCAGATTATTAAGTGCCCCTGAACTCTCTTAAAGAAAGCTTTAATAGTCTGTCTAAACCGATTTTTATCATGTTGCTTTCAGAAGACAATTTTGACTAGAATAGGAAGTTTCTGTATCATGGTAAGCAAGAAAGGAAGAAAAGCAATTCATTAATAACTATAAAAAGATAGTTAAATAATTTCATGCTACATTGTACGATTTAAATTGCCCCAAGGAGTTCCCATTGTGGCTCAAAGGTAAGGAACCTGACTAGTATCCATGAGGATGCAGGTTTGATCCCTAGCTTCCTCAGTGGGTTAAGGATCTGGTGTTGCCATGAGCTGCAGCGTAGGTCATAGACAGGCATGGCTTGGATCTCATGTTGCTGTGGCTGTGGTGTAGGCCGGTGGCTGTAGCTCTGATTTAACTCCTAGCCTGGGAACTTCCATGTGCCGTGGGTACGGCCCTAAAAAGACAAAAAAAAAAAAAAATTGCCTGCAAATATTTATCATCAGTTTTGGTGATTCTAGATAAATATACAGCACAATAGTAACATGTAAAATCCAATGCTTTCCAAAAAAGTAAATGGCATACCACTGGTGGAACAAAATATTATTTTAGGAAACACAGAGACCAAACATTGCCTAGTTAGTAGTGAGAGACACATTTATATTAACATGTATGGTAATTTATCTACAAAAATGATCCCCAATGAGCCTTTCCTTCCTAATTTCAAGCTATTGTTTGTTACCTGCCACACTGAGTCTAGGTGAGCTGCTTTCACCCGTAAGATGTGGCAGAGGTGATGCTGTGTCATTTCCAGACCTAACCTTTAAGAAGACCTGAACCCTTCAACGTTTTGCGATTTAAAGGTCTGAACCACCAGTTCAGAAATCTGTTTTCCTTGATATGGGAACTATGCGATAAGACCATGTAGAAAAGCCATGTGAGGGGAGAAGATCTTGAGGCAGATCTTCACGCAGAGAGAAAGGCGCCCCCATCCCAGTGTCCCTGCTGAGCCCAGGGTCCTATCTGTCTGCCACGCTCAGTCAGGCAGGGGCTAGAAGCTTGGCAAAATGGATGAAGGGAGTCAAAATATCCAACCCTCAGTTAGAAAATAAGTCATAGGAATACAATGTACTGCATGGTGACTATAGTTCATTATACTGTATGGCAAATTTAAAAGTTGCTAAGAGAATAGATCTTAAAAGACCTCACCACAAAGAAAAAAATTGTATATCCATATGTTGTAACTAACCACTGGTAACTAGACTAAATGTGGTGATCATTTTATAATATTATCATGTGTGGGCAAAGTACCAATATAACTAGATTCATTCATTCTGTGAATCACTTCAGATGAAAATTCAAAATAAAAGTCTAACACAGGTCACATATCTTTCCAGGCATTAACCTTCAGCAGCCGATTAGAGAAGTTATTGTTTACTTTGCTGTCTCATCCCACATGCAAAGTTTTGATTCTCCAATTAACATAAAACTTTAAAAAGTAAAATCATTTTATTTCAAAATCTCACTTTCACCTATGCTAAACCAAATGTGCCTTTATCACTGATTCATCAAAAACATCATTTTTTTCCCCACTACTGAGTAATGTAATTTTGGTTGTGCAATTTTGCAAGTTGACTGGATTTAGCATTACTCGTATACTCTTTAACATAAAAGCTTGGTTTTAATCATATTTACATTTATAATCACTTTATTTATGGCAAGTGAGATCATTTCAAATGCATGGCAATGAAACAAAATTATTTTAAATACACATATTTAATAAAAGGTTACAAAATATAGAATAAGGAAATGTATAGATGGGACACATATACAGCTAAAAACTGTATAAGAATAATGCAAATGCTGATGTTTAGAAAACAGTCATCTAATAATGGATTATAAATAGTTGTGTTAAAATATAGAAATAATCAACTTAAGTTTTCTGAGGTAAAATTACCTTACTTTCTTTGGGACTTTTAATCATGCATAAATTTTGGAAATGCTAAGGATTTTAAAGCATTTCCAATTTTAAAAACTTGATTTTCTGACTCCTTATTAATAAACAAACTTTTAAAAATCTGAAAAAATGGATTGTGGAAAAAATTTATATAAAATTATTTGAATACTTATGTATTGTTTCTTTTTACTCTAAAAGATTTGTAATTACATAAATAAGTAAAATATTTTCCACCCATAGTAATTGTTATATTGTAACATTTTTTTCCCCACTCTAAATTGCTTTTTGAGGTTATACAAGAAGAGAAAACATTTTTTAACAAAATAATTTACTGTCACAAAAGTATACTTTCAACCATAACTGGCTTAAGACAGACAACTGGTTGTGTGAGGCAATTTTATTTATTTATTTACTTACTTACTTATTTAGTTTTTTTTAGAGCCACACCCATAGCATATTGACAGTTCCCAGGCTAGGGGTCCAATTGGAGCTGCAGTGGCCAATCTACACCACATCCACAGCAATGCCAGACCCGAGCCTCATCTGCAACCTACACTGAAGCTCAGAGCAACACTGGATCCTTCACCCACTGATCGAGGCCAGGGATTGAACCCATCTTCTCATGGATACTAGTCAGGTGCGTTACCACTGAGCCACAATGGGAACTCCACATGAGGCAATTTTAGAGGTGTCAAAAAGCCCTCTAACTGCCATAAAACTTTAGCAAAAGCTTCACTTTTTTTGACATAAACCAAAAATTTGCAAAAATAGTACAGAACATATGAATTCTAAGACTTCATAAAATTTGAATTCTTATTAAAACCTAAATAATCCTAAAAAGGCCATAATTTTCTCACTTGTTAGTTATCATTTGTAATTTAGCATGAAGCAAGTCTCTGAAAGCAGACTTTGACTAAGAAGAAGTAAGGGCTGATATTTTAACTGAATATCTGAGAGGAAAGTGAAGAATTTAAGGAAGGGAGGAACACATTAAAAAGTTAAAAATTTCACAATTTTATTCAGGGCTGGCCCAACAGTTAATCTAAAGTCAGTTTTAGTGGCATGTCACCAATTCTTGCAGCTCTTTGAGGATTCAAACTCCGAGCTTATACTAATTATTATGTTTTTAAAAAAACCTACAAATCAAAACTACAATGAGGTATCAGCCCACACCAGTCAGAATGACCATCATCTAAAAAGTCTATAAACAATAAAAGTGTGGAGAAAATAGCTCTGATGCGAACCCTCACCTGGGAACTTACGTATGCCTCAAGTGCAGCTGTAAAAAGAAAAAAAAAAAATAGAGATGTGTGCATATACACAGGTTAGTATACACACATATATTTCTTTATTGTGTCAGCTGAGAGAGCCTGAAAGAAATGATACCCTAGAGGCAAAGAGCATACCTAGAGCCCACATCTTGCTTTCTAATATTATTCACTGATAAAAGAAACTGGGGATCCTTAGGGAATAGCTGATTCCAGGCCTGGGGCAAGAAGTATGCAGGAAGTGCTTGGAGCATCTTTTAGTGTCAAAAAGTGCCCCTCCAAAAGGAAGCATTCCAAAAGCAAATAACCAAATCCCCACAGTTCACATCAATGGAAGGACATCAATAGGACACAGGAACCAGAATAATCTGAGCACAAAATGAATAAAGTGGTGTTGGATCATTCAAAACCTGTAGAAGGCAAAGGTGGAAAATAAATTTTCATTAATCCATGAGGCTAGAAATGATTAAATGAGTTGAAGCAGATAGACATTTCCTGGACTGAAAAATTCTAAGTAATTTAAGCAGATTTCCTGCTCTACTTCAATCTGGGCTGGATCTAGTGACTTCCTTCCACAGGAGACTTCCAGTTTGGAAAGGAACACAGTGCAGCTTTATGGGAGGGAAGTCTGACAAACCTTTCCTGAGCCAGATGACTAAGGATGATGTCCACGGTAACAAGTAGATTTGATAGAACATATTCTTGATGAGAGATGGTGAGAATGGCATTTTCACTCTGTGATCTTCCTCTCCAAAATGAATAACCCAGTTCTAATCATGAGAAAATCATCAGACAGATTCCCATAGAGGAGAATCCTACAGCACTGGCCAATACTCCTCAAAGTCAGCAAAACCAAGGAAAAATCTGAGAAGCTGTCACAACCATGAAGAGCCTAGAGGCTTATGACCAACTAAAGGTGATATCAGATCCTAGATAAGATTCTGGAACCAAAAGTACACTAAGCAAAAACTAAGTAAATGCAAATTAAGTATGCCCTTTAGTTAGTGTTAATGTATCAGAATAAGTTGATTTGTTGAGACAAATATACCTTACTGATGGAACATGTGAATAAAAGGGAAAACTGGGTTTAGGCATGTTAGAATGCTCTGTACTCTTTTTGCAATTTTCCTATAAACCTCAAGCCATTCCAGAATTAAATTTTATTTCAAAAAATCACAATGGTAGAGGATCTTTAAAATTTGGATAAGCAGTGTTCTCTGGTGCCTCGGTGGGTTAAGGATCTGGCATTTTTACTTCTGTGGTTCAGGTTGCTGCTGCAGTGGGTGTTTGATCTCAGGCCTCAGACCTTCTGCATGCTGCAGGCATGGCCAAAAAAAAAAAAAAAAAGAGGATAAGCACATGAATGGCAAGTTTCTACATCTGCACATCTGGAATTTCTTTCAACATTTTTGATTAACGGGGGTATTTTCTTCCCATGCTTGTGGAGGCCTTTTCTCAAATCGTGATCCGAGGACCACAGGCAAAAGAACTGCATAGGGTGCTCACAAGAAACAGTGATTCCTGTGGCCAGTCCTGCAACTTTGGGTAAGGATCACAGCATAGGGGAATGTGGGGCACCAGGGAACTAAAAATTTAAATATTTAACAAGATCTTCAGTGTAGCCCCTGTCATCATAATTTCTTATTATTGAGGAGATAAATTCTAAAGGTCTCTTACAATAATGAAAGTGCATTTTGTTCACATATGAATTGCCCATCTCTTTTCTTTTGAACATTAAATGATTAATACAAAGCCTGTGTTTACACATGTGTATATGAATTTTGAGTAACTTTTACAATCCGGCTAGCATACTCTTTACTTGGTATATTAATTAATTCTGTTTTTCTAACTTGCTTTATGTAAATTCACTAATGGCAATTGTTTAGGGATTCTATACATAGGCACCTTTTAAAAAAAAGCAGTTTTGTCACTTACATGCATTCATATGCTTCATAATTTTTCAGGAAACTTTGTAAATAGCCATTTTATTTTATTATTATTATTTTTTTTTATTATTTTTTATTTTCCTTCACCCACAGCATATGGAAGTTCCCGGGCCAGGGATGGAAACTGCTCTGCGATTGCTACCTGCACCACAGCTGCGGCAATGCTGGATCCTTAACCCACTGCTCCACAAGGGAACTTCCTTCAATGTCAATTAGGAAAAATCCTAACAAAGCACGGATTACTCCATCAAACAATTAATTTTCAATGAACTCGTATTTTAAGACCAGATGGTGATCATTTCTTGGTATGTGTATATATGTCTCTTTTTTAATTTAGAATATATCCTTGGTTTAATGGTATTTCATTTCTATGGAAAGTCTAATGGGTCTTGAAAGTCCTCATCTCAGTTGTTAGATTGTTTTTTACTTTGTTTTTGCTTAGGTATTGCTATTTTTTTCCTTCAACTAAATTTTCAACAATTCAGATGTGTAATATATTTTAAATTACAAATCTAAACATGTCCTACAATGCCCTAGAACTGGTAAATGATTCATTTTGTACAGAAGCAATATCGCCATGAAATCAGCATCTTCTTTTATTTATGCCTGGGTTGTGAGGACACTGATTAAAAAAAAGCTAGAGTTTAGCAAGCAGCAGTAATCATGGAAGGTAGTTTTGTTTTTAGTGTTATTTATACACAAACCTTTCTATTTCTCTTGTAAATCATTATGACTTTCTGTAATACAGAATTCAGATTTTAGGCAGTACTTAAAAGTATATATTTGGAGGTAAATGAAAAGTAAAAGTTTTAGTTGTATTGTTTGGTTGATTGGTTCCCATTTTCAAATTTCTCCTTCATCCCCAGAGAAAAACCCCAAACAAAATACTAATATCTTTTTCTTATATCAGTGTAAATGTTGTATTACTAGCCTGCAAAGTTCAAGTGATTAAAAAAAGACCAGCAGCCTTTTTAGGACATACCAAATACTTCTAAGTTCCTTGCTCCCAGGTGAATGGGAAGCTGACCATTTCACTTGAGCTTCCTTGATGGTAGAACTGCAAGAGCCAGGAAAATCAGGGGCTGAGGCCACAGAATGAAGGAGCAAGCTTCCCTTTAGCTACACATGCTGGAAGAAAGTCTATGAAAGCACTGAGGATTTGATACCTGTCAGATGCATTCACCCAATGTTAGCTGGACATTCTTGGTGGTGTTTTCTGTTAATTAAATTTCATCATGAAAATTTCCATGATCTCAATAATTTCAGTCATTGGGTATCAGAAGACTCAGGCTACTAACCTGTCATTCACTCCTTTCAGTAGACAGAGAATCAGTTGGAAAATGCAGATGCAAGAAGAGCTCCTGGAATGGGAAGAGGTCTGCTAAAGTAGGAACCATAATGTAGACATACATGACCTTCCTTGTTTGTCTCTGAAGGAGACTTGGCCAGGAGACAGATAATCAGAAAAAGCAAGAATGAAGGTCTCTAGGCAGTGATCCCAGTAACAGCCTAGACTAAGGGAAAGAGAAAATCCCCTAGAACAAGGAGTGGTAAGTAAGTGCCTACAATCAACCAGTGCTTCTGCTGCCTGACTGGTAAAGGAGAGTCAGGTGTTATAAAAAAAAAAGGCTAGGGAATGAGCAGGTATGGGGGCGGGGGTGGAAAGGATTCACAAAACAGATTATCTCACTGGTGATGACACTGGCCAATTAAGATTACATTCACAGCAAGTTCAGCTTCCACCTTAGATTCCTACCACAGATCCTTTATGAGCAGAAAATCTCCTAGCAGTTGGTGTTTGCATTGTCTTGAGCTCAGCCTTAATAAATTTCTCTTGCTTTATCAACTTGGACTTGTTGTTCCTCCCTTGGCACACCTAACAGCGGCTAAGGTTGAAACTGAATCTGAAAACACCTCTGACTCAAACCAGCCTAAACCCAGAGTGGGCCTTGAACCCATGCTTTTTTAATTAGAATCACTCACCTGGTGTTACTGAGGCTCAGGTTCTTTGTGTCTCAGTGCAGAAGGAATTTAGCAAGAGACAAAGAGATATTCAAGAAATAGATTTATTAAGACAGGACACTTGTGAAGGACACAAGTGGGCAGATGAAAAGGATCTGCCCTGAGGATTTGGTGGGCTACATATTTATAAGCCAGGGAAAGTGGGGAGGGAGAAAAGACCACCTTCTTCATTCTTTGAGTAGAAGTCAGGCTTACATCATTAGCTTCTTCTTCGTGTTGGGTAAGAGAGTTTTTGACCCTATGAGGTCAAACTAGGACTATCGTGGTGCCTATTCAAATCAGAAGGGTGGTAACATATGCTAAAATACGTTTCATCTTCTCATGTTTCCATATGAGGAGGGTCTCCTACTTTGGAATGTCATCTTTCCTTTAAATTCCTATCCTTGGTCCTAAAGATTATTATCTTACTGAACCTGAATGCAGGCCACATATGTTTCACTTAATGACCCGAGGCGTATCACATGCTTTTCTTTATGGTTTTATAGTTAAGCAAGCCTGCTTCATTCCATGACATTCTGATAATTTTCTTGAGTGATTATTAACTGAAAGTGGTCTCCCAAAGTTCCCGAGGTATCCCTCTCTATCTGTGTTCCCCAGCTGGGACTTATACAACTACCCATGTATCTTAGTCTATCTCTATCAAAACTACAAGGAAATCAGGTATTAAAACAAAGTTTGGATCATAGACTTAGGCACAAGTGACACCACCTTGGGCCTATGGACTTCTCTTTGACAAACTTAAATAAGCTTTGATATATATTCCTATGCAGGCACCACATGATTCAAGGGGTTATAAAACCAAGAGAGAGCATATCCAAATTGAGTAATTTAAGGTTTAGGGATAATTGCAATTTCTAAAATAATTATTAACAACCATATACTCCCTGACAATAACTGTGGCTAGGAAAACCCTGTGCTGCTGCTGGTGGTAACAGTTTACATGGTCACTGAAGGGGAGAAAGGACAAGGTAGACAGACTCTCTTTATTAATTTCCTTTTTTTCTGTTAATGAAGTAAAATTTAATGTCTGTTTTGCCACAGAGAGTTTGTTAATGAAATGCAATTTTTTTTATTGGAATGTGAAGGGATGGGTAATAATGAAGGAATTTGCTGACCATCATCGTTTAAATAATAATGACTAACATTGTTCCCATGTCCATGCTTCTGTTGCAAAGCAGCCCCACTGGGGACCATTTTCCTTAAGACAGTGGCAGTGGTGGTGAATCAAGATTTCCAATGGTCCCCTGTCTTTGCCTCCTGGAAGCAACAGTATTAAAACTGGATAGTCAGGAATGAGCTCATTTTCCCTACTATGCTGGTTCTCTGGCATTTTTGGTCTTGGTCAATGATGGCCCATCCACCTTGTCACAGAATCCAGGAGCTTAGAACTTAGCATAGACCTCAGGCTTTAGCACCTCATTGTAATAAAACTGTCCATGCTGTTGAGTCAAGCTCTTAAAGATCCCAATCATCCATCCCCTTTGTTTGACATGCAGTATGACAACCCTTATTTTCCCAATCTGGACCAGACCGTGGTTTCCTGACATTCCAACCTCCAGGCTTGATTTTCTTCCAAATATCTACAATTCAAAGTTTACCAGAGTAATCTTATAAAGTTGCAACACTTCTTATTTTCTTGCTTAAAATGCAACATATTTCTTCAGTTCCTCAGTCAAGTCTCAATAACTCAACTCCTAAGCAAACACCTTCCTTAGTCAGACTCCTCCTTATTTCTTCAATTGTATTACCAACTTCTTTATGCTCCAGCAGTATCAAATGGCTTACCTTTTCTTGTACATAGGTATCTGCTTTTTTACTATGGGGAGTTCTCTCTTCTAGGAATTCTCTTGTTCCTCATTTGCTTTGCAAAGTTGTATTCACCCTCTACGATCCTTCAATTTTCTACTCAAATTTGACCTCTTCTCTGGGCCCTTCACTGCCACAAAACAAACAAAAAAAAGAAAGTTTACTTTTTTCCTTGTCTACTTCCCCGCCTTGTACCTACCTTTGTTAAGTCACATATCACACTATTTAGATTTTTTTTTTTGGATTGTTTCTTTCTGCTAGAGTGTGAAGATGTACTTAATAATCTTAGTACTTGCGGTATTTTACTTAAGTTCTTAACCACTCAGCCATCCCGGTGATAGTACTTGCAGTATTTTAAAAGTGCTTCCTCATGTATGAAGTTCTCAGTATCTCTTTATGGAATTAAAGATTTGTCTTAGAGCTCATGAGAGAATAAAGGGTCATTACAGATAGATGAAATGTTGGGAGTTATCAAAGTTGAGTGTATGCTGGAAATGGTGGTAACTTTTGTATAAATGGACCATGTGGTCATAAGTACTAGGCAGTGGTGGTATTTGTTGGGGATAGATTTTAAAAGATCTTATATGACAAATGTAGGAGGCTCCAGAAATAACCTAAATAATCTGGAATAATTTTGAAATAATCTAGAGCCTGACTTTATCAGAGGCAAATTCAAGGTGATTTCATGAACATTTCTGGGAATAGTGCCCATACTGGTTAGGTGACCTGAGTAGGGAGAATAATGGAAGATTCCTCAGTGTTTTCAGCTTGAGAAACCTGGTAGATTATGACATCATTATCTGAGATAAAGAATATAGAGGGTTGACCAAAACTAGGAGACCTTTTTTTTTTTCAGATAGGGAATTTCAAATACATGACAGGTATAGAGCATGGTGGTTATCTGCATACAAATGAAGGTTGAGTATGTTGAGATCTTACTGTCATTGAGACTTGGACAACTTCTGCAAAAAGATTCTATTCCCTAGATACCAGAAGGAATTTTGAAGAGGAGTGGTGTACTGCCGCCTCTGCCCTAAGATCACCCTTCTTGGCCTTCTTGAAAAATGTCAAAATAAACAACAAAACACACACACACATATATATATTCCCTGACAATATATACATGTTTTGTTTTTGGCAACTGAAAAAAAGTCTCTCTGTGAAGCCTTAGAGCACCTAAAAAAAACAGTCAGAACTTTACTGTTGGGCAAAGGCTTGAACTTCATAAGAGAAATAGTGGAATTAACACGCATTGGTGAATACATCTGGGAACCACTTGGAATAGAATTCCCATTCCCAAATACATATCTAAAGGACCTAAACACAAAACAACATCATGAAAAGTAAAGTACCAGACAAGGGCCTTTATTTTAGTGAAAGTCCAATCTGAAACACAAAACAACATCATGAAAAGTAAAGTACCAGACAAGGGCCTTTATTTTAGTGAAAGTCCAATCTGATAAGTTAACTCGGAATAGTATTACCTAGGCAAGGTTTCAGTTGTCTTCTCCGTGATGTCACTATCCAGAAAGTTTACTTGATGAGATTGTTTATAAATACCACTGTGCTTCTTTATAAAGTTTGACTCACTTTAAAAAAAAATTTATTGGAGTAGAGTTGATTTACAATGCTGTGTTAGTTTCAGGTGCACAGCAAAGTTAATCTGTCATATATATAGCCATTCTTTTTCATATTCTTTTCCCATATAGATGATTGCGGAATATTGAGTTTCCTGGGCTGTATAGCAGGTCCTTGTTGGTTATCTATTTTATATATAGTAGTATGTTTATGCTAATATCAACATCCTAATTTATCCCCCCACCCCAACTGACTCACTTTTAAGTGCCCAAAACAAAGGAAATTATGTTTAAGCTATCGTAAAGACAAATCTCATTTCAAGACAAGGCATACAAAACCATTAGCATATGACATATTTATATGTTAAAAAGACCTCTTGGCCGTGATGGAAGGTAATATAAGAAAAGGAATGCATTTATAAGTATGACTGGGTCACTTAGCTGGACAGCAGAAGTTGGCACCACATTGTAAATCAACTGTAATTTAATAAATACATTTTAAAATTTTAAATAAATGAATAAAAAAAAACCTTTTTGTCTTAGAGGAATGTAATCACTCTTGGACATAACTTTATTTCATATACAACACATTTAGTCTTTCCATGAGCATTTACTGTCAAGTTTATTAGGAACTGAAAATATAGAATGAACAAATTTTCTGTCTTCTAAGCTAACTGATGGCTGTGTTTTCAACTCTTTCTTGTAGAGTATGGATTCCAGTTTCTGCATCATTCTGCTTGTCTTACTCTGGACATATCTCATTTTCTTATCCATTAACTTAAAATATAACTAGCAGGTTGAATTTGAACCCTTTGACCATTGGCTGAGATCAGCTTGAAATCTCAGTTTCCCATTTCAGAAAGACCTTATATCTGCTAATGAAATTGTCTTTCATTACACGTTCAGTTCAATGTGCCTACTTTTGCTTCACATTCAGTTGATATTAAGCTTGTCGTTTTAAAAAGTGAATTGTCAATCAAATTTCTCCATTGGCTTAATCAAGAGACCTTTTAAAATTTTAAGAAGAAACATTCTAATAAGAGGCCCTAACACTGTACTCCTATGAAGTTCTATACTGTGGTTAGCTCATTGTCTGAACATGCTGTGACCACTATGAGTAGTTCATTGGTCCTTTGCTGTGGTGCCTGTCTTAGATGCATTGTGGCCTTGGAGATTCAACCAGCTTGGCTTCTTGATTCCATCAAGTGACAAAATCCAGTTGAATGAAGGACATGAGAGAACTGTATTCTCTGCAACTATTGACTTTCCTGCCTGCTATCCTCAGTGACTGACATATGGCATTCATCAACACTTGTTGGGATAAAATTGTGTAAATAAATATGATTTCAACTAGTCAGACTACCATCAACCTTACTAATGTTTTCTCAGGTCAGTCTCCCAAAGCAACAGAAATCAGAGCAAAGATCAACCAA
>PVHT021183608.1:15883645-15925850 GCA_004024745.2 Catagonus wagneri | reverse complement strand
TTTGGCATGTTGACTATTTTGAATTAAAGTTATTTAAGAACCAACCAGTGTGAGAAGGACACTATGACTTCCTTTGTCCCCCTGGAGGCAAGAAGTAAACCTATGTGGAGGATACCCTCCCAGTACCAGGAAGTAGAAAGCATTTTTCTCATCAGAGATGGGGATTCGGGGCCAAGAATACCGTATTCAAAGCTCCTGCTTACTTCATTAATTTGCTACCCCAAGCCCAAACCCCTTTTCCTTGTCAATTTCTCACAAAGTTATAGTTTCCTTGCCTGAAAGGTATAAAAGCTGCCTGCTTGGGTCACTTCTTTTAGTCTCATTTTTATAGATTCACATATATACAAAATACAATTTGTTTTTCTCCTGCTAATCTGTCTTATCTCAATTATTAGACCCACTGAAGGATATACAAGGGCAGAAGAAAAGTTCCCTCCTCCCTAGAGTACTACATGAATTCCTGAAAATTAAGCTACCTTCCCAGTATTTGTAAGCTGCTTCTGATCTAGTCCATAATCCTACCTTTTTACAAGTTAGGTCTTGAGGAGTTCCTGTTGTGTTGCAGTGGAAATGAATCTGACTAGTATCCTTGAGGATGCAGGTTGGATCCCTGGCCTCACTCAGTGGGTCAATGATCCAGAATTGCCATGAGCTGTGGTGTAGGTCGCATATGCAGCTTGGATCCCACATTGCTGTGGCTGTGGTATAGGCCGGCAGCTGTAGGGAACTTCTATATGCTGTGGGTATGGCCCTAAAAAGCAAAATAATAATAATAACAAATAAAAATCAAGTTAGTGCTTGAGAATTTATGCTTTATGCCTCTATATTTGTTTATACTAATGAGCGGCTTCTTTTTTTAAATGATTTATTAAATCACTTTTTTCAGAGTCCTTTGCAGAATTTTCCTGGGAACCAATAGGAATATGGCCATATTTCATATCACAACTTTTTCTTTATCCCCTTTTGAAAAAATGCTATGGTGATATTGGTAAATCTAAAGTCACCCACCACTTCTCCCCATAGCCAGGATATAAAAAAAAGATTATTGACAATATTTCTTCTATTGTATCTGAGAGTTCACTTGGTATACTTTAACACAGTGTAAATGCTTGAGGATGACTTACTGTAGCTCATCATCATTAGACTTCAGATATCACTTAACGTTTCTAAAATGTTTCTGTGTTGCAGAATTTTCTCTTTGATTAGAAAAATAATAGTAAACAAGGAGTTTGTGGCTCAGTGGGTTAAGTATCTGGTGTTGTCACAGCACCAGCTAGGATCACTGCTGTGCTGCGGATTTAATCCCTGGCTCAGGAACTTCTATATGCTATGGGTGCAGCCAAAAGATTAAGAAAAAAATTACTAACATTAAAAAGACAAGTAGTTTGTTACCATTATGCCATCTACCTAAATGATTTTGCTTAGGCCATCTTTGGTCTTACTCTATTTTTAAATTTTTTGATTAAGTAATATACGCTGTTTCTTTAACATAGTGCTATTGTGCACATAATACACCACAGTATAGTGTAAACATTTATATGTGCTGGGAATCAAAAAAATCTATATGACTCACCTTATTGTGATATTTGCTTTGTTGTGGTGGTCTGGAATCAGACTATATTATTTCGAAGAGACGCCTATATTTTATTTTATTTTTTCCATTATACCCAGCTGTACAGCGTGGTGACAGGGTTACACATACATATATGGATTCATCACAAGTGGTTAGACATAGTTCCCAGTGCTATACAGTAGGATCTCCTTGCTTTGCCTGCCCAGAGGCAATAGTCTACAACTATTAACCCCAGACGCCCCTACCATCCCACTCCCTCTCCCACCGTTTTGGCAACCACAAGTCTGTCCTCCAAGTCCTTGATTTTCTTTTCTGCATAAAGGTTCATTTGTGCAGTATATTAGATTCCAGATATTAGTGATATCATATGGTATCTGTCTTTCTCCTTCTGACTTACTTCACTCAGTATGAGGGTCTCTAATTCCATCCATGTTGCTGCAAATGATACTATTTTATTCTTTCTTATGGCTGAGTAGTATTCCATTGTATATATATACCACATCTTCCTAATCCAATCATCTGTCTATGGACATTTGGGTTGTTTCCATGTCTTGGTTATTGTGAATAGTGCTGCAATGAACATGCGTGTGCAGGTGTCTTTTTCGAGGAAAGTTTTGTTGGGATATATGCCCAGGAGTGGGATTGCTGGGTCATATGGTAGTTCTATGTACAGTTTTCTAAGGTACCTCCATACTGTTTTCCATAGTGGTTGTACCAGCTTACATTCCCACCAACATTGCAGGAGGGTTCCCTTTTCTCCACACCCCCTTCAGCGATTGTTGTTTGTGGCCTTGTTAATGATGGCCATTCTGACTGGTGTGAGGTGGTATCTCGTAGTAGTTTTGATTTGCATTTCTCTAATCATCAGTGATGTTGAGCATTTTTTCATGTGCTTGTTGGCCATCTGCATTTCTTCTTTGGGGAACTGTCTATTTAGGTCCTTTGCCCATTTTTCAATGGGGTTGTTGGTTTTTTGCTGTTGAGCTGTGTAAGTTGTTTACATATTTTTGAGATTAAGCCCTTGTCAGTTGCATCATTTGACACTATTTTCTCCCATTCTGTAAGTTGTCTTTTAGTTTTCTTTTAGGTTTCCTTGCTGTGCAAAAGCTTGTCAGCTTGATTAGGTCCCATTGGTTGATCTTTGCTTTTATTTCTGTTGCTTTGGAAGACTGACCTGAGAAAACATTGGTAAGGTTGATGTCAGAGAATGTTTTACCAATGTTTTCTTCCAGGAGTTTAATGGTGTCTTGTCTTATATTTAAGTCTTTAAGGCATTTAGAGTTTATTTTTGTGCATGGTGTGAGAGTGTGTTCTAGTTTCATTGATTTGCATGCAGCTGTCCAAGTTTCCCAGCAATGCTTACTGAAAAGACTGTCTTTTTCTGATTTTATGTTCTTGCCTCCTTTGTCAAAAATCAATTGGCCGTAGGCATCTGGGTTTATTTCTGGGTTCTCTATTCTGTTCCATTGGTCCGTATGTCTGTTTTGGTACCAGTACCACACTGTCTTGATTACTGTGGCCCTGTGATATTGCCTGAAGTCTGAGAGAGTTATGCCTCCTGCTTGGTTTTTGTTCTTTAGAATTGCTCTGGCGATTCTAGGTCTTTTGTGGTTCCATACAAATTTTTGGATTGTTTGTTCTAGTTCTGTGAAGAATGTCTTGGGTAATTTGATAGGGATTGCATAGAATCTGTAGATTGCTTTGGGTAGTATAGCCATTTTTTACAATATTAATTTTTCCAGCCCATGAACATGGAATATCTTTCCATTTCTTTATATCTTCTTTGATCTCCTTGATTAATGCTTTGTAGTTTTCTGCATATAAGTCTTTCACCTCCTTGGTCAGGTTTATTCCCAGGTATTTGATTTTTTGGGGTGCTATTTTAAAAGGTAAAATATTTTGGTATTCTTTTTCTAGTATTTCATTGTTAGTATACAGAAATGCAATTGATTTCTGAAGGTTAACCTCATATCCTGCTACTTTGCTGAATTTGTCTATGAGTTCAAGTAATTTTGGAGTTGAGTCTTTGGGGTTTTCTATATAAAGTATCATGTCATCTGCACAGAGTGACAGTTTTACCTCTTCTCTTCCTATTTAGATGCCTTTTATTTCTTTTGTTTGTCTGATTGCTGTAGCTAGGACTTCCAATACTATGTTGAATAATAGTGGTGAGAGTGGGCATCCCAGTCTTGTTCTGGATTTTAGTGAGAAGGCTTTCAGATTTTCTCCATTGAGTATTATATTTGCCGTGGGTTTATTGTAAATGGCTTTTAATATGTTAAGAAATGGATATTCCCACTTGGGTAAGAGTTTTGATCAAGAATGGATGTTGGACTTTGTCAAATGCTTTTTCTGCATCTGTTGAGACAATCATGTGGTTTTTGACTTTTCTTTTGTTAATGTGGTGTATGACGTTGATTGATTTGCATATGTTGAACTATCCTTGTGCACCTGGGATGAATCCCACCTGGTCGTGGTGTATGATCTTTTTGATATGTTGTTGGATTCGTTTGGCTAAAACTTTGTTGAGAATTTTTGCATCTATATTCATCAAAGATATTGGCCTATAGCTCTCGTTTTTTGTGGTGTCTTTGTCTGGTTTTGGAATTAAGGTGATGCTGGCATCCTAGAATGTCTTTAGGGGTGTTCCTTCTTCTTCAACCATTTGGAAAAGTTTAAAGAGAATGGGTATGAGTTCCTCTTTATATGTTTGGTAGAATTCACCTGTGAAGCCATCTGGTCCTGGACTTTCATTTGTAGGGAGTGTTTTGATGACATACTCAATTTCTTTTCTAGTGATTAGTCTGTTCAGTTGATGTGTTGCTTCCTGAGTCAGTTTTGGCAGGGTGTAAGTCTCTGAAAAGTTGTCCATTTCTTCTAGGTTATCAAATTTGTTGGCATACAATTGTTCATAGTATTCTCTCACGGTTTTCTGTGTTTCTGTAATATCCGTTGTGACTTCTCCTTTTTCAGTTCTTATTTTGTTTATTTGGGTTTTTTCTGTCCTCTTCTTGGTGAGTCTAGCCAGAGGTTTGTCAATTTTGTTTACCTTTTCAAAGAACCAGCTCTTGGTTTTATTAATTTTTTTCTATTGTTTTTTGAATCTCTATTTTATTGATTTCCTCTCTGATCTTAATGATTTCCTTCCTTCTGCTGACTTCAGGATGTTTTTGTTCTTCTTTTTCTAATTCATTCAGGTGATAGGTTACGTTGTCAGTTTGAGATTTTTCTTCTTTTTTGAGGAAGGCCTGTAATGCTATGAACTTCCCTCTGAGTACTGCTTTTGCGGCATCCCATAGATTTGGCGTTGTTGTGTCTTCATTATCATTTGTCTCAAGGTATTTTTTAATTTCCTTTTTGATTTCCTCATTGACCCAATCATTTTTTAATAGCATGTTGTTTAGTCTCCATATAGTATGTTTTTTCTCGTCTCCTTTCCTGTGGTTGATTTCTACTTTCATGCCTTTGTGGTCAGAGAAGATACTTGGAATAATTTCTATACTCTTAAATTTGTTTGGGTTAGCTCTGTGCCCCAGTATGTGATCTGTCCTTGAGAATGTTCCATGTGCACTTGAGAAGAATGTATATTCTGATTTTTTTTTGGATGTCATGTCCTGAAAATGTCAGTTAGGTCTAACTTTTCTATTGTGTTATTTAGGATCTCTGTTGCCTTACTGATTTTCTGCCTAGAGGATCTGTCCATTGATGTGAGTGGAGTGTTAAAGTCTCCTACTATTATTGTATTGCCATCTATTTCTCCTTTTATGTCTGACAGTACTTGCTGTAGGTACTTGGGTGCTCGTATATTTGGGGCATATATGTTGACGATTGTAACATCCTTTTCTTGAATGGATCCTTTAACCACTAAATAGTGTCCTTCTTTGTCTTTCTTTATGGCCTTCATCTTAAAGTCTGTTTTGTCTGATATGAGTATGCCACTCCTGCTTTCCTTTCTTGTCCATTGGCATGAAATATCTTTTCCTATCCCCTCACTTTCAATCTATCTGTGTCCTTTGCCCTAAGGTGAGTCTCTCATAGGCAGCAGATTGTAGGTGTTTGCTTTTTTATCCATTCTGCCACTCTGTGTCTTTTGGTTGGAGCCTTTAGTCCGCTGACATTTAAGGTGATTATTGATAGATATTCATTTATTGCCATTTTAGACCTTGCTTTCTGCTTGCTTCTATGTTTCTCTTTTCTTCTTTTCTGTTTTTGTTTGGATGGTTTCCATTTATTTTATGCTTGAGTGCTTTTCTATTCACGATTTGTGGATGTGATGTTCCCTTTTGATTTGTGGTTGCCCTGTTTTTTAAATATTTTAAAATCTTATTTCTGCTTGCTGTGGCCTGATAGCCATATAGGCTTAAACACATTATTAAAAGAAAAAAATTTAAAAAAAGAAAAAATAGAAAAAAAAATTTTTAAAGAAATAGAAACAAAAAAAACCCCTAGGAAACATCAACAAAACTAAAAGCTGGCTGTTTGAAAAGATCAACAGAATTGATAAACCCTCAGCCAGACTTATTATGAAAAAAGAGAAAGAACTCAGATCAATAAAATTGGAAATTAAAAGGAGAAATTATGATGGACGTCGCAGAAGTAGAAAGGATCATAAGAGAGCAGTACAAGCAACCATATGCCAATAAAATGGACAACCTAGAAGAAATGGGCAAATTCATAGGAAAGAGTCTTCCAAGACTAAACCAAGAACAAATTAGAAAAGACGAATGTATCAATCACAAGTACTAAAATTGAAACTGTGATTAAAAAAATTTCCACAAACCAAGTCCAGGACCAGATGGTTTCACAGGCGAATTCTATCAAACATTTAGAGAAGAGCTAACACCTATCCTTCTGAAACTATTCCAAAAAATTGCAGAGGAAGGAATACTCTCAAACTTAATCTGTGAGGCCACTATCACCCTGATACCAAAACCAAAGATACCACAAAAAAAATTACAGGCTGATATCACTGATGAACATAGATGCAGAAATCCTCAACAAAATACTATCAAACCAAATCCAACAATACATTAAAAGGATTGTACACCATGATCAAGTGGGATTTATCCCAAGGATGCAAGAATGTTTTAGTATCTGCAAATCAATCAGTGTGATACATCACATTAAGAAACTGAAGAATAAAAACCATATGATCCTCTCAATATATGCAGAAAAAGCTTTTGACAAAATCCAACACCCATTTCTGATAAAAAAAAACACTTCAGAAAGTGAGCATAGAGGGAACCTACTTCAGTATAATAAAGGCCATATATAACACACACAGCTAACATCATTCTCAATGGTGAAAAGCTGAAAGAATTCCCACTAAGATCATGAAGAAAAGGAAGTCCACTTTCAACACTAGTATTCAATGTAATGTTGGAAGTCCTAGCCAAAATTAAATACAGAGAAATAAAAGGAATCCAAATTGGAAAGGAAGAAGTAAAACTATCACTGTTTGCAAATGATATGATACTATACATAGAAAATCCTAAAGATGCTGCCAGAAAACTGTTAAAGCCCATCAATAATTTAGTAAAGTTGCAGGATACAAACCTAATACACAGAAATCGACTGCATTTCTACATGATAACAACGAAAGATCACAAAGAAAAATTAGCAAAGCAATCCCACTTACTATCACCTCAAAAAGAATAAAATACCTGGGAATAAACCTACTTAAGGAAACAAAAGACCTGAACTCTGGAAACTATAAGATGCTGATGAAAGAAATCAAAGAGGACACGAAGAAATGGAAAGACATAACATGTTCTTGGATTGGAAGAATCAGTATTTTCAAAATGACTGTACTACCCAGGGCAATCTACAGATTCAATGCAATCCCTATCAAATTACCAAGGATATTTTCTTATCAGAACTAGAACAAAGTATTTTAAAGTTTATTTGGAGGCACAAAAGATCCAGAATAGCCAAAGCCATCCTGAAAAAGAAAAATGGAGCTGGAGGAATCAGGCTCCCTGACTTCAGATTATACTGCAACACTACAGTCATCAAAACCATATTGTGCTGCCACAAAATCATAAATACAGATCAGTGGAACAGGATAGAAAGCCCAGAATTAAACCCACACACCTACAGTCACCTAATCTATGATTAAGGAGGTAAGAATACACAATGGAAAAAAGACAGTCCCTTCAATAAGTAGTGCTGGGAAAACTGGACAGCCACATGTTAAAAAATGAAATTAGAACACTTGCTAACACCATAAACAAAAATAAACTCAGAATGGATTAAAGACCAGACCGAAATGTAAAACTCTTAGAGGAAAACATAGGCTAAACACTCTCTAACATACACCACAACGATATCTTCTCAGATCCACCTCCTAGAGTAATGACAATAAAAACAAAAACAAACAAATAGACTTAATTAAACTTAAAATTTTCTGCATAGCAAAAGGAAGCCTAAACAAAGTGAAAAGTCAGCCCACAGAATGGGAGAAAATATCTGGAAATGAAGTGACTGACAAGGGATTAATCTCCAGAATTTATAAACACCTCATGCAGCTCAATACCAAAACAAACAAACAATCACATCAAAAAAATGGGCAGAAAATCTAAACAGACATATCTCCAAAGAATATATACAGATGGCCAAAAAACACGTGAAAAGATGTTCAACATCACTAATAGTTAGAGAAATGCAAATCAAAACCACTAAGAGGTACCACCTACACCAGCCAGGATGACCATCATCAAAGGTCTACAAGCAATAAATGCTGGAGCAGTTGTGGAGAAAAGAGAACCCTATTGCACTGTTGGTGGCAATTTTTAATTGATGCAACCACTATGGAAAATAGTATGGAGATTCCTCAGAAAACTAAAAATAGAATTACTGTTTGATCCAGCAATCCCATTCCTGGACATCTATCCAGAGAAAATCATGACTTGAAAAAATACATGTACTTCAGTGTTCCTTGCAGCAATATATATAATAGCCAAGACATGGAAGCAACCTAAATGTCCATCAACAGAGAAATGGATAAAGAAGATGTACATTTGAGATTGGATTAAGTTGGTGGAATGGAAGGACTGGACCTCAACTTCTCTCCCAAAAAACAGCAAAACTACAATCAAATGCCAAGTAACCTTCAACCAAATGGACTGTAAACTTCCAAAAAATATACTCTGCTCCAGAAGACAAAAAGGAGACCACATCAAGAGGTAGGAGGGGCGATTACATGATAGAAGCAACCCCATACCTCCCGGGTGGGAAGCCCCACAGACTGGAAAGTAACTGCATCACGGAGACTCAGCTACAGGACTGAGAGTTCTGAGCTTCATGTCAAATCCCCACACCTGGGGATCGGGCACAGGGAGAAAGAGCCCCCGGAGCATCTGGCATTGAAGGCCAGCGGGGCTCATGTGCAGGAGCTCCACAGGACTGGGGGAAACACAGACCCCATTCTTGAAAGGCACACACAGACCTTCACGTGCACTGGGTCCCAGGGCAAAGCAGTCTCCATAGGAATCCAGGTGGAACATGACTGCAATTCCTGGAGGATCTCCTGGGAAAACAGGGGTGACTGTGTCTTGTGGTGAGGGAAGGGCATTGGAGGTGAAGCTCTTGGGGACATTCAGCAGCCTGCATTTCTCTGGAGGTGGCCATTCCTGGGAAAATCTGGTCCCTCCCATCAGCACTGAGAAGCCCCAGGCCAAACAATAATCCAGGTGGGATCTCAGCCCCACCCATCAGTAAACAGGCTGCCTAAAGAACCCTCAGGCACACAGCTAGCCCCTAATCTCATCCAGAGACAAAGCCCCATCCATCAGAGGGAGAGGAATCAACCCTACCTACCAGTGAGCAGGCATCACTCCCTCCCATCAAGAAGCCTACAGCAAGCCCCCTCCACACCAACTTTAGCCACAGGGGAGGCAAACACCTGAACTAAGAGAGGCTACAACTCTATTGTTGGCAAAAAGTCACCACACCAAAAACCTATAAAACTGAAAAGACAGAAAACTATAACTCAGATAAGGGAGAAAGAGAAAAGCCCGGGAAAACAGCTCAGTGATGAGGGCATTATCAGCCTCCCAGAAAGAGACTTTAGACTGTTGATGCTGAAGATGATGCAAGGCATTGGAAATAGACTGGAGGCAAAGACTGATAATTTACAGGAAACACTGAGCAAAGAAATACAAGCTGTAAAAATTAAACAGGAAGAGATGCAAAATAAAGTAACTGAAATAAAAAATTCATTAGAAGCAGCCAACAATAGAATACAGGAGGCAGAAGAATGAATCAGTGAGGTGGACAGATTAGTGGAAATCACTAATGCAGAAAAGAAAAGAGATAAAAGATTGAAAGAAAATAAGCTGAGTCTCAGAGAACTCTGGGATAATGCTAAATGCACCAACATCCATATTATAGGGGTGCCAGAGGGAGAAGAGAGAGAGAAGGGGACAGAAAAAATATTCGAGGAGATTATTGCCGAAAACTTCCCTAATATGGGAAAGGAACCACTCACTCAAAACCAGGAAGTGCAGTGAGTACCATATAAAATAAACCCAAGGAGGAACACCCCAAGACACATATTAATCAAAATGACCAAAATTAAAGACAAAGAGAAAATATTGAAAGCAGCTAGGGAAAAGAAGCAAATGACATACAAGGGAACCCTGATAAGGTTATCAGCAGATTTTTCAGCTGAAACCCTGCAGGCCAGAAGGGAGTGGCATGATATACTTAATGTGATGAAAGGAAAAAACTTCCAACAAAGATTACTTTATCCAGCAAGGCTCTCATTCAGATTTGAAGGAGAGATCAAAACCTTTACAGATAAGCAAAAGCTAAGAGATTTCTGCAACACTAAACCAGCTTTACAACAAATCCTAAAGGAACTTCTCTAGGCAGAAAAGAAAAGGCCACAACCAGAAACAAAAACACCACACATGACAAGGCCAACCAATAAAGGCATATATACAGTAAAGATACTAAATCATGCACAATTATGCTACCAAAATCAGAAATCATGAGAAGAGAGCACAAATGCAGGACACTGCAGATGCACTTGCAATGAAGAAACCAACAGCTTAATACAATCTGTTATATATAGACTCCTGTATCAAAATTTCAGGGTAACCGCAAATCAAAAATCTACAATTGATACACAAACAAATAAGAAAATCAACTCAAATACAACATTAAAGATAGCCATCTTGTGAGAGCAGACAACAAGACAATAAGGCAAGAAAAAAAGAGCAACAAAACCCCCAAACAGTTAAGAAAATGACAATAAGAACATATATATCAATAATTACCTTAAATGTTAATGGACTGAATGCCCCAAGCAAAAGACATAGACTAGCCGAATGGACACAAAAACGAGACCAATATATATGCTGTCTTCAAGAAACCCACTTCACTTCCAGAGACACATACAAATTGAAAGTGAGAGGATGGAAGAAAATATTCCATGCAAACGGGCATCAAAAGAAAGCTGGAGTAGCAATACTTCTATCAGACAAAATAGACTTTAAAATGAAGAACATTTTAAAAGACAAAATTGTTATATCTTCAATCCAAGGAGAAGATAAAACAATTTTAAATATCTATGCACCCAACATAGGATCACCACAATATATAAGGCAACTGCTAACAACCTTAAAAGGAGAAATCAATAATAACACCATCATAGTGGGGGACTTTAACACCCCACTTACAGCAATGGACAGGTCATCCAGACAGAAAATCAAGAAGGAAACACAGGCCCTGAATGAAACATTAGATCAGATGGACTTAATAGATATTTTTAGGACATTCCATCCAAAAGAAACAGAATACACATTCTTCTCAAGTGCACATGGAACATTCTCTAAGATTGATCACATCCTGGGCTACAAATCAACCTCAGTAACTTTAAGAAAATTGAAATCATTTCAGGCATCTTCTCTGACCACAATGCTATTCGACTGGAAATCAACAACAAGAAAAAAATGGCCAAAAATAGAAACACGTGGAGAGTAAGCAACATGCTACTAAATAACCAATGGATCACAGAAGAAATCAAAGAGGAAATTAAAAAATACCTAGAAGCAAATGACAACAAAAACACGACACCCCAAAAACCTCTGGGCTGCAACAAAAGCAGTTCTAAGAGGAAAGTTTATAGCAATACAAGCCTACCTCAGGAAACAAGAAAAAGCTCAAATAAACAACCTAACTTTACATTTAAAGCAGCTAGAGAGGAGAGGGAAGAACTGACAAGACCTAAAGTTAGTAGAAGAAAAGAAATCATAAAGATCAGAGCAGAAATCAACAAAATAGAAACAAAGAAAACCATAGAAAAGATCAATGAAACTAAAAGCTGGTTCTTTGAAAAGATCAACAAAATTGATAAACCCTTAGCCAGACTTATCAAGAAAAAAGAGAGAGGACACAAATCAATAAAATTAGAAATGAAAAAGGAGAAGTTCACAACAGATATCACGGAAATACAAAGGATCATAAGAGACTACTATATGCAACTATATGGCAATAAAATGGAAAACCTAGAATGGACAAATTCTTAGAAAAGTACAATCTTCCAAGACTAAACCAAGACGAAATGGAAAATATGAATAGACCAATCACAAGTTCTGAAATTGAAACTGTGATTAAAAATCTTCCAACAAACAAAAGTCCAGGACCAGATGGTTTCACAGGTGAATTCTATCAAACATTTAGATAAGAGCTAACCTCTATCCTTCTTAAACACTTCCAAAAAATTGCAGAAGAGGGGGCACTCCCAAACTCATGCTATGAGGCAACCATCACACTGATACCAAAACCAGACAAAGATACCACAAAAAAAGAAAATTACAGGCCAATTTCACTGATGAACAGAGATGCAAAAATTCTCAACAAAATACTAGCCAACCAAATCCAACAATACATTAAAAGCATCGTACACCACGATCAAGTGGGATTTGTCCCAGGGATGCAAGGATTCTTCAATATCCGCAAATCAATCAGTGTGATACACCACATTAACAAACTGAAGAATAAAAGCCATATGATCCTCTCCGTAGATGCAGAAAAAGCCTTTGACAAAATCCAACACCCATTTCTGATAAAAACCCTTCAGAAAGTGGGCATAGGGGATCCTACCTCAACATAATCAAAGCCATCTATGACAAACCCAGAGCTCACATCATTCTCAATGGTGAAAAGCTGAAAGAATTCCCACTGAGATCAGGAACAAGACAGGGATGTCCACTCTCACCACTACTATTCAACACAGTTCTGGAAGTCCTAGCTACAGCAATCAGAGAAGAAAAAGAAATAAAAGGAATCCAAACTGGGAAAGAAGAAGTAAAACTATCACTTTTTGCAGATGACATGATACTATACCTAGAGAATCCTAAAGACTCTACCAGAAAACTGTTAGAGCTCATCAATGAATTTGGCAAAGTCGCAGTATACAAAATTAATACACAGAAATCAACTGCATTTCTATATACCAACAATGAAAGATCAGAAAGAGAAATTAGAGAAGCAATCCTATTTATCTATCATCGCATCAAAAAGAATCAAATACTTAGGAATAAACCTGCCTAAAGAGACAAAAGACCTGTACTCTGAAAATTATAAGGAGCTGATGAAAGAAATCAAGGATGCCTTAAACAGGTGGAAAGACATACCATGCTCTTGGATTGGAAGAGTCAATATTATCAAAATGACTGTACAACCCAAGGCAATCTACACATTCAATGCAATCCCTATCAAATTACCAAGGACCTTTTTCACAGAACTAGAACAAAATAGTTTAAAGTTTGTCTGGAAACACAAAAAAAAACCAGAATAGCCAAAGACATTCTGAAAAAGAAATGTAGCTGGAGGAATCAGGCTACCTGACATCAGATCCTACTACAAAGCTACAGTCATCAAAACCGTATGGTACTGGCACAAAGACAGAAATATAGATCAGTGGAACAGGATAGAAAGCCCAGAATTAAATCCACGCATCTATAGTCAACTAATCTATGATAAAGGAGCCAAGAATATACATTGGCCAAAAACAGCCACTTCAATAAGTGGTGCTGGGAAAACTGGACAGCTACATGTAAAAAAATGAAACTAGAACACTTCCTAACACCGTGCACAAAAATAAACTCAAAATGGATTAAAGATCTAGATGTAAGACCAGATACTATAAAACTCTTAGAGGAAAACGTAGGCCCAACACACTCCAACATAAGCGACAGCAACATCTTCTCAGATCCATGTGTTAGAGTAAGGACAATAAAAAGAGAAATAAAAAAATGGGACTTAATTAAACTTCAAAGTTCCTGCACAGCTAAGGAAACCCTAAACAAAATGAAAAGACAACCCACAGAATAGGAGAAACTATTTGCAAGTGATTCAACTGACAAGGGATTAATCTCCAAAATTTACAAACACCTCCTACAGCACAATACCAAAGAAACAAACAACCCCCATCAAAAAATGGGTAGAGGATCTAGGCAGACAATTCTCCAAAGAAGACATGCAGATGGCAAATAAACACGTGAAAAGATGTTCAACATCGCTCCTCATTAGAGAAATGCAAATCAAAACCACTGTGAGGTACCACCTTACACCAGCCAGAATGGCCATCATCAAAAAGTCTACAAACAATAAGTGCTGGAGAGGGTGTGGAGAAAAAGGAACCCTATTACACTGTTGGTGGGAATGCAAATTGGTGCAGCCACTGTGGAAAACAGTATGGAAATTCCTCAGAAAACTCAAAATAGAATTACCATTTGATCCAGCCATCCCACTCCTGGGCATCTATCCAGAGGAAACCATGACTCGAAAAGACATCTGTACTCCAGTGTTCATTGCAGCACTCTATGCAATAGCCAGGTCATGGAAACAACCTAAATGCCCATCGACAGAAGCGTGGATAGGGAAGATATGGTACATACACACAATGGAATGTTACTCACCCATTAAAAGGAACGAATTACCAACATGTATAGCAAAATGGACTTAGAAATTATCATGAAAAGTGAAACCAGTCAGACAATTAGACAGCAACACCCAATGTTACCGCTTCCATGTGGAAACTAAAAAGACACAATGTACCTCTTTGCAGAACAGACAATGACTCATAGACTTTGGAAAACCTTGGTTTTTCAAATAAGACAATCTGAGGTGTGGGGGGATGCACTGTGGGTTTGGGGTACAAAATCTGTCAAATTGACTTGTGATGATTAATGTACACCTATAATTGAAGTAAAATCCATTAAAAAAAAAGATGATGTACATTTACACAATGGAATATTACTCAGCCATAAAAAGGAAAGAAATAACGGCATTTGCAGCAACATGGATGGACCTAGAAATTACCATGCTAAGTGTAGTTAGTCCGACAGTGAGACACCAATGTCATATGCTATCACATATGTAGAATCTAAAAAAAGAATACAGTTAACTTCTTTACATAACAGATACTGACTCACAGACTTTGAAAAACTTATGATTTCCAAAGGAGACAAGTTGAGGGGTGGGCGGCATGGGCTGGGGGTTTGGGATGGAAATGCTATGAAACTGGGTTGTGATGATTGTTGTATAAGTATAAATGTAATAAAGTTCATTGAGTTATAAAAAATAAATAAATAATTAAATAAGATGCTCTTCTTGGAGTTCACTGTCCCAGGGATCTAATTTGAACAACTGCTTTTCTAGGCTTACTACAAGCAATTCATTCCAAAGTTTGTTTCGCTGCATTCTCAACACGCTTGCAGGGTTTCTCTTCCTTGATTTTTAACCTTGTTTTTGTGCTCAAAAAGTTTCCTCAGAAAGGGTACATCAGAAGTGAACTGTTGGAGTTCCCGTTGTAGCTCAGTGGTTAACGAATCCGACAAAGAACCATGAGGTTGCGGGTTCCATCCCTGGCCTTGCTCAGTGGGTTAAGGATCCGGTATTGCCGTGAGCTGTGAGGTTGCAGACGTGGCTCGGAACCCACATTGCTGTGACTGTGGCGAAGGCCGGCGGCTACAGCTCCTGAGAGACCCCTAGCCTGGGAACCTCCATAAGCCGTGGGTGCGGCCCTTGAAAAGGCAAAAAAAAAAAGTGAACCGTCATTATTGCTTATATTGTCTTTATGTCATGCCGACAATGGAATAACTGATTGATCAAGTGTAGAATTATATGTTAATGGTTTATAAATCTTCGTCAGTGGGATTTTGATTGTTTTGTAAGGTTTATATCCTTTCTCGGTCTCTGTATGTCTCTGATTGAACTTATTTACTCTTAGTCTCATGTCACAGGAATGTATGTATATATGGATATTTTAAGACCTATCCTCTATGAATTCTATAGATCCTTTTTGTTTTGTTTGTATTTTTTAAAACCGAAACAAATAGTTTATATTTTTTATCTTTCTTTTCACTGTTTCAGTGTTGCCATTTTAATTTTCATATACTATAATTTACTCTGGTGTACAGCTTTTGAGTTTTGGCAAAAGTGTAAACAAGACAGGAGTTCCTGTCTTGGCTCAGTGGAAATGAATCTAACTAGGAACCATGAGGTTACGGGTTCAATCCCTGGCCTCTCTCAGTGGGTTAAGGATCCGGCATTGCCGTGAGCTGTGGTGTAGTTTGCAGACGCGGCTTGGATCCCGTGTTGCTATGGCTGTGGCGTAGGCCCTCAGCTATACCTCCTATTAGACCCCTAGCCTGGGAACCTCCCCATGCTGCAGGTGTGACCCTAAAATGACAAAAAAAAAAAGGTATAAACAAGACAAACATGATAGTAAATTCCATTGTCCCCAATTTTTTCCTGTGCTTCCTTTTTGCAGTCAAACCTCCCCTCAACTCCTAGCAACTTCTGATGTGTTCCCATTTCCTATAGATTCGTTACATAATTTGAATAATACAAAAGGTAGAGTTTGTATCCCACTTCTTTCATTTAGCATAATTTCACTGGTATTCATTTGCGATGCATCTATCAAGAGTTTGTTCTCTTTTATTACTGAATAGGATTCCACTCTATGGATGTACCACAGTTTGCTTAACCTTTCACCAGCTAAAAAAACTTCGGGTTATTTTCATTTTAGACAGTTGTGAATCAAGCCAATAGGCACATATTAGCTATTGTGTGAACTTAGGTTTTCATTTCATTTGGATAAATGCCTAGGAAGAGGGTTGTTCTGTATATGGCAATCATATGTTTGAATATACAAGAAACCACAACACTCTTTCCTAACATGCTGTAACATTTTGTATTTCTACAAGCCGTGCATGAAAACTCCACTTGTTCCACATCCTCTTTAGCATTTGGTATCATGCATTGTTTTTAGTCTTTGGCATTTTGGTAACATCATGTTGTATTTTTAATTTTCATTTCTCTAATGACTCAAGGTGTTGAAACTTTATCCATGGGCTGATTTGCCATCTGTGTATCTTCTTCAGTGAGTGTCTGCTCAAGTGTTTTACATGGTTTGTAATTGGGTTCTTTCTTTTTCTCTTGAGTTTTAAGTGATCAGCATGTATTTTATAGAGTTCCTTTGTCGGATATGTGGTGTGCAAAATTATTTCCTAGGCCCTGTCTTGTGTTTTCATTTACATGGGAGTGTCACTTATGGAATGAAAGTTTTAAACTTTTATGAAGCCAAATGGATAGGCAGATGGGGAGGACAGGGGAGAGATGTTGTGTTTTTGGTCATAATTGAGAATTCTTCACCCGACTCAAGGTCCCAGAGATTTTCTCCTCTATTTTCTTCTAGAAGTTTTATAGCTTTAAGTTTTATATTTAGTTCTATGATTCATTTTTGGTACATGGTTACATGTTTTTATCTATTTCTCTGGCTGTGAACATCTACAAGAAATCCTTTATCAGGACTCATTTAGGGATCAAGTGTTCACTGTCTTCTTCACGCCTTGCCATGTCATTCTTTGTCTAAGATGTGTTTCTTTTATTCTACAGGGAATATTGAGATTCTTCTTTTACCAGCAGTGTTTTAAAAGTGTATGCTAATCTACCCTAGTTTGTTTTAAGTTTTTATGAATAGCTACCCTAGTTTGAGACTTTTCCTTCAAGATACTGGATACTTATTGTGGATAGCAATAGAAAAGATATCTCAACAAAGAAATGTTGTCATATGAAATGGTTTCCAGGAAGCTCTGGGTCAGCTTATGCAAAAGTATTGGTAAGAGAAAAGAAGCGAAGGAAGAAACAAGGGAGATAAAAACTAAGGTGGATGGTAACTCTGGCACTCAGAGCAGCTGCTCTAGGCAATAAGATCCTAGAAGAAACTTCCCAAGCTCTTCTCAGAAGAATTGAGCCGCACCCTGTGGGAGAATTCCAAAAGCTTATCTGCATGTTAGTGATCTAGAGCTCACCATTTTTTATTCCAGAACTCTGCAGAGGGGGGAAAGTGTTTTGCCGAACTTTATTAAATAGTCAGTTCCTGACTGTCAAAAGCACTACTCCTGTGGGGATCTGGTTAATGTCGGATGCTGGGAGAACAGCAGACTATGTAAACATTGTGGAAGCACTGGGCAGCAGTAAGGACCAGTTGTGCTTCAGTATCTTCAGAGATGGGGCAGCCTGGCTGTGTGTGCATCTCTAGACACAGACATCTGCCCAGTGTGGTTACAGAGTAGGTGGAAGGTCAGAATTTTCTCAGTGCCATAATGGATGAACTATGAAATTCATCTTATGAAATCTCACAGTTATCCATTGCCATCGCCTATTTCTCATCACAAAACTTTCACACCTAGTGAAAGTTTTTTTTTACCTAATCTCTATTTTAGGATTTTCCCAAAGCCAGTGCTTTTCCAATACAAGGATTTAGAACTCTTCACAAGTGAATAGCCCTCTCATCTGTTCATGCCTTGTATGGCCTTTTCCCTCACTTGATTATCATTTTACATCATGGAACCCCTTCTCCCATCCAAGTACTAACCAGGTACAACCCTGTTTAACTTCCAAGATCAGACGAGATTGGGCACGTTCAAGGTGGTATGGCCATAGACATCATGGAATCCCTTCTAAAGAAAAAGGAAAAGAACGTGGTAAATAACCGCTGCCTCAGAGGGGAGGGCACCTATGAGACATGTCCTGTTGGACTGGCCAACGGAAAACCATTGGAGACATTTTCTTGAACAGTGTTGAAACATACCAGCAGTGATGCAGGAGAGCAAGGTCCTGGGAGGAGTCAGCTCAACCCACAACCTGCCAAGGGCACTGAGATTGACAGATTGTTTATCTGAGGAGAGGCAGAGGAAGCCTGGTGGCTCAAAGACGAGTAGCTTCTAATACCCCATTGATGCCTGAGTGCCTTTTGAGGAATTAAAAGTAGAGATAGATGAGAGACTGACTGGGTCTGAGGATACGTGTCCCCCTTTGCTCTTGGGTGGATCACTTGACCTATAATATGTAGATGACTAAACCCTTGACCTTGATTATCTTTCTCAGCTTCTCTAAGAAGATGGTAGGCTGGAGCTGGTCTGCAAAAATATTTGCTGTTGGTATGTGGGGAGATGAATACCAAAAATAAGAGGTAAACATTTAAAAACTCTTTCAGAAAGTTAACATTGCTATGACATTCCAGCACATTTTGTATTTTTATAAATATATTGGCTCTGTACATGTCAGGATTTTTAAACATTGAATCTGGTCTTTCTGAAGTTCTGCTCAAAAGAACATTATTTATTTTAAAATTAGTGCATTTCTCAGGTTATTGTAAATGTAAAGTAATGCTCTTTTATACTTTCACGAAGAGTATTTTTTGCCTTCCCCCAAAAAGGCAAAGAGAGAGAGTCTGCCAAAATGACTTCAACTCATTAAAATGACCAAATCTGTTCCATTTTTTCTTAAGCTAAGTCAGGAATGGGCTTCCCTCTGGTTGGTGTCTTATTTTAGTTCTACAAGGATCGTGTTAGAAGTGAAAATGTCTTTAAAAAAATTTTTTTTCTGGGAATTCCCATTGTGACTCAGGGGGTACAGAACCCCACCTAGTGTCCATGAGGATGCGGCTTCCATCCCTGGCCCTGCTCAGTGGGTTAAGGATCTGGCATTGCCATGAGTTGTGGTGTAGGTCTCAGACATGGCTTGGATCTGGCATTGCTGTGGCTGTGGCGTAGGTTGGCAGCTTCAGCTCTGATTTGACCTCTAGCCTGGGAACTTCCATATGCCGCAGGTGTGGCCCTAAAAAGGAAAAAAAAAAGAGTAAGTAAGTTGAATACTTTGCAGAAGTTTATTTGAATAGAAATATCCTAAAGAATGTTGCTTTCTAAAAATTTGATTGCCCTCTTCTTTTATTGATGCCTCACATGATATTGATTGTCCTTAGTGTCCCTCACTGTTGACCAAAATACCACAGAGGCTCCCCGTGGCCAGCTCCATCAAAGCTCACTGCATCTCACTCACAGTGGCTGAGTCAGTGGCCTTCCTTGCACTGTCTGAGTATATATGTACGTATAACAGAAGGAGACGGCACTTTCGCACCCCCGTCCTGTGACCCTCTTGTTTCCCAGGAGTGTGAAGGGTTGAGCACTGCACTGCCAAGCAGATTCAAAGGTGTTGTATTGTGAAATACAACTTTAAGAGCTGAGCTTTAAAAGTGTTCACACTTCACCTGAAACCTCTTTCCAAATGCCTACATAATATCAGGAAGTTTTAGATCAGAAGTGTGCCAAAGTCTTCATTCACGGAGGTAATTTTTGTGACCACCTTGTTATTCTTAACTTGGCTGTTATCAACCAGGAAAAAATTGACTAAAATGTCAGGAGGATTTCTTTTAATTTCGTATTAGTGAAGAACATAAATCTAGGCTGCCGGTTCCAGATTTGATTGGAACAGGTGCCTGAGATTCGAAACAAAATAGTCAGGGGGACAGGAAAACAGCATGTCAGGGATGAGGTACTCTTTAAACCTGAAATGCACTTATTTCATTGGTCTTTTTAAGCAGAATCTTTTCCATGGGGAAAAATTCCTGCACTTATCACAGGACTAATTACGTGAAAATTACCAAATTTCCAGTAAACCAGCAACATTTATCTAGCACCTACTTCCTATAGATTATTATCCTAGCAGAAGGAGGCATCCCTATTAAATTTAATTACTCCTTTTTGCCAGAGCAATGCTTCTATAGATATAGCATATATTTAATCATGTCTTATAGTAACGGTTCCTATTTCTCATTCTATCACTAGACTGGGAATTACTTTAGGGTGAAGATTAAGTCTTACACTTCTGTGTAACCTTCTCAGCATCTATCACAATTCTTTCTATGTACCAGATACTCAAAGGATGCTTGCTAAAATAACATATTGGAGGAATAATAGACTGGTCCTCCATGTGGGGTTCCTTTGGGGGATATGACCACAGTTGGAAGACAGGTCTAGTTATTGATTAGATCACATGGTCATTCCAAAAATATTTATTTTGCACCAACTATGTGTCAGCATTGTTTTGTTTTGTTTTTGTTTTTTGCTTTTTAAGTCTGTACCTGAGGCATATGAAGGTTCCCAGGCTAAGGGTCCAATCTGAGCTGTAGCTGCTGGCCTACGCTACAGCCACAGCAAAGCCAGATCTGAGCCATGTCTGTGACCTACACGACAGCTCATGGCAACGCCAGATCCTTAACCCACTGAGCGAGGCCAGTGGTCAAACCCGCATCCTCATGGATCCTAGTCAGGTTTGTTAACCACTGAGCTACGAAGGAAACTCCCCTTGTGCCAGTATTCTATCTGCTTGACATTCATATTCTCTGTACCCTATTAACACAAAGAGGTTTCCTCCACTATTTGCTGATGTTGCCTTCCCTGCTAGCATAGCGAACACAGCCAAAACCAAGGAAAAAGTCATGACACTGTTCAGTTGAGACTGAACAGTCTAGGAGAAAAACCAAATGGGCTTTAGAGCCTAGGATTCTGGATTTGAATCTGGACCACAATGCATATTTGATATGTGGCCTGATGCAGATCTCTTAGCTTTCCTGAGCTTTGCCTTTCTCAATGGTACGTAGAAAATAAAGAGACTCACAAAGTAAAATGAATTATGAACACTGTAGGATAAAAGAATCAAATTCTGAGCATTGAAAAAATGTTATCTAAAAGCTTGGTGCCAGCTCAAATCAGGCCTTGAGGCAAATCACCCATCTGACTACTTTGAGGGGCAGAGCAGTTCTGAGCAGGCAGTAGACTAGAAATAAATAAAAGACTGATTTGTTATCTATTCTTCTATAGCATTAAGGATACTCCTCCCATGCCTCATGATTGTTACAGCCACACTGCTGGAGTACTGCCCCTTAAATGGACGTCAGGAATAATGAGTTAGCAATCAGTCTTGGCTTGGGTTCCTTAGTAAGCAGAAATTGAAACGAACACTTCAATGCATGTAACTTTTGGGGGGTATTAATACAATGTGCAGGAGTGAGGAAATACAGAAATTAAGAAAAAGAAGGGGGAGATAAAGATCACATAAGGATTCACTATAGATTAATGATCAAGGTGGATAAAAAGTCTTAATTTTACCAGGAACAAGAGTATTATCTTCCAAACTAATCCATCTATCGAACAGGAAGCAAGAGCTCTCATCCTTCACTAATGAAGGGTTGACTCAGGGCTACCCTATATTTCCAGGATGCTTATGAATGATGAACAAGTACCCATGAATATCTGGTAGCTTTGGGCAGAATGCAAAAGTTGCTCAACCTCTGCTTAATATAAGATGCTTCAATGAAAAATGAATCACGTCTTCATGGAACTCTCTACCATTTGTTATTTGTAGACTTGTTAATAGTGGATTGAAAATACATTTTTCTGTTCTTGGTCTTTTGCTTTTCCATAAGAATTTTAGAGTCCTTCACTATTGGTGGGAATGTAAATTGGTACAACCACTGTGGAACACTGTATGGAGCTTCCTCAGAAAACTAAATATAGAACCACCATATGATCCTGCAATCCCACTCCTAGGCATATATCTGGAGAAAACCATAATTCAAAAACATGAATCCCTATGTTCATTGCAGCGCTATTCACAATAGCCAAGACATGGAAACAACCTAAATGGCCATCAACAGATGAATGAATTAAAAAGATGTGGTACATATATACAATGGAATACTCCTCAGTCATAAAAAAAGAACAAAATAATGGCATTTGCAGCAAAATGGATGGAACTAGAGATTCTCATACTAAGTGAAGTAAGTCAGAAAGAGAAAGACAAACACCATGATATCATTTATATTGGAATCTAAAATATGGCACAAATGAACCTATCTGTAAAACAGAAACAGACTCACAGACATAGAAAACAGACTTGAGGTTGCCAAGGGTGAGGGAGGTAGGAGTGGGGTGGACTGGGAGTTTGGGATTGGTAGATGCACCTATTATGTTTAGAATGGATAAGGAGTAAGACCCTACTGTGTGGCAGAGAGAACTGGAATAGAACATGATGGAAGATAGTTTGAGAAAATGAATGTCATATACATATATATAATGAATGGGTCACTATTCTATACAGCAGAAATTGGCACAACATTGTGTATCAATTGTACTTTAATAAAAATATATCTCTTAAAAAAATGAACAAAATTGAAGAGTTGACACAACTTAACTTCAAGGTTTATTTTAAAGGCATGGTAATCATGATGGTATGGTTTTAGCAAAAGAAGAGACACAGAGATCAATGGAACATAATACAAATTCCAGAAATAGACCCACACGTATATGGTCAATTCATTTTTGAAAAAGTTGCAAAGGCAACTTTGTGGAGAGAGGATTTATTACCTTTTCAACAAATGGTGCTGAAGCCAGTGCAACTGTATATGCAAAAAATAAATTTCGATCCTACCAGTATATACAAAAATTAACTCAAAATGCATCCTGGACTTCAATATAGAACCTAAAACTATGAGACTTCTTGAATAAACAGAGTAGAAAACCTTTGTGACCTTGGTTTAAGCAAAGATTTCTTAGACACTACATCAAGTGCGTGACCCATAAATTTTAAAATAATAATGAATTGGATTTTGTAGAAATTAAAGACCCCCTCATGTAAAGAGGCTATTTAGAGAATGAAAAGACAAACCACAGTCTGGGAGAAAATATTTGCGAGTAACATATCTTATACAGGACTGGTGCCAACAATACATAAAGAACTCTCTAAACTCAGTAATAAGAAAGCAAACAATCAAGAATAGGACAAAGTGTAAAGATATATTGCTAAAGAAGATGTTTGATTGGCAAATAGGCACATTAAAAACATGTCCAACATCTCAAGGTAAATGCAAATTGAAGCTGCAAGAGAATAACTCTACACATGTATTAGAATTCCTAAAATTTAAAAGATTGACCATACCAAGTATAAGTGAGGATGTGAAGGAATATGAATTCCCAGACAGGAATGGTAGAAACGGAAAATGGTCCAAACATACTGGAAATAGTCTGATGGTTTCTTTTTTTTTTTTTTTTTTTTGCTTTTTGCCTTTATGTAGAGCCGCACCCGCGGCATATGGAGGTTCCCAGGCTAGGGGTCTAACAGGAGCTGTAGCTACCGGCCTTCGCCACAGCCACAGCAACACGGGATCCAAGCCGCGTCTGCAACCTACACCACAGCTCACGGCAACGCCGGATCCTTAACCCACTGAGCAAGGCCAAGGATCGAACCCGCAACCTCATGGTTCTTAGTCGGATTCGTTAACCACTGAGCCACGAAGGGAACTCCTAGTCTGATGGTTTCTTGAAAATTAAAGACACCCTTATCATATGACCAAGAAATCACTCTCCTAGGTATTTATCCCAGAGAACATGTTCACACAAAGCTTATATTGAAACAAAGACTTACACCTAAGTGTTCATAAAAACTTATTTTGAAATATCCAAAAACTGGAGAAAAATATCCTTCAAGATGTGACTGGATAAACAAGTGTGGTCTATACACACAGTGGAAAACTCCTAATGGAAAAAAAAGGAGTAAATGATCACTTTCAGTACACATAACAGCACAGGTGACTCTCAGATACACTCTATTGAGTGAAATAAGCCAGAGGAGGAAGAATAATACTATATGATTCCATTTCTTCAAAATTTTAGAAAAAAAAATCTATGGTGACAAGAAGCAAAACAGAGTTTGCAGGGAAAGAGTGTGTTTGGATAAATGTTGTGGGGGAGATGAAAAGACAGAGGAAAATTTTGAAGTGAATGCATATGTTCATTATCTTGATTGTGGCGATAGTTTCATGATGGCTTCATATGCATACCCTCCCCCCTACACACGTAAAATTTTACCAAGTCGTGCAGTTTAACTTGTGCAGCTTATTGTATGTTAATTATATTTCAACAAAGCTGTTTAATAAAACGGTAGAGTTCTCGCCATCTTAAATATTGTATATAAACAAAATTTCCCTTTTCTTTCTAACTCAGGATAATTATTGGATATATTAATCACATTTTAGGGTCAAAGTGTACAAATAATGTCAGTGTCTCGTAGCTAAGCCTGTTTACCCACCCAGGTGGCTCTGGGATTCTTCAGTTTATGAAATTTTGTTTCAGTTTTTTAGAGTTTGTTATTTTGATTTCAAATATCAAAAATTTTGTCCTTTATTGCTTTAAACTGATCAGAGAACCATAACCCTTATCATCCAGTTAGAAGTGAACCAAAGATTATTTAATGGCTGTGTTGTGAAATGCAATTTTTGAGATCTATAAACTCAGGTTCAGATTTTGACACCACCACTTACTGGTTGTGGATCCAAGAACAATTATTTTAGTCAAGCCTCAGGCACTGCATCATGAAATGGAACTGCTATTGGCTAATTCATAGGTTTCGTTTGGAGGATAAATGAAACAATGCATATACAAGGCACAGTACACAGTAGACACTTCAAGTTTTTCCATTCCTTTCTTCACTGTATTAGACAAATTAACTCTAAGTTTGTAGCTGATAAGTCCCCAAAACCTCATTGGCCAAATGCAATGGAAATTTACTTCTTGCTCGTGAAATGTCCAGTTCATAGCAGGGAGCAGGTATGTGGTAGGAGCATTGGGGTCTGTGCCATGCAGTACAAGGCACACTGCCAGTGTCTACATCCAGCCAGCCAGGCACAAAGTGTTCTTGTGGGGCATTGTAAGAGGTTTCTATGGATCAGGCTTGGAAGTATCGTATACCATTTCTAGCAGTCTTCACATCATGAGAACACAGTCACATGACCATGGCCTAGGAGGAAGTAGGAACCAAGTTTTGGTGAACACCTAGATGTTTCTGCCACATTCCCTGTGCAGATTAAGAATGAAGATCTGAGGAACACTCAAATGAGCTTTAGGATATAGTCTTAGTAATATCCATTTGTTGTACAGAGCCTGTGTCAGGGCTATTTTAGAGTTGAGGTGGCTGATATGTGAATTCTCATGTGATGTGTCATGACTCTAAATACTAAAGCTTCCAAAATTATAGTATTTATCTCTGCGGACATCCATTCTTTTTTTTCTTTGAAGGGCTGCACCTATGGCATGTGGAAGTTTCCAGGATAGGGATCAAATCAGAGCTGCAGCTGCAGGCCTATGCCACAGCCACAGCAACACCAAATCTGATATGCATCTGCTACCTACACTGCAGTTTTCAGAAATGCCAGATCCTTAACTCACTGAGCAAGGCCAGGGATCGAACCCACATCCTCATGGATACAAGTCGGGTTCTTAACCACTGAACCACAATGGGAATGGCATTCTTGAATGCCAGCTTTCTGGCAAGACTCAAACTCTGCTTCTTACCAATATCGTGCCATTAATTTCTGTCTTGGAGTGGAGAATTCTTAGATTGAAGGATAGAAGGCATATCTTCTTATTGGAGTCTTGTCCTGCAAGTATTCTAATACTGAGTAAAAACAGACTATGATTGATACTTTTGTAAAGAGTGAATATTAGAGACAGAAGCTTCTCACCTAGGAAAACTGCTTCCCAGACACGAATGTATGCTCACTGTGTTTTTAAATGTATCTTAAAAAGTCTTAGAATGGGCATATCAATATTCATAATGCCTGTCTGGGAGCTGTGCTTTTGAGGACTCAATAAATTATATCTTATGACAAATTTGTATTTACAGAAATGGACAGAGACTGATTCTCAAGAGAATATGGCTTATTTACAGAATTTTTTGTGTGTAATTTTTTCAGCTAGCCACCAATCACTGGAAATTCACATCTGCTTTCCCTTAAATTGCACATTCTTTCACTCAAAAAGGAAAATGTTTTGCTTTTGAACACAACAAGAGCAAAATAAACTTTTGCACAAGTGTGCATGTTCATTGCTGGTTTAATTTACTGGTTCATGCTAATTTCAGGTCATTTAAGTTTTACAAATTATTCTGTCTCTCTCTCTCTCTCTCTCTCTCTTTTTTTTTTTTTTTGTCTTTTTAGGGCCTTACTTGTGGCATATGGAAGTTCCAAGGCTAGGGATTGAATGGGAGCTGTAGCTGTGGCCTACACCACAGCTACAGCAACATGGGATCTGAGCCACGTCTGTGACCTATACCACAGCTCACAGCAACACCAGATCCTTAACCCACTGATGGAGTCCAGGGATTGAACCTACATTCTCATGGATACTAGTTGGGTTCATTAACCACTGAGCCACAACGAGAATGCCTATAAATTTTTCTATAATCTAGGTGCTCATTAACAGGGGTAATGTTTAAAATGGCATTTTTCCTCGAGACATATCAAGTACATCTCTCTATGAAAAATTTTAATATTAACTGGAGTTGAAAAAGGCAGTCAAATTAAGTGTAATGGAAAAAAATTATTGAGACTAATAATGTAACGATGTATTCTTTCAGTTGACTGGATATTTTACATGTAAAATTAAAGGTCAAATTCTAGTCCTATTATTTGTTTTTAAACAATTTTACTTAATATAGTCTGTCAAGAATATTTACATCTCTGGGGAAATTAGGAGACTACATAATTGTGAGTGTTTTCTCAAAAGGGTAAAACATCTTACTCAATTAAAATACTTAAGGGAGAACCTTTTTTTTCAGTTTTATGGAGGCATAATTGGCAAACAAAATTATAAGATATTTTAAGATATTGCAAGATAGTTCAAATCCTAGTCACTTGATACATATGTACCTTGTGAAAGAATCTCTCCCATTGAATTAATTAACATCCAACAATTCACATATTTATCTATTTATTTATTTTGGTGAGAATGTTTCAGTTCTACTCTCTTGGTGAATTTCAATTACACAAAACAGCATTATCAACTCTAGTTACTGTATTATATATTAGATCCTTAGACCCCATTCATTGTATGGCTGAAAGTTTGTTCCTTGCTAACCAACTTCTCTTGATTTCTGCAGCCACCACCTGCCTTGCACCTGGCTACAGATTTTCTACTCTATTTCTTTGAGTTTGACTTTTTTTTTTTTTTTAAGATTCCACATGTAAGTGATACCATGCAGTACTTTTCATTCTCTGTCTAATTTATTGCACTTAGCATAAGGTCCTCCAACTCCATCCATGTTGTTGCAAATGTCAGGACTTCCTTTTTAAGGGCTGGATAATATTCCATGATGTATCTAGACCACACTTTATTTATCCATCCTTCTGTGGGTGAACACTGAAGTTGTTTTTTACCTTGGCTATTGCAGACAATGCTGCAGTCAGTTTAGCCTGACCTCAGAGCTGTCTCTCAAACATTTGTGATTTTCCAAGCCTCCTTCTTGGTTCTTAGTGGCCGCTAAGAGTATAGGGGGTGCCAAGACTTGTCCCTGTCCTAAAGGGAAGCAGTGCAGTCAGCAGCTAGAGGCAGGCAGTTTGGAAGCTGGATCCTCAGGCAGCAGCTGGGGAAATAGGTAAAGGGCCTTCCAGGAAGAAAGGAGATGGTCATTTCTGCCTGCATCCTCTCTGCTGGCTCGGCATAGACCTGGCATGTGGGGATGTGTCTCTGCTCTTTCAGAACTGTTTCTTTGTTTGCTAGAGTCCCAAGGGACTCTCAAATGCAAGCCTCATTGACTCTCAGGGTCAGGAAATCCAGACCAGTCCCTTGGGTGGCAGCCACGAGAGTGGGAGCCACTGATATGTCTGCAGAGTCCTTCCAAGGAGATGCTGGCACACTGGCCATGTTACTGGAGCTGGTTTGGGGGTGGGGGCATTGGGACTGGGTGTCTACTGGTTTCCCTAGCTTCTGGGGAGGTTCTCAGCCCACCCTTAGCTCCTGCCCAACTAGAAGCCTCACCTGAAGATAGCAGCTTTTAAACTGTGCAGATAAACCTCTTTGGGGAACACCTGGGAACTGGGTGATTTTGCCTGCTCCCTCTGCCCTTAGCTGTTGGGAGAGGGGAAGGGGATAGGCTGGGAAGGGCCTGGGCCTATCAGGAATTGTATCTTTGCCAACGGCTTGTGGGTTTTGAGGGCTTGACCTGTTAGCATTTAGAGCTAGGTGTTTAGGGAGCCCTCTCTCCAGGTCGTTGCCATAAAACCTGGAATGATTGGAGTGGGGTTGAGCCTTTCACTGCTTAAAGAGAAGGTGGGAGTCAGGGGTTCCTTCCCAAGGGTCTGGTGCTATGTCAGTGGTGGGGCTTATGCCAGTGTGTGCCTCAGCCTTTCCCACCATCTTGATATTTTCTTGATAGTGGCAGGACTCACTGAGCCGGTTTCCGGAGCTTTCTCAGAAGGAATTGTTCCATGTACATTTGGTGCTTCTGTGGGAGGAAGAGGCCTCAGGAGCCTCCTATGGCATCATCTTGGTGGACTCTTTACATCTGTTCTTTACTCTCTATTTCTAAGTTCTTGAGGGAACTCCATACCCTTTTACCTCGTGGATGTACTGATTTACATTCCCACCAACAGTGTAAAAGAATCCTTTTTCTCCATTCTCAACAGCTTTTGTTATCTCCTCTTTTTGGTAATTACACATCCTAATAGGTCCCTTCCCTGCTCCCCCTTTTTAAATTGGGTTATTTGTGTAGTTTTTTGTTTGTTTGTTTGCTACTGAGTTGTATTGAGTTCCTTGCAAATTTTTGATATTACTCCTTTATCTGATTTGTGGTTTGCAGATATTTTCTCCCATTCCATAGGTTGTCTTTTCATTTTGTGATGGTTTCCTTTGTTGTGTACAAGTCTTTTAGTTTGATGGAGTCTCACGTTTATTTTTGCCTTTTGTTGCCTTTTTTTTAGTGTCAAATCTTAAAAAAAAAAAGTTTCCAAGACCAATGTCAAGGAGCTTACTCATGTTTTCTTCTAGAAGTTTTATGGTTTCAGATATTAAATTCAAGTCTTTATTTTGACCAGATTTTCTCTGTATGGTATAAGACAGTGGTCCTGTTTCATTCTTTTGCATGTGGATCCAGGTTTCTTAATACTGTTTAATGAAGAGAGACCATTCTTTCCTCTTTGAGTTGTCTTGGCTTCTTTGTTGTATATTAACTGACCATATATGTGTAGATTTATTTCTGGGCTCTCAGTTCTGTGCCATTGGTCTTTGTGTATAGTTTTATGGCAGTCCAGTACTTTTTTGATTACTATATCTTTGTAATACAATGTGAAATCACAGTATGTGATGCCTCTAGCTTTGTTCTTTTTTCTTTGTTTCTTTCTTTTTTGCTTTTTAGTGCCACACCTGCAACATATGGAAGTTCCAAGACTAGGGGTTGAATTGGAGCTACAGCTGCTGGCATATGCCACAGCCGCAGCAATGCAGGATCCGAGCCACTTTTGCAATCTACACCATAGCTCACAGCAACACCAGATCCTTAACCCACTGAACGAGGCCAGGGATAGAACCCACATCCTCATGTATACTAGCCAGGTTCGTTATCACTGAGCCACAACAAACTCTGCTTAGTTCTTTTTAAAAAAATTTTTTTAAGTTTTATTGAAGTATAGTTGCTTTACAATGTTGCAATACAGCTTTGTTCTTCTTTCTCAAGATAGCTTTGGCTATTCAAGGTCTTTTATGGTTCTCTACAAATTTTAGGATTTTTTTTCTATTTCTGGGAAAAATATACTGGAATTTTGATAGGGAGCACACTGAATCTATAGATTGCTTTGGATAATATGGGCATTTTATTATTTATTTATTTATTTATTTATTTATTTTTTAGGGTCACAGTTGCGGCATATGTAAGTTCCCAGGCTAGGGGTCGAATGGGAGCTATAGCTGCTGGCTATGCCACAGCCAAAATACCAGATTCAAGCTGCATCTGCGACCTATGCCACAGCTTGTGCCAATGCCAGATCCTTAACACACTGAGAGAGGCCAGGTATCGTAACTGCATATCCTCATAGATACTAGTCGGGTTCAGTTCCACTGAGCCATGACAGGAACTCCCATTTTAACAATATTATTCTTCCAGTCTATGAACACAGAAATTTCTGTTTATTTGTGTCTTCAGTTTCTTTCATCATGTGTTATAGTTTCAGGTCATAGTTTTTAGTGTATAGGTTTTTCACCTCCTTGGTTAAATTTATTGTTAAGTATTTTAGGGCTTGTGGTCATTTTAAAGGGAAGTCTTACATGCTATACTTCTAAACAAACAGACAAACAAAAACTATAGTATGTCTTTTCTCAAAATATATACAATAATATATTAATTTATTTTTGTGATAAGGATTCTTTCTCCCTCTTTTACTATATGATGATATGCAGTTAGACCTGGGGGAGCTACTCTTTCTATGTATATTAGCAATTCCTACTTATTTATGAGTGAACATTTTTTTTGATATTTATTGTTCTTGGGTTCATTCATCTTTATTTTTAACTATAAATGTTAACTTCCAAACTGCTACAAATTCTTTTTAAAAACTTTTTAATCCAGTATGTGAATAGCCAGCCCACCCAAATCAATTTGTTTGATAATTTAATGAATAAAGAATCAGATTGTGAACAACTTTGCGTGTTGTCCATAAGGTTTCAGATTTTTATCTTGGAGACAGAAGGATGTACTGAGTGATTTTAAGTGCAATAGCTTATTGTTTTTGGAATTTGATAAAGCTTGGTAACTAAGGAGACAGAGTAGATGAGGTAGGAGAAAGAGTATCAGGATGACTAATACATTTCTGGCTCACATTTCTGGGTTTATAGTGCAGGGAATCATTGGGAGGAAGACTGTGGGAAAGGGCTGGTGCTGGATGGAAGATGGACCATTTGACTTTGTATATACTGAATTTGTGATTCGATATACTTCTTGCAGGTGGAGATGTGACATATGTAGAAATGCTAGTTTGGAATTCAGCATCAAGTCCTATCTCCTAAAATCCTCTCATTCTTTGGTTTCCATGAAACTGCTCATTTCATGCACTGCTCTTCTGAGTTTCTCCCTACCTCTAATGTTGGGCTCTGACTCCTTCACCAGTGGGTATTTCAGATAATACCCATGACCCTGACCAAGAGCTCTTCCTCTTTAGAGACCTCACTCTCACCAGTGGCCTCAGCTACCATTCTGGGGGCACAATGATTGCAACTCAGAAGAGATATTAGGAAGACTTAGAAGCAGAGAACTAGAAGTAAAACCAGGGAATGGTAAAATAATGTGTGTTTCTAGTGGGAATTTTAAAAATCAGGTATCCACTGTATAAAATTCTAATTAGGAGATCAAGAAAATGAGAGTTCCCTGGTGGCCTAGCTGATTGAGGATCTGGTGTTGTCACTGCTCTTGCTTGTGTCACTGCTGTGGTGTGGATTAGATCGCTGGTCAGGGAACTTCTGCATGCCATGGTCATGGCCAAAAAAAAAAGGGAAGTATAAAGGGCCTTTTTGTTTGGAAAATTAGACCACCCTTACCAGAACAAAGCCAGATTGCAATGGACAGGACTCACACCTTATTGCAATGGATAAAAGAGTAAATGAGGGTTTTGGGGAGGTGACAGGAGAAGGAGACAGTGTATATATAGTGTAAACAAGAATGGTAAGGTATAAGAAGAGTTGGGACAGAAGTTAAATCAATTGCATTTATATCTTTAATAAAAATATTCAATAAAACCTAAGGCAAAAATGTTCATTGAAAACCATTCAAGGATAATAGGACCATCTCCTTTCACTGAATTAACTGTTAAAAGGAAAAAATAGAGACAGTGTCTTCATAGGAATTTCCTCATTTTTTTGGAATTTGTTTAGTATGAAAAAGAAAGTTTTCCACTTACTACCATTTATTAAACCTGCTGAGATATAGATATTAAGATTTGGCTACAGGATACATTATATCACACACAGGCTTCAATTAACTTAAGATATATGTGGACATTACAAAATATTCTCAAAGAAGCTCAGGTTAATTCAGTCCCATGAACATGTATTGATTTTCTATTGAGAGGCAATTACTATGCTAGGTATCAGGGATCCATATCAGGATAGTTACAGCCTCAGGAATGCAACCCATATAACCTGAAAATTATAATGTAATGTCATAAAAACTAAGATAGTGGTAGCTTCAGTGAACATGGGCAACACCTCAACCAACCTAATGATTCAAACATGAGGTCCATGGAAGCAAGTTTGAGGGAGAAATAAATACTAGCCAGCAGAAGCAGAGAAAGAATAGTATGAGAAGTTTCATAAATATTACAGAGCACATTACATGAAGGGCATGAGAAGCAACAGTCTGATTTACTGAAGCATAATGTATAAATCATGAGGTTGAAGGCTGAAGAAAGATAAAGTGAGTTTATAGAGAGATTTGTATGACATTCTAAGGAACTAAACTTTATAAATTTATAAGGCACTAAACTGTAAGTAAAGCATTGGTATAATGTTTTTCTAGAAGACCATTCTTGCTGCGATGATATGAGAAAAAGAATGTATATGTATGTGACTGGCTCACTTCACTGTATAGCAGACATTGGCAGAACATTTTAAATCAGCTGTGTTTTAATTTAAAGAAAAAGAAAGAAAGAAAAGGAGGCAAGACTGGGTAAAAGGAAAGAAGAGGTTAATAATCCAGGAGTGAGATGACCAATATAGGGGTGTATAATATATATGGGGTATGTAATAGAAAGGGAAATATAGGAGAAATTCAAGGTCAGATCACAGAATTTGGTGATGGATTGGAGGTGATTGGTGGGCACAGAAGTCTAGGATAACTCAGGGGTTTCTGGTGTCAGTGACTTGATGGATGAGTGTGTCATGAATCCATATAGTTTAATAGGGAAAGAAATTTAAAAAACAAATGCATGGAAAAGGCCAAAAGTGATGAGTTAATTTGGACCTGTTGAGTTTGGGATACCAGTGGAACTTTCAAGTGGACTTGTCTAGCAGGTTTTTGAATTCACAAGCTTGAAACCTAGCTGAGAGGTCAAGGCTAAAGATACAGATGTGAAATCGCCATTTAAATGTTACTTAACATCACAAGAATGAGTGAGCAAAGAAATACAGCTTCGTTAATGTAGAAGAAACCTCCTATGTCTTTCATGTTTACCATTTAGGCTGTCCTTGGAGTTCTTTCTTCTTTCACAACCATTCCTCATCTTAGTGGGATTTTCCCTGTTTGACCATGTGGTGGTCTAGGAGCAGTGATGTCATTTTGATTTAACCAGAAAAATGGAAACCCCTGCATTGGAACACCGTCTATGATTTCCAATTTCCTGTTCTTACTGACTTATTGCTGACTTAGACTCCCTTTGAGTTACTTCTTCATAAGTAGATACGTCTTTCCGTGTTTCTTCAACAGTAAATTCTCTCGTGCCACCTGCTACAAACATGTGCTTTGGGGAGATGTTACCCAGGGTTCGGTAAGTTGTTTAGATTTGTTTCCTGTAGCTGCTCTTACAGAGACTTGTGTCTTCAAGCAACGTGAATTTATTATCTTATAGTTCTGGAGATGAGAACTCTGAAATGGGCTTAACTGTGTTAAAAGCAAAATGTTAGCAGACCAGTATGCATTCTGGAGACCCTAGGAAAGAATCACTTATCTTTTTAAAATTATTTTCTTTTATTTTTTTGTGGCTGCACCCACAGCAGATGGAAGTTCCCCAGGCCAAGAACTGAATCTGAGCCACAGCTGCAGCCTGCACGGCAGCTGCGGCAGCACCAAATCCTTTTAACCCATTGCGTGGGGCTGGGGATCAAACCTGCACCTCCATAGTGACCTGAGCTGCTAAAGTCAGATTCTTAACCCACAGCACCATGGCAGGAGCTCCTCATTTATCTTCTCTAACGTCTGTATACCTTTGCTTGTGGCCTCCTTTCTCCATCTTCAAAAGCCATATCCTCAACCTCTGCTTCCCATCCTTTTCTTCTGCTTTATGACCTTCTTGTTTCCCTCTTAAAGGGTCCTTTCCATTACATCGGGTCATTGAGGCAGTCCAGATAACCCTCCCATCTCAAGATCCTTTACTTAATTACATCTACAAATTGTCAGGTAAGATACCATTCACTGGTTCCAGGGGTTAGAATGTGGACATCTTTCCAGGGCCATTTTTCAGCCTACCACACCCTCTAGGACAAGAAACGAACTAAGCTGCTCCACTTGGTTTACAATAGTTCTTAGAATAGGCACTGTGCTTATTATGTAAGGTAACCAGCCATACATACAGTGTTTAAACAATGTTCTTTAACTGAAACAAACTTTCAGTTTTACTGATATAATATCATTGCTTTTTTCCAAAAATCTCTAAGGATTACAGTGTAAATTTCACAGCCAGTCAATGTAACAGGCATTTTATTTATTTATTTAACCTCAGCATCAAATTCTTCTTGCTAGTAGCTTCCTGAATTGGTTTTGAGGAATCATTTATCTCCACTCATGTGTGCTTCTGGAAGCATAATAAATCCAGGTACTTGTCCATTCTGTTAAGTTCCAGAACCCAATGTTTCCTTTCCCTCTCCTGGCACAGCCAGGGGGTGGGCGCCTGACTTAGGTTTGGCTTCTCAAATGCTTTGCCCCATGACTTGAATCTTGATCTAGTAATGTGAGGTTAGAAGAAACCATTGACATTCACTGGTGTTGACTGTGTGGCACCAAACAAAACTGCTTCTGTCTTCATAACTTCCAAGAGCTACAGTATTGCCTCAAATCCTGCCTCTTTCAAGACTGCAAAGCTTTCGACATCTTTCCAATAAATAACTTTTTCTTCAGTTAGCTGAATTTGGTTTCTGTCACTTACAGTCAGCAAATCCTAGTAATAGCAGTGTTACAAAGATATTATTGTTGCCTGGTTGAATCTACCATAAGAATTTTGTAAGAAAATTGATTTTCTACTTCAAGTAAATGTATTCACTAAAGTCATCTAATTTGATTTAGGACCTGACGGTTACGCTGGCATTCTTATTTATGTGACCTCATCAAAAATTCTATGAATTAAACATACTTACAAATCTAGAAAGGCAAGGTGGTTGTTGTTTCTAGATCCTGTAGGCTATTTTTCCTATGTCAGTGCTTTGCCTTTTCATGGAATCTTATTTGAAGAATAAGTGACCCTATAGAGCTTTGTTAAAGCATTATAATCACGGTACTATTCTGCTGAGGATTTACCTCCATTTCTGTGAGCGTTTATTGGTTTAAAGGTTTTTTTCCCCTCTTTAATGGAAAATCACTCAGTGAAATTGCGGAAAAGCGATTATTTATCTGAGTCACATTTTCATGGAAACTGTTTTTCACTTCTCTGCATTTTTAGGAGTTTTTTCTTTAAAAAGGATATTAATATTTATAATTAGATATCACACAAAGCAGATGCTAAATCTTATGCTATAACTTAATGGGTACAATTATATAAAGAAGATTATATTCTCTTTGGCATAATGTTCTCTCTGGGAGCTGTGGAACAAAGGGCAGACATTCTCCATGAAACTGCCCATTCTTTTTGAGTAGAGGGAAATAAGAAGATGGTGATTAACCACGGTTATTTTAACTATTATCACCCAGAACATAGTACTTAAGTGGATAGAGCCTTTCCATAAGCACTAATTGATTGACTCTTTTCTCTCTTTGACCCAAATCTCAATTCACCCATTCACAGTTTTTCTTTTCATACTTTGAAGCCGAAGCCTTATGGGTTCTTCCTATTTCCTGAGCGCGTGGAGGTGTGGTCCTCAGCCTGTGTGCGTGGTCATGGCTTCCTAGCGCAGTTGGGGCAGATAGCCGGGGTTTACCAAGGTCAGAGGACAGGAAGAAAAGGAATTCGTTTTTCTAATTACCGTCGGGCTAATGCCTGGAGAAGCCGGTGGAATATATATTGTATAATCTAATCCACTTGACCTCCCAAGACCCTTCCTTGTCTAGATGGGTAAACCGAGGCGCTGAGAAATAACAAAGTATTGATACTAGGTTTGAACATCTGTCCTGGTGTGAATCAAGACTCTTTCCATCACCCCGTCTCCTCCCTGGCGATTCTGCTTCTTCAACAATTCTACCAGGGGAATCTGAGGATGGAGAGACAACAATAAAACCTCTGCCCGCCTGAGCGATCTCCTGTGATCGAAAGTGTGGAGCGCTCCTGAAGACAAGGTTAGAACTAAGAGGTGTCAAGTGAGGAGGGGCAGGTTCAGTTCTCCCCAGAAGCTGCGCAAGGGAACGCACGGGGCATGCCCACCAAGGAGCGGGGCGGGGGCGGCCGCCTAGCGGTTTCTTCCCTGGGACGCGAGGCTTTCCCCTCTGTCCCGAGTGAGCGCGCGCACTTGCTGCCTAGAGGCTGCGCGGGCATCACCCGCAGGCCGGGAGCCCACTCCGGGGGACGCTGTGCGCCTCCCCGCGGCTTGGGCGCACGTGCCTGGGCTGAGGCCAGGGCTAGTGGCCGCGCTGTAGTAGCTGGGGAGGGTGGGAGCGCTGGCTCCCGGCCCCGGCCGCCACCCGCCCGCCGGCTCCGGTGGTTGGGCGGAGGAAGCGCGGGACTCCTCCTCCCCACCGTATTAACATGCACCCAGGGGCGGGTGACCAGCGCAGCCTCGCCTCCCTAGCCCGCCGCGTCCCGGCGCTCAGCCTCCGCGCCAGAGGCGAGCGCTGCGCTCCGGGCGCCGCAATCCTGAGGACGCGGCCTCTCCGACACCTCCGGCCCCGGGGAATCGGCAGTATCAGCGGCGAGAGCGGCCTCAGCCGAGGCGGCTCCTCTCTGGAGTCCTTCCCATCGCCTCGCTGAATCCCTGTCCCAGGCACGGGGACATCTCTTTCGTCCTCCCTCGTCGGTTTGTGGGACCGACGAACGAACCCGGGCACCGAGGGCCGGACTGCAGGCAGCGACAAGGTAACGCCGGGCTGCGCCGGGAACTGGGGCGTGCGCTCCCGGCGGCGGCCACCGGAGCCCGGGCCGCCGTCACCGCCGCGCGCTGGGTGGCTCTTGCCCGCCGCGCGGTCGCTGCTCCTCTCGCCGGCGGAGAGACTCTGGGCTGGACTCCCCTGGCCGGCTGTTAGCTCTCCTTCTCCTTCCGCCTCCTGGGGCGCACTCCTTGGCCCCCCGAGGGACCCTAGGGACCCGGGGGCCGGCGCGCCCCTCTCCAGTCGTGCGGCCCTCGCGGCTCCCCCAGGGGCCCCGGCGGAAGCGCTGATATCTAATTGCGACAGGGTCCTGGAAGGGGGAGGGGAGGAGAACACCAGTCCTGGTCACGTCCATCAGCCAAATTCCCACACCCCGCCCCCAACCCCAGGTGCACCTTGCAGGGGAAGGGTGGGGGTCTGCTCCCAGCAGGTCATTTCTTGACCGTCTCTTGGGTCGCTGGCAAAGCAAGTTGTTGCACTTGTCTTTTAGGTGACATTTTGGCATTGATGGTGGAGGCAGCCCCCACCCCTGTGTATGTGTATGTGTGCGCGCGCGCAAGAGAAAAAGAAAGCCAGAGAAGCAGAGACACAAAGAGGGGTACGCAGGGAGAGATCGAGATCCAGAAAGAGAGGCACACAGAGAGTACGGGGTCCAGGGGAGCGTCGCTGGAGTGTCTCACCCCCCGCCCGCGGCCGAGGCCAAGGCCCATTCCAATTTCAGTGAATTGAGAGGCCGGCGAGGAGACCCGGTATTCAGCTAACTGAACGAGTGGGGCTGAGCCGAGAGCAGACAGGGACCCTTTCTCCGGGCCGGAGAGAACACATAGCACTTTCGTGGGGCGGGCGATGTGTATGTGAGGGTCCGGGGGGGTAGGCAACCGCAGCTGCTGGGGGTACTTCTGGGGGCTCCAGGGGATGGAGACCCAGCCTGCAGGACTCAGGGTGCTGAGTCCCGAGCACGCGGGAGGCGAACTAGCCCCGCCTGGCGCGGTGGCCCGGGGAGGCGATGGGAAGGAGCGGCTCAGGTGCCCGCGTCCGCGACGCTGTCTGTGTCGGCGCCGCTCCCGCCCCAGGCTCGCAGGCTCGCTTCCCTTCCGGCGAGGAGCGCTGCGGAATTTTCAGTCCGAGAGCCCGAGGGGGTTTGAGGCGGCAAGAGGGCCGGGACAGGGACGCCCGTAGGTGAGATGTTATTTCCTTTCTGGACTCAGGCGGTACTGCCCACTCCTGACACCCCGAGCCTTGCTAGGTTCTGGAGGATGGAAGCTCCCTTCTCCCCCACCCTGCCCCAGCATAACACGTGAAGTTATGGAATTACAGCGATGAAAGACGTATAATAAAAGTGGCAACTCAAGACAGATCTTTAGCTTTTATCGTCTTCCTGAATAGCTTTGTAAAGTGGTGATGGATCAATCTGACTTGTAGTCAGACCCTGGGATGAGGAATGTTCGGAACTAGAAGCGATTTTAGACCGGATGCAAACATTGTGCAAATTATTTTTACTAGGAAGGAGCTAACTGCCTTTTTTATGTTATTTATAGCGGTATTTCAGCTTTAGGAAGCAACTTTCTATTGGCCTCTGTAATTTTGCATATATAACGGTAATCTTAATCCTGATTTGAACGGAAATTAAATGAAGGCAAACGATGTTACTAAGTATCCTAATGGACCTAGTGTCCAACGGATAAAGTTTTCTTACATTTTAAAAAGGAAATTCAAAGTCATAAAGACATATTGAATGTATCTATGCAAAACGTATGAAATTTAAACATGTGGGTTACAAAAGCTACCCTTGGTTCTGAAAACTCACTTTCTGATGGGAAATATGAAAGTTCACGGAAATCTGGTGTCAGTGGCCTTGTTATTGTGTGGATGTTTTAGTTCACTTTAAAGTTGCTGCAGTAAAGTCATTGCCTTGAATCATTCCTAGTTCTAGATCTAAAGTTCTACGATTATTAAAAAACAAACAAAAAAACCCTCAGTCACTTAAAAGAATTAGCTACGAGAAGAGACTTGAATGCCTTCGCAAATATAGGATATTTAAAAAATTGCATCTGTCTATTTTCCCTATGTTTCTATTCTAAGATTAGTTTCCCAAATAAAATATTTCATCTCAAAAGTTATAGACAATGTCCATTGGCAGAATGGACTGATAAACAGATTGTTTTAAAAATATAATGTAATTCTCTGTAAAACCCTTCAAATCACACACAATCAACTGTGCCTTTGGGGGAATAATACTTGAGTTTCCTTTTGGGGAATTTTCACAGTTTAGCATCTGTAATTTCTCCTTTAATAGAAACTTTGTTCTACCAGGACCAAAACCTTGATGTGATTATTAAAATCAAGACCTTCTTCTTAAAATGTTGCATAGCCCATACAGAGGAAGAGCCTGTGTGTTAGAGCTAAGCTCAAGTCCTTCTAAGCTTAAGTGTTCTATTGAATCAAATTTGGAAATACAAGTTGCACACACTTTGATTTAACTCTATTAGGTATAGAGTTCCGTATAGCTTTGTTCCATAGAGCTGTCTAGACTGATTAATTTTTAAATATAAATTTGAAACTGGGAAGAGGGAGAGCTGAAGCTTTATTCCTTTAGAGATGTGTAACATAGTAACAGTTTCAGCTACAACTCAACTGAAACAAGTAACATAGTCTTTGAATAGCAACTTCTTTTGGAAACAAAGACTGTAGTTTTCTGACTTTTATTTCATGTGATATTTCAAAATCAGAAAAAATACTGTCTAAACTTGTATGTTAGTAGTGAAGCTTCTATAACAGATGCACATTGTAATATCTCCTTGATCATTCCCACAATTGTCCTACCCTTAATCAAAGCAACTCTCCTCTACACAGAAGGATTTGTTTCCACTTAGGAAGCCTTCCACTGGAAGGCTTTCATGAAGATTTATTTCATCTTTATAGAAACCACATTTGCCTCTCCTTGGTTAATTTAAGGAAAGATGTGGTTGTAAGGTCTCCCCCCCCCCGCCCCCGCCAAGTAAAGGGGCGTCATTAAAGGAGAAGCATCACAAAAGGACTTTAAATCTAAACACTTTTCTCCAGTGCTCACTTCCCACACTTACAATCTATACCTTATGTCTCTGATACATTGTTTACTTTGTACATTTTTAAAGAAACACAATTACAAGAAGACCCTTTTCTAGAATTCTAAAAATTTTTGTTCTGCTGAGACACTCAAAGGCTCAATGCATCCCATCCTGTCTTGTGCTGTTTTTATTTACAGAACAGGGTCAGGGCTTGTAATTCTTGCTTTCAAAGAAAAGAAACATTTCTTCTTTGATTTTCTTTCTTTTTGAGGAGCTGTGCCTGCAGCGTATGGAAGTTCCCTGGCCAGGGATGGAACCTGCACCACAGCAGCAGCCAGAGCTGCTGCGGTGACAATGCTGGATCCTTAACCTGCTGCTCCACAAGGGAATTCAGTTCTTCTTTTGTTCAATCGTTGGGAACGTGTAGCCTGATTCTTGTAACTGCCCAATGAAGGTGACTTTCTTTTTGCGTGTAGTCTGTTAGGAATTCGCAAAGATGTTCCTAGGAAGGTCTAAACCATTGTACTACAGAGGAGGATTTAGAACTAATACAGTCATTCTCTTTAATTTATTAAACATCCACTGATAACTCATTGTATGAGTACCAGTTCCTTTTCTTCTATCACATACCTATTTTTCTTCTTCAAAGTGTATATTTGCTATATATAATATTACCATTAATGCACATAGCATGCACGTGTGTGTGTGCACGCGCGCGTGCGCACACACACACACACACACACACTACTTCTTTGTTCCTACCCCTGCAACACACAAACCACTTGCAGAGCAAAACATGTGACTGAGTCTAGAAAAAAATGGGATGTGGATATAAGGAGGTTAAAAAGGTGATCAGCTTCCTTTTGAGGTCTTTTCCCTTCTCTGAGTGCATGCAGGTCGGTATTGTATATGAGATACGCTGACCTATAAATTTTACTTCTTTCACTCCAGACAACCATAGAACCAGGCAACTGGTATACAAGTAAGGAACTAGAGATATTCTCTGCCTTTACTGACACAGGAGTTTTCCTAGATGGTGTTTATTGTTTTCTCCTTCCTGTAAGAGGTGACAATCACTGAGTAAGAAGTGACATCCCACTTGGGAAGCACAGCTCACACCCAGGGAGTGCTCTGGATATGCAGCCACAGGTCTTTGGCCCGGATTCCTTGGGCTTTTTTTTTTTCCCCTTGAGTAGATGAGACCCAGTATAGTGGCAATATCAGGGCCCCGTTTGGGCTTGTTGTGAACTAGATATCAATGCACTGGCGGTTCCCTTCGTGGCTCAGTGGTTAACGAATCCGACTAAGAACCATGAGGTTGCGGGTTCGATCCCTGGCCTTGCTCAGTGGGTTAAGGATCCGGCGTTGCCGTGAGCTGTGGTGTAGGTTGCAGACGCGGCTCGGATCCCGCGTTGCTGTGGCTGTGGCGAAGGCCGGCAGCTACAGCTCCTGTTAGACCCCTAGCCTG
>PVHT021183608.1:15829147-15882645 GCA_004024745.2 Catagonus wagneri | reverse complement strand
GTAACTTCTCTTTTAGTTCTACTACTGGAGAACGTCAATGAGCATCTATCTGATAGGAGGACTGGCTTTAACCTTCTCTCTAACCTCAAGATGACACCCTTGCCCTGGGGACCCTCACTTTCTTGGTTACCATTTCGGTGGAAACTCAGTGTGATGCTTCTTTTGGGACTAGAAATTTCCTTGGTAGATATCACGGAGATTTCTTTGCCAAACACATGCTGCTGTTCCAGAGGAAAATGGCATTTTGAGCCTGTCTCAGACTTTGCAAACAACTCTTCTTTGATATGATTCATCAGACTGCTTGAGCAAGAAGGCAAGGCACAGCCTTTTCCCAGACATTAATGCAGAAGCAAAGTCACCTTTTCCTTCTTTAAACAAGGATGAGCTTTTCCATTTGGAGCTGGGAAAAGGCAGCAGGGGCACGTTGAAGCAGTAACACGTTTAGAAGTTGGCTGTATGAACTCCCTGGATTTCGTACGTTATTTCCTCTTCCCTAGGCGTCAGCGAAAAAGTATTTTAATCAGTGAAGCTCTTCAGTTGTATGCAATTTTAGTGCTTGATTCTTTTTATCATGGTCAGTTGTAAAAATATAGTCAATAACAATGCCTTGACTTTTGTGATTATCAGATCCATTGTCTTCCTCTCTGAACGATACATTCCAGGAGATCAAGGACTAAATATTGCATGTTCACAAATTATCACTGGCACCTACAATAGCACCTGGCCCTTTACGAGGTTGAGTGAATGAACACATGAGTGTGTGCAAATCTGTATTCCAGCTATGTAAGGACCATAACGTGGCTTTTGCGTGGCCTTCCTTGCAGTCTTAAACTCTGCATTCTTTGGTGCCAAGTTTACTCTGATAATACCTGGTGAACACAGGACTGATCCCAGCATGGCCGGATGTGATGGGTTAGGTTGTGTTTTGTTTCTTGTTAGGGAGGTTCCAAAATAAGATAGGGATTGAAAAAACAAAGCACCCCCCCCAAATATTTCTTATCTTTTTTCTTCTCCTTCTTACTCAAAATAAACACATGGATAACTTAACCATCCACAGGCCTTTATTGAATCCCCCACCTCCACCCCACCATTTGATGCTAAGCACATGCTTCTCTCCCAGCCTTTACACCATAGGATCAAGCATTCCTTTCTGTGGCTCCACTGAATCTGATGCATGTTTACACACCATCCTCTGTTTCTGTTCTTGTCAACCTCTATGAGTCCATAAGTTCATGGCATAACAGAGACCAAGGGGCAAGGAGAAGGGTTGTCTGTGGAAGCGAGGCAAATGTTCACTGAGGATTGAAAGACTGAATCCCATCACAGGGAGGAGAGATAGGAAGTGGCAAGGGGAGAAGTGACCATACCTGACTTTCTTGCTGGAGTTTGATTTCTGTAGAGGTTCTTAATTAGAAGCTAAGTGGGATGGTTCTTGTTCACAGGGGATGTTGGAGTCTACCATTTTAAATTACATGGATTCACAGCCTTCTTGATATTTCCATGACTCTCTTATGCTCATTTCTGGCCTGGCAGGTAGTAGTATATTCTATCCTATCTACACCTGAGATGCTTGTTTTTTGTCTTTGGTCACACCCAAAGTTCCCAGGCCAGGGACTGAATTGGTGCCACAGCAATGACAATGCTGATCCTTAACCTGCTGTGACACCAGGGACTGAGATACTTGAGTGGTGTGTGGGGAGAGCCATTGGTGTGGGTAGGCTACCCTGCCCTTGGCCCCCTACTTTAGGTGTGACAGCCGTTGTTCAGCCTTAAAGATCTGTGAGGAAATGTAAGACCCAGCATGGACTTGACCCATGAGTGTGTACTATACATAATAATTTTTCTAGATTTACCTTTACTTTATTGATACTTTCAAGGATTCTGCCTGGATGATCAGGAGCCTAAGGGATTTAGCTGGTTGATGTCAGCTATTTGGCACTTAGATAGCCTTTACAAGTACCGGCAAATAAGCAAATGAAATTACATTCTTTTCCTTGAGCTCATGAGTATGGAGACTCTAGAAGTGCAAAATGGAGTTCCAATCCTTGGGTGGCTGAAAATCGAATCCAGAGATCATCTGGGGTTGCTTCCTAAAGAGAAAGTTCTTAAGTTGGACTTTCCTGGGGCTGTAAGAGTTAAGTAGGTGGAAGGGATGACTTACAGTGACAAAGACATGGAGATGCAAAGCAGCCTGGAGGATTCCTGGTTCAGGGAGGTGGGCTTCTTCACTAGCTTCTCTAATGCATTTTAGTTAGACCTGGATGTGCATCTGATTGAGAAGGAGGGAGACACAGTACAGGGGGTTTTACTGACTGCACAAGAACGTATAGGGTTCATAGGTGCATTGAAGGATTGTGTATGGACAGTGACATGGACAAATACCCTCTTGGACTGATAGAAGTAGGTACGTCTGCCACCAGATTGGGGCAGAGGGATGTATTAGGGGGCAGGTGGACTCATTCAGGCATAAATGTTGAAACCTGGGTCTAGGGAGGTTGGAATGGGAGAAAAGAAGACATAAAGTACTTTGAAAATGTTTCACGTGGGTTCTTTTCTTTCGCTATTACCCTATGCCTGGGTCACAAAGTACTTTTCAGTTCTTTAGTAGTTATTGAGAATTATTGTGAAATATTTTAGTAACACAAAAAATTAAATATTATAAACACTGCTGTCCCCAGTCATTGCACCCACTCTTAATACTCTCAGAGTACTTTCTCTTCAAGCTTACCTCCCCTCCTTAGTACCCTCTGCACTGAATATGTTGTTTATCATTGCTATGCATTTCCTCATACTTTGCTATATATGTGAGTGTACATACATAGTATATAGTCTTGTCTAGATCTTTTAGAACTCTGTGTAAATAATAGCACACTCTTTGTAGTCTTCTTTACCTGACTTTGATTAGTATTTTGTTGATATGTGTAGGTATTGTTTATTCATTTTTACTACCGTATGATACTCCATTGTATAATATATAGTGGTTAATGTATCAGTCTTCTGTTGATGGACATTCAGGGTGTTTCCAACAAGGCTGCCATGAGGTTCATGCCTACATCTCCTTGTCTAACAAAGGAGCTTTTCCTCAGGGTTTCTTCTTAGGAGAATTATAGGAAGACAAGATTTGTATCATCACATTTAGCAGATACTGCCAAGTAACCCAAAAGGGTTTTGTCTGTGTATACTCACACCAACCATCAATAAGAGCTCCTTTTGTTCCACATCTTTGTCAACCCTTGGTGGTATATTTAATTTTTTAGCCAATCTTCAGGATGTGAAATCATTGTCTCCTTGTAGTTTGAATGTGTTGTATCCTGACTGACTGTTCATAGTGTTGACCAATTTTTTTTCCTCTCTCAACATTCAAATTTCTTTGGGATACATGGTCACACATGTTGGCCACTCTCCCACTGCTTAAAAAAAAACACACATTGATTTGTAAGAGTTATTTACTGGATACCAGAGTTGCAGAAATGAAATGAAACTCATTTCAGTGGGCTTCTCCCAGGCGTCTTTTCATTTTTATGATGTCTTTAGGTGAAAATGTTATCTTTAAAATTTAAAATAGATGCATTTTTAATTCTTATCTTGATGTAGATGTCTTATTTAAGAAATCTTTTCCAATTCTGAGTGATAAAGGTATAATCCCTTCATATTTCAAAACTATGGAAGTTTTACTTTCACATTCAGTTCTTTAATGCTTTCTCATCAAAGGTTACCTCATCAACCCCTTAATGACATTTAAAATTTGGGCACAACGCGTAATGTCTCATGGCCTTATTTCTTCCTCATGAGGTAGACTTTGGAGTGGTTGTTCTATATGGATTCTGTGGCCACCAATCCCCTTTAAGACTTCATTACTTTATGTCTGGAATGCACTGAAGTCTCTTAATGGGACTTCTTGCTTCCAGGGTCTCCTTCTGCTTAAACTTGCATCTCGATTTACTTTCCTAAAGACTTGTCAAAGTCATTTTGAGACTCCTCAAACTCTGACCTTGAGACTGCGAGAGCAACAGTCATGTCCATTTTTGCTTTCCTGCATCTCCCAGATCCAAGCACAGACCTGGAACACAGTTGGTTGGTCCTCAGATGTATGAGAGAGGCAAAGGCATGAAGGCACAGCTGGCTCCCTTATTAGATCAGCTCTATTTTTATTTATTTATTTATTTACTTACTTACTTACTTACTTATTTATTTTTGACCATGCCCTGGGCATGAGCAAGTTCCCGAGCCAGGGACTGAACCCACACCACAGGGGTGACTTGAGCCCCAGCAGTGACAACACAAGATCCTTAACTGCTAGGCTACCAGGGAAGTCCCTCCATTTCTTTTCTTTCGTTTTTTTTTTAATTTTATTGAATTCTAGTTGATTTACAATGTTGTGTTTTGTTTCAGGTGTACAGCACAGTGATTTGGTTTATAAAGAATACCTGGATATATATATTCTATTTCAGCTTTTTTTTCCCTTACAGGTTATTACAAAATATTGAGCATAGTTCCCCATGCTATACAGTAGGTCCTTGTTGTTTATCTGTTTTATATACAGTAGTGTGTATCTGTTAATCCCAGACTCCTAATTTAGATCCCCTCTCCATTCCTTCATTAGTCCCTTACGTTAAACCTTTTCTCCAGCATAACCAACCCTGCTTGTCAGGGCTGTGCTCCTCTGGTCCTTCTTTCCTCTTCCTTTGTTTCTTTTTTTCTTCGTGTATTTGAATTCTGTCGACTTGATGAATCCCTAATAGCACATTCTCCTAGAGCTGGGACAGGAAGAGCCTGGGATTTTCTCTCCTCATCATGTCCTTCTCGACAGTTTGAGTGTTTTACCATGACCCAGAACCTCTTTTAAAATCAGTGTTTTAAAGCTCTCTCTATTTCTCAAATCTCAGGCCCTGTCAAATCTCACTTCTCATGTGAGGTGTTTTATGACTGCCTCCAGCCCAGGGGAAAGTATCCTCTGAATTCTAGTTGTGTTTTTCTGGATCATTTACTTTATCATTTACATTTTAAGCATTTTATGTGAATATTCCTAGATTCCAAGCTCCTCCAAGTGATGAATCGGCTTCTATGATTTTGTTCCTCTGCTAGGTCTAACCCTGTCGCCAGCATGGTGGCTTTTCTCAGTGGGTGGCAACTGCTTTCTTGTTGATTGTAATTAGTTATTGGAGCTGTCTGGGCTGAGTGGAGATTTGGAGTGTAATGATGTTGGAGATGGTGGCATTCCTGGAACATGTGAGGATTTGGACTAGGGAGTCAAATTGAAGTGACAAAAATGTAAGTTCTATTGTGATCTTTTTTTTTTCCTTTCTTTTCCGTTTAAGGCCACACCTGCCGCATATGGAAGTTTCCAGACTAGGGGTCATATCAGAGCTGCAGCTGCAAACTACACTGCAGCTTGTGGCAACACTCGATCTTTAACCCACTAGACAAGGCCAGGGATCAAACCTGCATCCTCACAGAAACTGTGTTGTGTTCTTAACCTGCGGAACCATAATGGGAACTCCAAGCTCTATTTTGGTTATGTTGATTTTTGAGTTGGCATGTCCCATCAGCAACTTGGGAAACATTAAACCTGAGTTTTAAAAAACAAACAAACAAACAAAAACCCTGAGTTTTATGAAATAATAAACATTTGAGGTATTGATTAGGGCATTCTCTGCTGGAAGGTAACCATGAGATTCATGACATTAGCAGCTCTTTCTGTGTTGCAGACAGAAATCTTACCTCCAATTCCCAATCCTGAATCTGCTATCCTGACATCTAACTAACTAGATGACGCTGGGCAAGTTAATTAATTTTTCAGTGTAAGTTTTTCACATCTGTACAGTGAGGAAAATTCAACTCACATACCAGAGTTTTTGAAAGGATTCAGTGAACCACCCTTTGTAAAGTTGCTAGTTCAATGGTGGGCAGTTAATAAATGCTGTTATTAACAATACTCTGGCCAACATAGGCCCAACACTCTCCAACATAAGCGACAGCAACATCTCAGATCCATGTGTCAGAGTAAGGACAATAAAAAGAGAAATAAAAAAATGGGACTTAATTACACTTCAAAGTTTCTGCACAGCAAAGGAAACCCTAAGCAAAATGAAAGGACAACCCACAGAATGGGAGAAAATATTTGCAAATGATTCAACTGACAAGGGATTAATCTCCAAAATTTACAAACACCTCCTACAGCTCAATACCAAAAAAACAAACAACCCCATCAAAAAATGTGCAGAGAATCTAGGCAGACAATTCTCCATAGAAGACATGCAGATGGCAAATGAACACATGAAAAGATGTTCAACATCGCTTCTTATTAGAGAAATGCAAATCAAAACCACTATGAGGTACCACCTTACACCAGCCAGAATGGCCATCATCAAAAAGTCTACAAACAATAAGTGCTGGAGAGGGTGTGGAAAATAAGGATCCCTATTACACTGTTGGTGGGAATGCAAATTGGTGCAACCACTGTGGAAAACAGTATGGAGATTCCTCAGAAAACTCAAAATAGAATTACCATTTGATCCAGTCATCCCATCCTGGGCATCTATCCAGAGGGAACCGTGACTCGAAAAAGACACATGTACTCCAGTATTCATTTCAGCACTCTATGCATTAGCCAGGTCATGGAAACAACCTAAATGCCCATCGACAGAGGAGTGGGTAGGGAGGATATGGTACATACACACAATGGAATATTATTCAGTCATTAAAAGGAACAAAATACCAACATTTATAGCAACATGGATGGACCTAGAAATTATCATGCAAAGTGAAACCAGTCAGACAATTAGACAGCAACATCCAATGCTACCACTTACATGTGGAAACTGAAAAGACACAATGAACTTCTTTGCAGAACAGACAATGACTCACAGATTTTGGAAAACCTATGGTTTCCAAATAAGACAGTATGGGGGGTGGGGGGATGCACTGAGGGTTTGGGACGGAAATGCTATCAAATTGAGTTGTGATGATTTTTATACACCTATAATTGTAATAAAAATCATTAAGCAATGAAAAAAGGGGGGGATAATTTACTCTGGCCAGAATTCATGCTTATTTAATTTGATTTTTTAAATTTTATTAAAGTATAGTTGATTTACAATGTTGTGTTAATTTCTGCTGTACAGCAAAGTGACATAGTTATATGTATACATATTTTCATATTCTTTTCTGTTACTGTTTATCATTGGATATTGAATATAGTTCCTTGTGCTATATATTAGGACCTTGTTCAAAATGCATACTTATTTATTTCTTTGAGAAACTTATTTGGGGAATTTTTGAACACATACAAAGGAATAAATAATTACTAGCTTCAGGAATTATAAATTAATGGTCTCTTTTGCTTTACCACTACCTCCCTATCTTGCAGGAATTATTTTAAAGCAAGTGTCAAGCATCAGTCCTTTAATCTACCAACATCATCAGCCATCTGTGTTTTTTTATTTCCTTTTTCCCTTTTTTTCTTAAAGTGTAGTTGACTTACAATGTTACATCAATTTCTTCTGTATAGTGAAGTGACTCAGTCATATATGTATATGTATGTATATACTTTTCATTTCTTACATTACCTTCCATCATGGTCTATACCAAGAGAGTAGATGATATAGTTCCTTGTGGAATGCATATTTATTAAGGCAAGATAGATACGGAAGAAACCCTGAGGCTAACCAGAAAGAGGCCGTTTTGTTGGATCCTTACAGAGGAGCATCTCCCAGTGGTCACTGTGCGTCCTGGTTCCTTGTATTTTAGAAGGTGGAGCACTCGTCTTCTGTTTGCATCTACTTCCTCTGCTCTTTGGGGCTTATCTTCGGCCTCCAAGTCATGTGTCTTCACGCATATCATAGCTTCTCTTAAAAAGGGCCCTGTAGATGAAAACCAATACTAAACAAAATGAAAATTATACTGATTGATTAGAAGGAAAAATTACATTGTTTTTTCATTAAGGAAAGGGTTTCCAGGCAGTTACATCTCTATATTATGTGGGTTTTGTAGGATTTTTCTCTGTTTTAGCTTAACATTTCTTATCTTTTTAATTTAGGTTTAAGACCCCATAGAACCAAACTGAAAATAGCTTCCCCGTGTCCTTAGTTCTTTTAGGGATTCCTTTTGGGTAGAAATGTTGGTGCACATTTCTGGCTTGAAGTGTTCCAAAGAGAGCTGATAAACTCATATTAAATGTGATGAAATTTACCAAAAGGTTGTGTTCCATAGTGCACTTATCAGCTGATTATTTTTGGACATCCAACAGAATTATCCCATCAGATTGTGTATCTGATAGTGACTGGCTTCTAAAGTTAAATTTCTAGAGTCTTTTTCACCTATTTTCTATAAGCAAACTGGTATTACTCCACTGAAGACCATAGCTATATAAAATTTGGGACTTGATATCTGTGAGGAAAAAGAATTCTAAATTGTGACCAGGAACATATATCATCCCTTCTGCACAGAATTAGGAACTCTTTGACTCTGCCAGGGGGTGGGTGCTAGACCACACTCAGGCAGGAGCTGCTGCCATCACAGCAGTGTGGTTTCCTTTGATCCAGGACCGGAACCAAGAGCTTACTGATGGCACTAATAATTGTTCAACAGCTACATTTATACAAATCGCTTATCTTTATTTGGCTACTTGAATGAAAGAAGAGATGTCCAGTATAGTTCAGTTATCCATAGCATGTACTGTGTTGAGAACCAACATGTGTAGGTGATTTCTACGTCAGATGACAGTAAGTTAGGAGTGATAGTTAGAAACGTATTCCTTTGGAGTTCCTGCTGTGATGCAACACGTTAAGGATCTGGTGTCTCGGCCGTGTTGTGGGTTTGATTCCCGGCCGGGCACAGTAGGTTAAGGACCCAGTATTGCCATAGGTGTGGTGCAGGTCTTAGATGCAGCTCGGATTCAGTCCCTGGCCTGCAATGTCAAAAAAAAAGAGAGAGAGAAGGAAAGAAAGAAACAATGAAACAAAAAAAGAAAGATATTCCTTTGTCCTGTGTCATTTTTCCAGATTTTTTTTCCTATGCATTTCAGATCCTAAAGATGCCCACTCTTGGATGCTGGGAATGACCAGTGTACTCATTCATGCAACCAACAATTTATTGAATAACTAGTCCGCGCCAGACATTATTCTAGCGAATTTAGTCTCCTGAACAGAAACAAGAACAAAAGACCTAAGGCATGCCCTGTGGAATTTCAAGTGTAAGGAAAACAGACAGCAAACAATAAACGTGAAACTTCTTTTAACATATCAGAAACTATGAAAAAAATAGAACCAGATCAGAGTGGTTACTAAAGTACTGTTCTTAGATAGATTTCCAGTATAGAAGAAAATAAGTTTAAGTTTTTTTTTTTAATTCAGACATTCACTCGAAATATTCTAGCTTTGGGACTTTACAAGGCTCTGAGAAGGTTGTAGGGCGATGTTCTTTTATCCTTTCTATCTACATACTTTTCAGATGTTATATCTGCCATATTGCCTTGTAGGTACTTGTGTGTATGCGTGTTTTCATTTTTGGCCACATATGGAAGTTCCAGGGCCAGGGATCGAACCTGAGCTGCAGCTGTGTCCTATGCCACAACTGCAGCAATACCAGATCCTTAACCCACTGCACCACAGTGGGAACTCCACTACTTATGTTTGTTAATCTCCTGCTAGATTTTGAACTATAACAACATAGAATGTGTTTCTTACAAACTTACATTCCTGTAATTACTGCTAATAATAATAATGAAAATTATATCTTCCTGAATGCTTACTGTGTGCTAACTACATTATGCTGTCCTTATGTAGAAATTGGTACCATGCTTTACAGAGTGTATTCTCAGACCACAGAACTGCCACAGATAGAGGTGATCTCTGAACTGAGTTCTGTTACCACCAGGCTGTGTACTACCTTGGTGCCTAACCTAGTGCCTGGCATTTGGTTGGCATCCAATGAATGAAATGAAATGGAATGAAATGGAAATCAAGTAAATGGCAGCATCATGAAACTGATAACACTCAGAAACATGTCTCCAGTGGCTTCCAAGATATACCCTCTTGTTTTAAATTGTTTCAGCCCAGGAGGTGGCTATTTGAAAATTCTTGAAGGGAGATTTCTCCCCCCTCCCTTTAATTTCTTCCTCTCTTTCCACTCATCTCATTTGTGGAGAATGCAATAGAAATAGAATTATTTCTGCTAAAATCATAATCTATCACCTCTAGTTTGAGTGTGAAGCTTTTTGTTTTGTGATATCTGTTATAATAAGGAATCTCTATGGACCCTTTCTTTGTTTTTTGAGTTCTAATTTCCTTGTGGCTGACTAGTGTGTGTGCTCCCATGGGATCTTTGAGGACATGGGCATTTTAATGGCACCAAGAACCAGGAGCATCAACATGTTGGGTCTGGCTCACCTTCTACTTTCTACCTGCCTTTTCCCACTTGTCAGAGAAATTTTGTGTGACAGAGGTGAATCTGTGTGGAACCTTCTGGGGGGGGGTGGGGGGTGGGGCACCTGCTTGTTTTGAGGCAAGTCACTTCCTTCTTTCCAGGAAAAGTTCTCTCAGCTGCAAGAGAAACTTGAGCTCCTGCTTCCCATAAAATAATCTCTCCACAAAGACAGCACATCCCTCCCAGATGAAGCCACACATGCACAGGTGATCCCGGCATCAGGACCCAAGTTAGGGAATGCAGTGAGAAAACCTGGCACACCTTTGGCAAGGTTCAGATGAGGATTTTAATGTAATGTGGGGGAGAGGGGAGATGTTAGATCATCCTCCTAAGAAATCCCAGCAGAAAAGTGCTCCTTGTCTCTGGGGATTCTTTGCGGTTCTGCTTGATGGAATTAAACACCTCAGTCTGTTTAAACAGACACTGGTAAACCTGCACTGTTGTATCCTTAACTCAAAAGCAAGGTAATTTGCATGGCCTGTAATATACTAGAATGATGCTCTAGGTGGTTTTTTTAACTTTAATTTTCTAAGAAAAAGGCAAGGTGAGAGTTCCCATTGTGACTCAGTAGTAATGAACCTGACTAGTATCCATGAGGTTGGGGGTTTGATCCTTGGCCTTGCTCAGTGGGTTAAGGATCCAGCGTTGCCGTGAGCTGTGGTGTAGATCACTGATGCAGCTCAGATCTGGTGTTGCTGTGGCTGTGACGTAGTCTGGCAACTGCAGCTCCGATTCAACCCCTAGCCTGGGAACTTCCATATGCCGCAGATGTGGTCATCAAAAGCAAAAAACAAAAAAGGAAAAGGCAAGTCGACTGTTTAAGCATCTCTGTCTCAAATAAACAAATATTGGTACTGGATATTTGGTTCATGTACATTAACAGAAGCTGAAATGAAGATGGATACATGTAAAATTGGTAGAAGAGTGTCTTTCATATAGTCCCTGCTGCCATAGAGTCACAGACAAAAGAGGCATTTTATGAGTGCAACGTCCTCAGTGTTTCTTCCCATGTTTCTACATAGATTATTTCTAATGCTTTTGTTTTCTTCGGAATTGCTTTGTAGTCCTTACCCAAAGTAAATTTTGATATTGAATTGACTAGGGCATAAACTCAGTGAATGGTCTAGACGGGTACTAGTAAAAGTAATATGCCAATAGTAGTGCATTAACTTGTTGAAGATAGGAAATATAAAGCCAAAGGCTTGGCCAAGTTTTAATCTATGAGTATCCTACACCGAAATTCAAATTCAATTTATTGACATTAGAAATGTTCTTAAGGAGTTCCCGTCATGGCGCAGTGGTTAATGAATCCGACTAGGAACCATGAGGTTGCAGGTTCAATCCCTGGCCTTGCTCAGTGGGTTAAGGATCCGGCGTTGCCGTGAGCTGTGGTGTAGGTTGCAGATGCGGCTCGGATCCCGCGTTGCTGTGGCTGCAGCGAAGGCCGGCAGCTACAGCTCCTGTTAGACCCCTAGCCTGGGAACCTCCATATGCCACGGGTGTAGCCCTAGATAAGGCAAAAAGACAAAAAAAAAAGAAAAAGAAATGTTCTTAAAATTAAGTTGTATACACATGTATGGAGAGCGCATGAGCAAAACATTTTATTAGAAATTACATAATTGAAATTAAGTCGTTCAATCACACAGTCATATATGTTTAGGTACAAAATATAAGGATAACTAATATTTTCTGTGATATTTTGTACCATCTGCCTGGAACTTTGCCCCTTCCCTACTTCCAATGCATTTTCCATAACTTTTTTTTCTCATTAATGACACTCTCGATGGCCATTTGCAGAGTAGTTCATCTGTCCCCGTATTTTCAGAACCCTGGTTCACATACAGATTCTTAATAAATATTTGTCAAATATTATTGCTTCTTACAAATATTTATCCAGAGAATGAATGTGAAGTAACAAAGTTCTCAATGACTTAAATTTTTTGCTTGAAATAACAAGGTGTGTTCGAACCACTTATTTACTTCACATCCTTAGTACCTGAAGAGTAATTGGTAAACAAAACCAAGATCCCACCAACATTGTTTATCCCATAGTTATTGTTAATTGATCAATTATGCCATAATGCTGAAAAAATGCAAAAGAGATTGAAAATATTATCCTGCCTTCAAACATCTTCCTTGGCTAGTATGTGGCAAAAGATTTGATTGTTTTCCCTGTCTCTAAAGTTGCATTAAAAATCTTTGTCAATGTTTCAGTCTGTCGATATTCTTCATAAAATTTCAGAAATGAATCAGCCCATCTGTTTCTAGAGCACCGTCATTCCTAGGCAACTTTATCGAATTTTCCTCTTGGCTGCATTATCATTGTTTTGGAAAAGTTTTTCTTCTAAGCCTTGACAGCTTAGATGGAGAAAACCTAAGTCTTGCTCCCTTTGTTAGAGATTTCTCTTTTGTTTCCTAAAGATAAATTGAGCCTTCTGTGATGGTTTATAAATTATTGATGGTGTTCCCTAAATACTTTACTGGCATAAGTGAGATTTTGGTTGAGCAGGAGGAGCTGTAAGTAACTTTACATCTCCACATAGCAGTAATTCTCAAACTTGTCTAGGCATTAGAAACATCTAGAGAACTTTATAAAAATACCATCTCAGGCCCTGCCCTACACTGCCTCATCTTCACCTGTAGGGTGGATTCAGGTGTGAGCATTAACAAAGCTTGTCAGATGATGCTGGGGCATGTCTATGGATGAGCACTAAAGTGGTTCTCAAAGTACGGCCTCTGGACCAGTGGCATCACATCATCTGGGAACTTGTCAGAGATATAAATGCTTGGGCCCAACTCTGATTTACTGAATCAGAAATTCTGGGGGCGGAGCTCAGAAATCACAATTTAACTAGCTCTCTCTAGGTGATTCTCATGCATGTGAAAATTTCAGAACCACTGACCTTTAGGGTCTTACCTCCAGCCAGATACTTATATCCATATGTCTGTGCCTGCCCATCCCAGGAAATCATGCTTGGGAATTGGCACTTTTCTTGGAGGGAAAAGCAGAAAAGATCACTGCTTGAAACAAGGGATCCTTGGTTAAGTTTTCCTAACTTAGCTGTTTGTCTCTTTTCCAGACCACTTCCCTGGGAACTTTCCAGCCTTGCCTACTTGCAGAAATGTTTCTCTGAGCTTCTGCCTCCAAAAATCATCTTGCATATTTTGAGCTTCTTAGTTGTTTGTTCTGGCCACCTACCATCTCATTTCTGATGGCCGTGAGTGCCTAACCTTGGCTTGAAGCCTCTCCCGAGCTCTTCTGCACTCACAGCCTGTCCCCAATTTTCCTAGTTGCACTTCCTGTCTCTGGGACCTGCTGCTACCCCAGCTTTGGGTGCAAGTTTATTCTTTTCATGTGCTGGGAGAGGGAGAGAGAGAGTGAAAAAGAATTCAGAAATGAGACAACTATCTTTCATCTCTCCAGAATTACATTTTTGTTGAGTGATTTCATGACTGTGATTCAAGAGTGATGAGTTTGTAGAACATCTGGAGTTATTGCGTTCAAACATACCCCAACTCTTTCCCAAGTTCAGTGATGGATGGAGCAAAATCATGGTGATTTTACATCAGTGCCCACCCTCCTTTGGTGTGGGGATTGAAAAATGCTTGACCACTGTGACCACTTTTCTTACTGTTTGAATTTTACTTCAATGTCCCTTCTCTCTTACCTTGTCCATTGTTTTCTAGGATTGTGGGAATTATTTTTCCTGACTACGGTTCCTTCACTTTTCATTTTACCATAATACATTTCTCTTACTCTGAATTTTATATCAGTGTTTTTATGTGGCTATATTTTTTGTGGCATCTACATTATCTTCCTAGTTACTCAAGTCAAAAACCTGAGGTGATTTCTGAAGTAGCTTTCAAGTCAATGAAAGGTGAGGTAGCCTCTGTTTTTACTTCCTCACATCCACCGATAAATTTTACTAACTGTCCACCTTTATCTTCCAGATTCGCTAACTGCTTAGCTATTATTCTCTCAAAGCAGCTTCCTTCCATAACCCAGAAACCTCCAGCTTACCTAGTCTCTTCACAGTCTATTTTTCCTGCTAATCCAAGAGCAGTCCCTTCCTGCTCGCTCTGTTTTCCCCTTCACCCTCCTCTATATGATCCTCTGAAGTTAGATAAATCACTTTGAAATGTTTTTCTTTAGGTAAAATTTCCAAGTGAAATCATTTGACATCTGGCCCTCCATGACTCCTAAGACGAAGTTTCAACTTTGCCCAGTGTGGCATTTAAGATCTCTTATGACCTAGTCAAACACACTTTCCCAGCCTTAACTCTTTTATTAAAAAGAGCTTCAAATTTTATACAAATATAAAGGTTACTTTACATTTACATTTATTATAAAATATTGGCTGTGTTGTACAATTCATCCTTGAGCCTGTCTTACACCCAGTAGCTTGTACCTCCTACTCTCCACCCCTTCATTGCCCCTCCTCCAGCTCCCCACTGGGAACCCCTAGTTTTATTCTCTATATCTGTGAGTCTGCTTCTTTTGTGTTATATTCACTAGTTGGTTGTATTTTTTACATTCTACATATACATGATATCATACAGTATTTGTCTTTCTCTGTCTGACTTATTCCACTTAGCATAATGCCCTCTGAGTCCATCTCATGTTGCTGCAATTGGCAAAATATCATTATTTTTTATGGCTGAGTAGTATTGCATTGTATTTGTATGTATATACCACATCTTTTTTATCCATTCATCTGTTGATGGACGCTTTGGTTGTTTCCATGTCTTGGCAGTTATAGATAATGCTACAGTGAACACTGGAGGGCATGTATCTTTGCAAATTAATGTTTTTGGGAGTTCCCTTATGGTGCAGTGTGTTAAGAACCTGGCATTGTCACTGTAGCACCTTGGGTCACTACTGTGGCACGGGTTTGATCCCTGGCCAAGGAAATTCCTCATGCCATGGATGTGGCCAAAAAAGAAAAAAAAAATTACTGTTTTTTTTTTTTGGAGGGGGTAAATACCCAGGAGTGGAATTGCTGGATCATATGGTAGTTTTATTTTTATATTTTTTGAGAAAACTCCGTACTGTTTTCCACAGTGTCCGAGCCTTGACTCTTAACATTCCTTTACATCATGTACATAGTTTAATGCATCAGACTGACTTATGTATCATTTCCTGATTAATATTATGTCTTGCCTCTGTGGTTTCCTCTCCTTGGAATGCTATTATTTCCTTTTCTGCCTGGCAGACATCCCTCAGGACAGCTCAAGGCTCCGGAAGCTTCCCTAGGAAGTTTTATGTACCATTTCCCCTGAGTTCCAACAGTATCTTACATGTCCCGATTACAGCGTTTTGTAAAACTCTGCCACCATGCTGGTTTCTCCATGACCTGGTGGAGAAGAACTGACTTCTTGCAGGACCATCTTGCAGAAGAAGCACTCATCCCCCAGCTAAGCTGAGAGTTGAGAACACGAGTGTATGCTTTTGGAGCAAATGTAGGACCTAGGGTGGGTGAACTGGGTGATGGAGGCCCAGTAGCATGAGGGTGATTGCAGGCTATTTCTATAATTCAGACAGATTCAGAAAGAAAGAGAGTTTAGGAAAAATGTTCAAAAAACAGACTATAGCTCAAAAAAAATAAAGTGAGAAAAAGAGCCAGTGTGTCTGTTATCTTTTGTTGCTTAACCAGTTGGTACAAAACTTTGTGATGTAAAACAATCGTTTCATCACCCCTACCGAGTCTGTGGGTCGAGAATTCAGACAGGGCATAATACTCTTGTTGGAGAGATGTGTGTAGTCAAGTGTCTACAATATCAAGAAGCCGAGGACAATGCTGTTGTATCTGGACAGGGTGATTTGGGTGTAAGGCATAGGCTTTAGTCCATAAAATAGAAAATAGGATGGAGAAAACTTGATTGAAGAGACACCTTTTGGGTTGGGCTTCTAAGATGTTTCATTGCCAGGCTCAAACTCAAGGGCTAGATGAAGTAACAAAAGGGCTAAACGTGTTTAGATAGTGGTGAGTAATTTGTAATGGTTAGAAGGTAGGGTGTGTAGCAAGATATATCACAGAGAAGCTTTGGGATATAAACTAAAGAGCTTGATTTTATTTATAATACAGCAAAGAATCATTGATTTCTTTTTTAGCAGAATGATCTCTCTAGAGCCCATCTAGACTTTGATACTAGTATAATGCTAGAAATGTCTGAAGAAGGAATAGGTGAGTCAAGTTGATGTGTATACGGGGTTATGTTGCCAGATCTCTCCCAGGTAAGATGCTTTCAGGTTTTGGTGTTGAGGTTATAGAGTAAGTAGTCAAAGTGACAAAGAATATCCTTGCCTTTGACCTGCCAGGAATCTTTCAGAATAGGTACTTACATGGTTGTGATGGCAACTGTATTTACAGTGGCTAGAAAAATGTCTAGTGTATTCATGAAATTGGATTAACAAATGAATTTGAGAATTTTTTGTATGTGTCTCAATCAGTGTGCCCATTCCCCTTTCATCTCTTCAAAGATAAAGTATTCCTGGTAGAACTTCTTGGTTTTTAGAAGTTTGATCTTGACATCTGATTTCTGCAAACTTATGTGAACACTTTTTGTTAATAGTTGGTTATTGGGTCGAAACGTTGCTCTTAAGAGCCAGCTGAAACTAGGTAGAAATTACATGGTGCTAGAATAGAAACTGTTTCCAGAGATCTGTAATCCATTCCTGATGCTTTATTACAGATGAATAAAGTGAAGTCTAGAGAAGTTAAATGAGTTAACCACTGTCATCCAAGCAGTAAATGTTGAAGCCAAGATTAGGAACTGATTTCTAATAGGTGGTGGGTATTATTTCTGTTTTTTGAGGTTGCACACCACTTTGATTTTTAAGTCAGATCTTAGCTGGAACTGTAGGAGAAAAGAACAAAAATCTCCGTCTGGCTCCACTAAATTCCCAGAGGGAAAAGCCCCCCCTGTGTGGCTGCTGAAAAATTTAAATCCTAGGGTGGCAGAACTCAGGGACAGAGAGGAAATTAACATTGTTATATAAACTAGTATTTGGAAGAGACACATGTGGACGCTTGTACATTGGATTAACTTCTTTGGGATTGTTTTCAGAATTAAATTCAGGTAGACTGGACATTGCCTAAGATAGAAGGCTTGGAGATTTATGCAGTTGTTAGAATATTCTCTAAAGAAGACCAAAGAGATCGGTCTGTATTTTCAAGGCAGAAGGCCCTCATAGAGATTAAGTAACAGGTCCAAGGCCACGAAACTATTAGTGATTCAGAAATGGAAAGCAGAACTCTTAATTCGGGAGAAGTGAGTATTGCTTTTCAGATATAAAATGCACAGCCTTAAAGGAAATATTTGGGTTTAAGGTGATATGTTTAAAAATATTTTAATTTGTAAATGTCTGTTTATGATATGAAACATAACACTGCCACAAACATGCCTCATCACCAGCCATGAAACAGCAGTGCCCTTGGCTTCCTACCCTCCACAGTGAACTACTCTCTGGAGCTTTACTTTGTATCCTTTTCTCTCTGTTCTTTATTCTTTGATCATTATATGCATTATTCCGAAATATCTATTGCTTTTTAAAGTGTTTTTGCTCTTGAACTTGATCAGAATGGCAGCAGAGTATTCTTCTGCACCTAGCTTTCTTCATTTAGCAGTGTCCTTTAAGGTCCATCCTTGCTGATGGACACAGTCTATTCAGAGTTGCATAGACTCCAGTTTATGACAGTTTCACAATCCATTCATCTATTCTCTCATTTTTGTGCATTTGGTTTGCTTGACTGTTGCTTGTGTTTGTTTGTTTTTGTTTATTACCAACTGGGTGGCCACAGGCATTCTTAGGCATGTCTTGTGATAAATCTATGCTAGAGGCTGGGCTGGACAGTACCCCAGCTTTTCAGGATAATGCCCAGCTGTTTTGCAAAGGGGCTGTGCCAATTTGAACTTCCACCCGTGGCACGGAAGAATCCCCAATGTTCTAAATCCTTGCCAACACTTCGTGTCACCAGCCGTCCTCATTTCTGCCAATCTGGTAGGTGGATATTGGCATCCAAAGGTTATTTTGAGTCTGTGTGTGATTTCGGGGTCTCATTTTTTTCTGTAAGAAATACATGGACAGCATTACAGGAGCATGCAAAGATAAAATATTTTATAATTACTCACTTTTAGACAAAATGATTAAGAAAAACATACCACCCAGTCACATGAAGAAAGTCTAGAATGTGAGAGGAGAGAGATTTTCACACATTTAGAGTGAGAGCTGTTGATATACTCAACAATAACACCTTTGTGCTAGTTAATATTTAATGATAATCTGGCACTTATTAAGCAAAGTTCAGTTTATTCATAGTTACTCATTTTATCCTGCTGTTTTAGCTCATCCTGGAAGAAGATACAGTAAGATGAGAATTATATGTTGGTTACATATATACAAATGTAAATGTGTGTATATGTCTATGTGTGTGTGTGTGTGTGTATTTACATTTGTATATATGTAACTGACTCAGAATGAAATCATATACTGACCTAAATAGAGTACATTGCCAGGTTTACAAAAGTAATGGCATTGTAACTCTGTGGGCTGTTATACAGTTTTCACAATTTAATTTTTTTTCTTTGTTTCTTTTCTTTCTTTCTTTCTTTCTTTCTTTTTTTTTTTTTTTTTTTTTGCTTTTTAGGGCCGCACCTGAGGCATGTGGAGGTTCTCAGGCTAGGGGTCTAATCAGAGCTATAGCTGCCAGCCTACACCACAGTCACAGCAACACAGGATCCAAGCCGTGTCTGTGACCTACACCACAGCTAACGCTGGATCCTTAACCCACTGAGTGAGGTCAGGGATCGAACCTGCAACCTCATGGTTCCTAGTCAGATTCATTTCTGCTGTGCCACTACGGGAACTCCCCACAATTTAGTTTTTTAAAACCATCTTAGATCCTTGGTTGAACGGTATCTTGACTATGCTTATTATGTGACTTTTAATGACCTCAGTAATGTGACACAGACTCTCTTGGCTCATGTTATAGGTTCTTTTCTGCCCCAACAGGATCTAATGTGGTGGCACCAACTTCCTGTTTTAATGTGAGAATAGAATTTCTGGTACCTGCTTCTACCCTCCACTGCTCAAGTTAAGAGTGATTTTGCTCTGTTGTTACCAAAGGTGAACCAACTCAGAGAAGTGAAACATCTGTAAAGAACTTGTAAATATCTTCCTCTGTGATCGTAGATCTGTGGAGTTTACATTCAAGTTTGGTAGAAAAGATCGTCTTCATATTGTGAAATTAGTGTTTACTGAGGCACTGAACGTGGACGCAGTGGGGTCACTTCAGGCATCACAATTGCCGTAAGGACTTGGGGTGGTCACCTAGTGATCATCAGAAGGAATAGCTAGGAGACCAAGTTTGTTTTAGGATCTAAACATTTCCTCCACACCTAACAGTCTAAGCCTGTGACCATCCAGGTGATGTGCTAAAACAGTGGATCCTAGCAATGGATGGTTTTTCTCTCTGATGTTGGATTGAACAGGCCCAGGCATTCTGGATTCCCACCCACAGCTCCTACTCTCTTCGTGAGTTTCACCCTTTGATGGCATCAGGGAACAGGATCTAAGTTGCCAGAAGCCACCTAATATACAAGTCCTCCTAAAGAATAAGCCCCCCTAAGCCTAGGTTCATCCTTTGCATCGCGAGGCTCAGCAGCAAAGCTGAGGTGATGTGGCTTCCTAAGCACCTGTCCTACTTGTGCTGGCAGGCCTGGAAGATTCTAGAAGGTCTGGAGCTGAAAAGTTCTGTATAGCCCAGGAGTCCCCTTAGGATTCTGTTCTTTGTTGCTTGCCTAACTCCTTTCCCAGCTCCATCTCCAACCTTCACCCAAGGCGGACCTAACCCATCTGCCTATGACTCTGTCCCCATTTATTCTCAACTTCCTCTGCATGTGGCTTTTCTCCATATGACATTGCTAGCCTGGGAAAACAGGCTCTTTGCTCCATTTGGTTAATTAGGCTCCGACTGTGTCTGTGGCTCACCTTGTTCTGATGTTTACAAGATTATAAAAACTCTGAAACTTTCCCTTCCTAGTTTTCCTGCATCTGTTCATATACAGCACCAAACAAACTAGACTTTCCCCAGTCCACTGCATTAATGCATTTTATTTCTATTAACTCAAAATCTATAATAGCTCTGTAATCTATAATGACATCAATCACCTCATAATCATCTCAACAAATGAATTTCTTAACCAAATACATATCGTATACTTCTCATTTAGCCTAATATCTTTCCTCTTGCATTATAATGTATTCTCCTTCTGATTACTGCTAATCTATATTCTTGAAAGTACCCAATTGCATTTTATTGGTTTTACATGATTTCAGATCTAATTGAGGAGATAATGTGCATGTAAGAGGAAAACATAGCAATTTAATAATACCTAGAAAATTTACTGAGATCTTATTTTGCCCTCGGCTGATGATAGTTTGCCTTGTGTGTGATGTGTATTATCATTTACTTCTTACAATACGTCATGAAGGTAATAAAATGGGGGGTTTTATTCCCATTTTATAGATATGGAAACTAAGGCATGAAATCGCCCATGGTCGTACAGGAAGTAGCTTGTGGGACCAGTAGAAGGAGGACACAAACTTGAGTCTAGCCCTGTTCCAGTATTCTTCATCTCTGGTCTTTTACTTCTTTATCGGTATGATATATATTTCATCCTCTTCAAATCTTTTCTAAACAAGACCGTGCTCTTCATATAAATTTTTTATTGAACTATAGTTGATTTATAATATTGCATTTTTTTCAGGTATATAGCAAAGAGTTTACATATATGTATTATATATATTTATCTTTGTCTATATAGATATATCTTTATCTGTCTATATATACACACTCTTTTTCAGATTCTTTTCCATCATAAGTTATTACAAGACATTGAATGTAGTTCCCTATGCTATACTGTAAATCCTTGTTGTTTGTCTATTTTACGTATGGTGGTGTGTATCTGTTAATCCCATACCCCTAATTTATCCCTCCCTCCCTTTCCCCTTAAGACAGATGTTTAAAAATTATTTTTTAATTTTTATTTTTATCTTTTTAATTGAAATATAGTTGATTTACAATGTTATATTAATTTTAAGTGTACAGAAAAGTGGTTTGGTTTATATATAGATATATGTATATGTTTATATATATTCTTTTCTATTATAGGTTATTATAAGATATTGAGTATATTTCCCTGTACCATACATTATGTCCTTTTTGGTTCTCTCTTTTATAAATAGTAGTATATATATTTTAATCCCAAACTCCTAATTTGTCTTTCCCCCCATACTGATCTTTTACATAAATAAATCTGTTCCTTGGTCAGAGAGAATGGGCAGAGAATAGTTCATACCTATATGCTGGAGCAGATGGGTGGATGGATATAACTATATTTTAGATTTAAAAGAAAGTTTTTTTTCCAGGAGAATAAGCAATGGTGGTCAATGGCAGATTCATGATGGTAGGGAAATTTACCAATAAATTAGTTTTTGAAAAAGTAAATGAAGAATAAGGGGGCAAATGTGGTAGTTAACTTCACCATCTCTTATATTTTCACTTTCCTTCCAAAAAGGAAAAAAAAGATAAAATCCATTTCAGGGATAAATATTTAAGCAAAACTCCTGCTTCTTTTTCTTTTTTTCCAGTTTGTGATGAATAACTCTGTACTTTCAGATATGCCATGAATTAAATCAGATACCCACAGAGAACAGTATGCTCAGTATTTGGTCACAGTTCGAAGACATTCCCAGATGATTTTAAAGAAAAAACTAATTTTATGAGAATGCAGGATAAATGACTAATTTTATCCTTGAAATTTTAAAGGTCCCTCTAGCCCAGTGACTATTGTTACCTTGTATTATATTTATATCACACATACATGAATTTAAATGTATATTAAAAAATGTTGATGATGCTAAAACTGGGAAGATGGTGTAACCCACAGAAATAGAAGAGATGAATTCGAGCAAATGTTCATTAACCTTTTATGCTTTCTCTAGACTGGAATGAGGAACTTGGGGTTCTGAGATGGGGGACCCAGCCTATTATCCACTAAGTTGTTTATCTGGAGTCATATAAAATTAGAAAGAAGGACAAGTTTGCCTCAGTTCTCTCCCTATCTACAAGGGTTCTACCGCATCCTTTTAAGATGCACCGTCAGCCTTCACCAAGTACCTCGTGAATATGCATGTGGCTTCAAGCTCCCTGCCCTCTGCTTCTGCAGGCAGTGACAAGATCTTTTTCTTTCTTTCTTTCTTTTAATTTGTTTTTATTAGTGTGTAGTTGAGTTACAGTGGTGAATCAGTTTCTGCTGTACATCATAGTGACCCAGTCCTACATCTATCTATACATGCTGTTTCTCATATTATCCTCCATCATGGTCTATCCTAAGAGACTGGATATAGTTCCCTGTGCTGTACAGTAGGACCTCATTGCTTATCCAGTATGGCACAAAGGAACCTATCTACAAAATGGAAACAGACTGAAGGACATAGAGAACAGACAAGATCTTTTCTGACCATCTCCCACTTCCCTATTGCCTCTGCCCTTAGGGTTCCCATAGCCTGTCGCCTTCCCAGGACATCTGTAAATGTTGCTCTGGAGTCCGCAACTTTCAAGCATCCTTTGAACGGACAGAATTGAAGCAGCTTTTCCCTGATTAGCTTGTAGATTAGAAGAGGCTCATCCAGAAAGCGCTGAGTTCTCACCAAGACACACAGAGGAGTGAATGAGCATGTCGACCCTGTTTTCTAGCAAATTCTCTTGATAAAAATATGCCTTTGGAAAAATTTTCTCTTAGATTATTTATGATTTGAACAAAGTCAAATCATTCACTACACTTCGTTGCACAACACTGTGTGTTCTGGCCTACAAAAATGACCTAGGAGAACCATTCCCCTAGCTTGATGGGAAAGGCCTTGCACTTGGTAGGCAAACAGATAGTCATAGTGAATCTAGAAAAAAAAGTAGCAGCCTAATCATTGTCATAGTTAAATGAATTGTGAACTACTTCTCACCTTAATATTAATGCAAATGTTCCGCCAGTGAATACGGCACAGTTTTCATTATTCATTTTATGAAGAGCTACATAAAGTTCTCCATAAAAGCTCTAGGAAGACATTTTTTGATTAATCCATTTTCCAGATGAGGAAGCAAACACCAGAAGAAGTGGAAATTTATTGGCTTTGGAAGAATTGGTGGGTCACACTTAATTATAGCAAAAGAGCAATTTTGTGAGAGTTTTTAGGTTTGAGCTGTACTCTGTCCTAATAGAATTTAAAAGATCGCTCTTTTATGAGTTAAATATCAATCACAATAAATCTTGAAAGATGTATTTTGTGGGCAATAACATCACTAATTGTGATGTTTAATAAGATTAGAGCTCCTTCCAGAAACAATTAAAGTTTATAATTTATGTGTATAATGTAAGTTTCTAGATGTAATTCATTCACAGTCTCATTTAACAAGCACACATACACACAACTGGCTTTTTAAAATGGCTGGTAGAGTACATTTATTGCTGTGGGCTAGCTTTTTCTTATATAGTGAATGCCTATTACTCTCAGGAATAAAAGTTTTATTCTCACTTATTTATAAAAAGATAATGCTAGTATTAATATTTTTGCTTAGATGGCTCAAATTTTTTCCACATTTTGAACTTTGTAATACTGAGAAAACAGATTTGATTTTTTTCCCCTAAATTCATTTGTATATATTTCTCTATAGTTTTCTTTTTTATCTATCAAAAGTTTATACATGGTTAAAGTACACTGAAATGTCTGAAGTTTTCAGGAGGGTTTTAAACATATTTTGAAGAAAAGTTAGTATGCATCTGACACATCAATTCACTTGTCAGTTATTTTAAAATATTATAAGTAAGCTCACTTAATAAAAATTCAAAATTATAAATTCAATGAAATGATAAAATCCAAGTGATCCTATTAATATTAATATTTCTGTGATCAACCCATTCAGATTATTTTAGATGTATCTTTTCATTTACTGAAATATCATACAATGTATGTATTTTATAACTTTTTTAGTTTCTCATATTGTGAATCCTTTGGAATTATATTACCAGTTTTTTTTTTTTTAAACTGGCAAAAGAATATTTATGTGACAAATGTTCAAAAATTATTTTTAGGAGTTCCTGTTGTGGCTCAGCAGTAACAAACCCAACTAACATCCATGGGTATGCCAGTTCAATCCCTGGTCTTGCTCAGTGGGTTAAGGATCTGGTGTTGCCATGAACTGCAACGTAGGTCAGATGCAGCTTGGATCCTGTGTTGCTGTGGCTGCAGCGTAGGCCGACAGCTGTAGCTCCAATTCAGCTCCTAGCCTGGGAACTTCCATATGCCACAGGTGCAACCATACAAAAAAAAAAAAAATGACAAAAATTATTTTTAAAGAAAGATGCAGGAGTTCCCTTCATGGCTCAGTGGAAACGAATCCAACTAGGAAGTATGAGATCATGGGTTCGATCCCTAGCCTTGCTCAGTGGGTTAAGGATCCAGCGTTGCCGTGAGCTGTGGTGTAGGTTGCAGACGCGGCTCGGATCCCGCGTTGCTGTGGCTGTGGCGAAGGCCGGCAGCTATAGCTCCTGTTAGACCCCTAGCCTGGGAACCTCCATATGCCAGGGGTGCGGCTCTAGATAAAGACAAAAAAAAAAAAAAAAGAAAGATGCACAAGTCAATCTCATGTATTCTGAAAACCCTGTCACCTGCTTTATTTCTGGAGAAGGATAAAGGGAGAAGAGGAAAATATTCACTTGAATTTGAGGGACAGCCAAACTAGAAGCAACACAGCCACAATTTTAGGCCTCTAAGATTCCTCCGATCCATAAGGGAACACTGAAATTTCCTTGTTTGGAGATTTAAGAGTTTAATTTTTCTCTAGAGCTAGATCATCCATATTTTTTTACTGCGATAAAAGAAGCAAGAACAACAAACTCAGTAGCACCGAATGGGATTTAACAGAAAACAGGGTCAGGTTTTTCCTTTCAAATGCAAAATTTTACATTAAAATATATTTATCAATTATAGCTGGTTTTCCTCCTGATTCAACCCCTTTCCTTGCCCTAGCAGGAACCCCAGAAACCTGAAGTGCATGTGCGTCACTGACCAAATAGACAATCCAGTTCCCCTTCCAAGCTGGAATCTGATTACAAACAGACTAGCCTAGCTCGGGGCTGCCCTCAGTGACAGGAAGCAATAGCTCTGCTTTCGGAGAGAACAGATATTGAAGATGCCAGTAGTCACAAAGTCCAACACTGTGCCCCCGGTCCAGTGTCTTGCATACCCTGTTCATTGCAGTTTCCGGCCACCATGGACAGGAGAATCTTAGGAACACCAGTCTCACTCGATGATGCTACGTGTCTAGGCTCACATTGATAGTAAGCAGGATAACTGTCATTCCCATAACAACTGGAATAAAGATGAAATTGAGGGTGGTGACCTGCAGTAGGCAACAGTCCTGGTCTGGGTTGGCATGGACATCTTCGTACTGGATGGGGGGCTGCAATCCTCCCAAACACTTGCTCTTTAATTGAAGGGGACTGTTTTTTGAACGTGAAGTTGAACTCCCTCTTTGATTCCTATCTGTTTCCTGCAATCTTTCTGCACCAGAAGAGTAAGCATTTGGAATTCTCAAATGTGCTAGGAGTGCTTTCTGGAATGGCTGGATTCTTGGAGATTTGAGCAGCAAATGGCTCATACATATGGGACAGAGATCAGATCACAAGTGCTCAGAGACTGCTCAGCTTCTCCATTGACTTTGGTTACGGGTGCTGGGGCTGAGAGGCATCCGGTGCGTAGTGCCTGCGGTACAACCTGGTCCAAAAGGCAGCAGCGCCAGTGACAGTCCAGGCATTCTTGACAAATCAGGAAAAATTTACCATGTCCTCGGTACGGATATTGGAAGCCAGCAATAGCCACATATCCATGGGATACTCTTCCCCCGGCTCTGTCCCAGTCTTCTTTTTGCCTCTTGCTTTTCTTTTTTCTCGAGAGAGTTTTCTCATGCATGCTTTCCTCCTGGGCATCCATCTTATCACTGCTGTCGATGATGTCACCCCCCGAAGGAGCTTCCACTGCAGGAACCTGGGAGGTTTCCAAGCCACAGAGACTTTACTTCCTACGGAGCAGACTTGGCGACAGCTTTCTTGACCGTTTCAGACCTCATGACAGCCGGATCTGAGTTGGCATAATCTGCTGTGGTCACTTGCCCAGAGCAGGCGTCTTGGGCCCGGCACTTGAGTTGCTTTCCTCTCTTGGGCCTGCCGAGTGTGTCGGGGTGAGGCTGGGCTAGTCAACCAGGAACTCCGGCCGTGTTTCAGGCCAGGGAGCAGGATCCTGGAGTCCAGGGCCAACTCTGCCTGGCTCTGCGGCCATCCTGCTCCACTTTGGAATTATATTACTAATTTTGATGGCTATACCTGTCATTGTAGGAATTTAATATATATGTATTACATTATATATATATTATATTTATATGTATTTAATTATATTATATATTATATTACATATGTATTTAATATATATGTATTATATATATATACACACATCTATGTATATATGTCTGTGTATGTATATATAATATATAATATATATAAAATTTAAATCCCATTTAAGCCCCCATTTTTGGCATTTTAGGCTAGATCCAGGTTTTTTTTTCCAATATTAAAAAAATATGGTGGTGAATATACTTGCACATTCATCTGTGAACCACGTCTCTTCCATATGGAAGTTCCCAGGCTAGGGGTCAAATTGGAGCTGCAGCTGCAGACCTAGGCCACAGCCACAGCAACATTGGATCTGAGCTGCATCTGACCTATGCCATAGGTCTGCAGTAATGCCAGATCCTTAACCCGTGGAGTGAGGCCAGGGCTGGAACCCACATCCTCATGGACACTATGTCAGGTTCTTGACAATTCAAGGAGCCACCATGGAACTCTTTCTATTGTTACTTGGGCTGTGTTAGCATTTAGCATCACTGTTGGGTGGAGACTGTGTCCCTGGCTATTTGGGGTGTGGCCTCCTCAGTTCCACCCCTTCCCCATCTGTAGTTTGAAGCCAGCACATGTCTTTCCCCTCCCTCAGGGGTTGGTTGTTGGTTGTTTAGCTCCACTTCTGTCTTCATGGCTGCTGTGGGTTTTCTCTTATATCCAAGGCTGATGGGGTTAGTTTCTCGCCTCCCAGGAGATGAATGCTTTCATTCTGTAGGAGAGCTAGAGGGGCAGGAAGTTTCCAGGTGGAGTTCTTTGCCCCTCCATGGTTGCTATTTCTCTTTCTTCAGGTGTGCATAATGAGGGATGTGTTACTGAAACCTTTTCTAAGCTTTTCTGTGAGCACTTGGTGGGATTTGTGGGGAAACCAACCCTGCAGATGGTTGGACTCCTCTGATTTCTGTGATTGCCTCTCAATCTCGTGCCCCTTGACCCTGAACCTCCACCCTAGCTGAAGTCTTCTCCCTGGTGTCTTGTTGTGTCTCTCACAATAAGCCCTACTCACATTCCCTTGCCTGCAGTCATCTGTCTCTCCTTAGCTCTGCGGCCCGTTGTCTGCATCACAACCTCAGCTCTCCTGTGGGTGCAAAACAGCTTGTGAATTTTCAGTGTGTCCAGATTTTCATCGTAAGGGTGGGAGCAATCTTTTTCTAGTACATATCCCCAAGTTGAAATGAAAGTCCCCAGAGCTTCTTATTTCCTTACTAAATAATTGCACAAAGGCAGCATTTACTGAACCTTTTAGCTTCAGGGCTCCTTTTACATAAAATGTATTGAAAACCCCAAAGAACTTGTGTTTGTGCAGGCTAGATAGAGATAGATATTTACTTCATTAGAAATTAAAACATTTTTTAAAATTTTTTAGTGATTTTGATTTTTTTCCATTATAACTAGTTTACAGTGTTCTGTCAATTTTCATGTTTTAAAATAATTTACTAATTCATTTTAAAGTAAGAATAATAAACTCATAGATTAAAATAAATTTGGGGGGAAATTAAACATTTTGTAGGAAAAGCTATCATGATCAATATTTTTTGATTGTTTTATAATGTTCCAGATCTATTTGCTGTCTGGTTTAAGAGATGGTGCCGCTGAAGGCTCACACCTGCTTTCTGCATTCAGTGGGTTGCTGTATGACATCACATGACCTCTGGAAAACTCCACTGTAAACTCATGAGAGAATGAGAATGAAAAGTAAAAATGGTGTTTTGGTATTACTGCGAAAATAGTTTTGACTTTGCAGACTCTCTGAACAAGATGAGACTGACCTCTCACAATGGGAGTAAATGAAACCATCCCCCAACTTCTCACCCCCACAGTAATGAATATATATCAAGTTCCAGTGTGCTGGGAAGTTCAGTTTTCTTGTAATATACTACACTCCTGAGATCTTAGGAAAGAGAAAAATCTAAAGGCAAATGTGGATCTAAGAACCTGTTGTGGCTCAGCGGGTTAAGAACCCGACATAGTGTCCGTGAGGATGCCGGTTCAATCCCTGGCCCCTCTCAGTGGGTAAAGGATCTGGCATTGCCGTGATCTGCAGTGAAGGTTGCAGATGCAGCTCGGATCTGATGTTGCTGTGGCTGTGGCATAGGCCTGCAGCTCTGATATGATCCCTAGTCTGGGAACTTCCATATGCCATGGATGCAGCCATTAAAAAAAAAAAAATTAAATGTGGATCTAGAAAGGATCCACAGTCATTTCTGAACCCAGGTCAACCTGACTCTAAGCCTGTGTTCTTTTTCTCATGCTGTCCTATTTCAGATGGACTGGAAATCAGATACATCAAAGTGCACTTCAGGATTGGCACATCTTTCCTATAGCTTCCATATTGGTCTTCCCCCAAACTGGTAACTGCGGGTAATGCATCTCTTACCCGCATTAGCTATAAATAATGTTTAGAAGATTGTTGGATCTTATAGAAAGTTAATTCGTGAGCGCTACTTTTGGGTATTTAGAATTTATATGTTTATATATATATAGGCAGTTCATAGATTTCTTACAGTTTCAGATATTGACCGAATGTGTTTAATACTCTTTAAGAGTTCACACTGTCTGTTCTACAAACATGTTATGGTAAAATTCATACTTCAGCTAGAAAATCATTGCTATCAACATATAAGTCATTTATTATGAGGGAAAGGAATTTGAAATCTAGACTTGGTTATTCATACAATGCACTTATTTTGATATACCCTTCTCATGTATAACTCAAATTAGCATCCTCTTAGGGGTCTGCCTTGGTATGGCTTATCTTTGGAATTTGGAATTATCATAAGTTATCCGTGAAGGACGTAATTGCCAGGGCACCAATAATGAAAAATGAGAGGGCAGGCAATGTTATATGATGGATTGTGAACATATGCTTTGTTCTTTCTTCAAGTCCACTGCATCTTTGTTGAATTTCATGATGTGTTAATATGTCACTACACATTTAGGTCCTGAAGCATAAAATATATTCTAGCCTGAGTGCTCCAAGATAGTAGTGCCAGAATTGAAGTGCTGGAATGTGTTTATTGACCAGCATAAATGTAATGAATGGAGTTACAGGTTTATATTTTACCGTGAAACCTCAAAGTGATTAAAAGAGAGGGAAAGAGATCTGGCTGGTTCTGTAAAAACTAAAACTAAATCAATGCTCAGACACTCACCAATACCATTCATAATGCACATGTCCATGGTATAAATAGCCTGCTTCATTGAATTCCCACTGTATTCCATTTGTATTAGGCTCTTTCCTGACATTGTTTCTGTTCTTCACAACTACCCTCTGAGACAGGCGATGCTCCCATTTTACAGACGGAAAAACTGAGGATCACACATGTAAGAAATTTAGCCCCAAGCCCTAAGTTAGTAAGTGACGGAGCTTATATTTGAGACAGCATCAGCCAAAGTGCAAAATCTATGTGTGTCATTTCCATTCCACCAAGCAACAGTAGAGAAGAGGAAAGCCACATTTTTACAACAGTAGAGAAAAGGTAAGCAGCCACACTTACAGTAGAAATATTACTGTTTGTGCTTAGAAACTTGAGTTCTTAATTCTTTGTTAAAAGGCAATTCAGTATGCAGCATTACGTCCTAAGGATTGGACAGATCTGTAACCTGATCCATTGCATACATGTTTTCTGATGAAACTATTTAATTTATTAAGGTTTTTCAAGGAGTGTGAAACAGGGTACTTGATTTAAAAACCTCTTTGAAAATTATTCATCGACCAAAGATTGTTCCTCTATTATCAGCAGCCATTATGTAAACATCGTGATCTTGGCCATAAGTAGGTAGATGAGCGGGGAATACGTATTTCCACTGACCCGGTGTTCAGTGCTGTTTTATATAGTATCACAGATAATCCTATAGAGTGAGCACTGTCGTTTCTTTAGAGATGACAAACTATAGATTCAGAAGAGAACCAGCAGGTCCTTGGCAAAGTCAGAATTCATGTATGAGACTATTACATTTTGTGGCCCATGTTCATTTGACAATAGAAGATGCCAGGGACCATCACTTTGCTGGGAGAGACCATAGTTTCCATGTTATTATTACTATTATTAGTATTATTATTTTTGCTGGGAGAGACCATAGTTTCCATGTTATTATTATTACTATTATTATTATTGTTGTTGTTGTGGTTGTTGTTGTTTAGGGCCACACCCAAAGCATATGGAGGTTCCAGGCTAGGGGTTGAATTAGAGCCTCAGCTGCTGACCTACACCACAGCTCACGGCAGTGCCGGATCCTTAACCCACTGAGCGAGGCCAGGGATCGAGCCTCTGTCTTCTTGGATGCTGGTCATATTTGTTTCTGCTGAGCCTCAGCGGGGACTCCTGTGTTACTTATTATGATTCTTGTAACAGAGTAAACATTTGTTGAAATAGCATTGATTATATACTAAGCATCATGTAAACATAACTCTTCCCTGACTCCAGAAAGAAAAAAATCAGATGATCTTATTTATTTTTTATGAGTAAAACAAAACAAACTATCTCATCTTTATACTGAAAAGCAATTTCCAGGACGTGTCCTAGAAATTAGTTTAAATTTACTTTAATCTCTTCATTAAAAGGAATCATAGTAAATGTGTTATTGAATATTTTCTGTAGTCTGTCTTAGCATCGTCCTATGTCCTTTAAGTGGATTATCTTATTTAATAAACACAGAAATTCCATTTGGTAGTTTTCATTCATGTTAGAGATTGAAGAAATGAGGTTCTCAGGGTTGAAAATCTGACCAGCTTCACATGGTTAGTAAATATATAGGTCTAATATTGAATACAGACTGTCGGATTCAGAGCCTAAGGATGAAGGATGATAATTCATACTCATGTTGATGATCTTGTGGCACCTCAAAAGAGAAATCCTTCTGGAATCATCAAGAAGGATTGTAAAATGTAGGTCTCTAGAAAATGTATTTCTGAGGTACAGAATACACAACTAGAAATGCAATAAACACCATTTCCAGCTTGATGAATTTTCAGTGATCACATCCATGCCAGTAGTCCCCAGGTAAGAAACAGAACGTTTTCATTCTCCAGGAGCGCCTTATTCCCTCTTTGAGTCAGTACCACCCTTCCAGGGAAACCACTGCCCTGATACCTAACATTTTATTTGATTGCTGCCTGTGCTTGAGCTTTATATAAATACTCTGTGTGTGTTCTTTTGTATTCAGCTTCTAACTTAGATTAGCTTCCTTAGAAACTGACTCTGAGTTGAGGACTGACACTGGGAAAAGTCCCCTGGGCAACATGATCTGGAGGGAGTGGGGAAGGACTTTCAGCAGGAGGAAGTTGAATTGAGATGCATTTACACCAAAGACCTGAGCCACGTGGAGCTCCATGGCTGGATGGCCCAGCTGGGTAAGGGGGAGAAATGGTAAATGAGTCACTCTTACATCCACCCCTTGGTTCCTAAACAGTCATCATGATTTAGGGTATAGATGGCATTCTAAAGACATGGTGCCCTATGCTAGCACATTATCACACCCAAGAGGAGACTTCAGTTACAAATTCAAAAGGCTGTTCCATCCTTTGTCAGGCTCGCAGCCTTTGGGTGGTGTGGTGATGATGGGACTGGTGGGGTCCTCATAGTCATATATCTACTTCCATCCATCATTCGATGTAGTTGGTCCTCTGATCTACTGCTGATCTGCAGCATCCTGTGCCAGTGGATTAAATACTTTGTAAGCCCATGGACAGTGGTGTTGGCTGAGATCCTTTGGGCATCGAAAGCAAATTCATACTTGGAGTAGGTATTGATTCTGTTTGAGATGAATTACTGCCTTTTCCAAAGTTTCCAGTGTATTTCAGCTAACCGGGTATCTGATGCTTCTCCCAGAGACATGGCACTCTATCAGGGTATCAGTGTGAGCTTCTGTTACTTGCAAGTTTTACAAGTGTCTGGGGCTCTGGGCAGATCAAGAGGATGTGGAGTTGTCAAGGAGGTTTTTGGCTGATGTCAACTGACCAAGTCGTTTGCCGGTTATGTCTCCCTCTTCTGTGGTGGCTGTTCTCTGGAAGGATGTAACATAGAATAACTAGTTCTTCAAATTCACTTCCATGGTCCTTCCAAGACCCTCTTTCCAGACCTAATTTCTCCCAATCTTCTAGTCATTCTCCTTGCAGGCTTCTGACCAACCACACAAGTCAGATGCTACTGCCTGGAATTTTGCATACTCTCCAGTAGTCCTTGACACTCTGAGTCTTCCCCTTTCCCTAACTGGTGGGTACCTGAGTAAGTGGCTGTAGACCCCTTTGCAGAGGAACTGTGTTAACATTAACATTACCTTAACATAACATTAACAAACATACTTCCCATGGGCTTCTGGGTCCTTCTTGGGAACCCAGTGTTTCCTTTGGTTAATGGGCTTGGTGTCTGAAAACTGGCTTAGGTCCAGATTAGGGAAAGGATGATGAATTTTTATTTAGGCAACCCTTCTCAACCTCATGATCATCCACCTTTGATTTGTTTTGATTGTATAATTTGAATAATACTCTTGTTGACCGCCCATCTATCCTTTTACAAAGGATGCTGAGTTTTATTAAGCATCCCCGTTACCCTGAATGGGTCAGCAATTCCTGGCTGCCATCCCGGCCGCCATTCTTGATGATAATTGCACTCACCTTTGCTGTCAGTATTGCTCTGTAATAGCATCTCCTCCGATCAGCCCTGGCCTAGGAGGACAGCACCACCAAGCACGTCAGCATTGCATGTACCTATATAATGAGTATGTTTTTATGACTTTGGTAAACTGTGTCCTCCAGGACCTCCCACAGAACGTAGTCACCTGATAGGTTTTTCTGGCGTTAGTATATCCTGGAAAATATACTCTGCTATGCCCACTTGCCTATACCTTTCAATCCCTTTTTTTTTCTATTATCTGCCATGATGTGGACCATTGCTTCCTCCAAATTTCGAAGGACCATCCTAGCATTATACTTGCATTGACTGTCTTCTAGGTTTATTTTTAAAGAGTTACATTCTATATGGTGGATGATTATTCCTATATCAGTAAACTGTCCTTTGTTAAACTGTATGTTCCTCCATACTGGGTTTAGAACCCTCCTCATCCAACCCAGACCCATTCTCTTGGCTTTGGCCATGCCTGGTGGTTTGGTCCCACAGACCCTTCAGTATCTGCAGTGTCTCCTGAAATCCCAGCAGACCTAACACTTGCCCAGCCAGGGTGTGTTGTGACTTGACCTAGTAATTTTTCTGGCAGCTCAGAGGGGGAGTGGACTATATTGTAATGATGATAGTTGCTGTCTTGCAAGGCCTAGACCTCAGCATCATTTTATCCAGGGATTGATGCCAGCCCTAGAAGAGTGGAGTGGACCACTTGGATAGGCCAAGGAGGTTCAGGGCAATCTCCTGATAAAATATTTTCAAATGCATTGACTGAGATGTTCTTATCTCACATCTCAGGATCCCTTTCCTTCTCAACAAGGACCTGACCTTGGCACAGCAGACTGCTGGGACTGGCTGAGAAGTCAAGTTTCCCCTTGTATTTAAGCCCAGAGCCTCATAATCAGCTTCTTTTTCTCTCTGATGGCAGGAACTGTGAGTCTCTTTATATTTTACCAAGGAGGCTGTGTAGTTAGCCTCGCAAGCTGAGGATATCCCCCAACCCTTGCCAATTTTTCCCATGTAAATGTGTCCCATCAAGAAATGGTGATTATTTCTGCTCTCCTTGTATCTGGGCTGAGCTGGGGACTAGCTATGACCAATAGAATGTGGCAGAAGTGGTCATTATGTTCCTGGGCTTCTGAGCCCATTAGTGGACTGGCAGCTCTCTCTTTCTCCTCTTGGAACATAGCCACTGTGCTGAGAGGAGCCCAAGCCATATGGAGAGGTCACATGAAGGACAATTGAGGTGCTTCAGCTGAAGTCCTAAGCTGATGTCTTAGGCAAGAACCAGAATCCAGTGGGAGCTGTGGGAGGGAACCACATTTCATGGGCCCCCAGATTACTCCAAGTGATATCACATGGTGAGGGAAGGCTGCCCAGTGGAGCCCTGTCAACCCACAGATTGTGAGAGGTAATAAAGTGACCTTTCTATTAAGCCACTGAGTTTCAGGCAGTTTATTATGCATCTATGGATGTGAAAGTGTCCCCTGACCTTCACACTGCTCTGTACATTGGTGGCCTCAGCTTTTCGTTGTCTTTCTCAAGTGTAACCTCACAGCAAGTTTCAGCTGATCCCACCACCTTTATACTGACTACTTCATCCAAACCTTTCAAACAGCCGCGATACTGTATTCTCCACTGTATTCCCTTCCACCAGTGAAAGTTCTAATATTTGTGTCATTATCGCATCTCAGGGGCTATCACTGTCTACTGGTGGTGGCAGGTGTTAGCTGTGTGGCAGGCATTATTGCCCTGTTTCTGGTACCAACCTTCTTAGCTTGAGTTCACCACGAAACACTCTAAGATTGAGATTTGCATGAAGAAAGTTTTCTCTTTTTTTTTTTTTAATTTTTATTTTTTGGCTGCCGCATGGCATATGGAATCCTGGGCCAGGGATCAGATCTGAGCTGCAGTTGCAGAAACACCGGATCCTTTGACCTACTGTGCTGGGTCAGGGATTGAACATGTGTCTGGTGCTGTAGAGATGCCACCGATCCTGTTACGCCACAGCAGGAACTCTATGAAGAAAGTTTTTGCAGGGAGCCCTTTGGGAAACAGCATCTATAAGGGAATGAGAGAAGCAAGTGAGGCAGGAGGAGAATTGGAACTAAGATATAGTTGCACCAAAGGCCTCAGCCACACCCTTCAGGTGCTGTGGACCAAGTCCAGTCCTTAAGAGATGTCCCACATTGAAGCAGTGGGGCCAGGCTGCATCTCAGCTGTTCATAGATGAAACTGCTTCCTTTGGCAGAGAAACTCAGGTGTGAGCCTTCAGTAGGTGACACTCTTGGAATGTTGGTGTTGAGGAGGGTTCTTTGTGACACCATCCACGCAATTTCTTTTGTTGATTGTAATGGTGAGATACATCTGTGTTGAGTGTAGCTATTAATAGTTCTCATTGTGTGACCATATTGAAATTTATTGATTGGTTATGTTGCTTCAAACGTTCTTGATTGTATCTTTTGATGAATGTGTGTACATGTATATATATGTGTATATGTTTGGGGGGATTATATATATGAGAGCTAAATTCCCGGATCAGAACATATACGGAATTCCAGCTTTGACAAATCCAACTTCCCAAGATGTTTTAACCCACTTATATTTCCATCAGCCATGTACGAGGATTCCATTATATACAGTTTCATATTTCATTGTAATTTTTGGAAATGTGATATTTTTTATGTGCATATATGAATATTTCTGATAATTCTCAATTAGAATGACACATTATTTAGACCTATTTGGAATTCACTGACATTTTAAAAAGCAGAAGCTAATTTTATTTGGTTGTTTTAGCATATTGATATTGAAAATCTAGCTAGATTTATTGAATTTTTCTACCAATTTAATTTTTATCTGCTTAAAGCTTTGGCATATATAACTGGAGGATTTGTTTTCCTTTCAACAATGTAAATTTTATGTTAAAGGAGATAAATCTGTAGTTATTATATTTTCTAGATTTATGTATTCTGTGCTGCAGGTAGGAAGACCAAGTGTTACCATGCTTCAACATGATGTGCAGCTGTGGGGTGCCCAAATTCATGGCTATCATGCATGGCTTGACTACCTTGACACGTGAACTTTCCTAAAGATTTTAACCACCTTGGAAATAAACAAAAAATTTAACTCTAGTCTAAGGTGTCATCTTTTTCAGCATCATTTTTTTAATGAATACTGTCAGCATGCCAAAGTCAGGTGCTTTTTTTCTCACCTAATATTTTATTATGGTTATTTTCCTTGTCAAAAAAAAATCTGCACCATTATTTTATTGTATATATTCCATAGTTTAGATATATCATAATTTATTTAAATAACATATTGCTGAGCATTTAGGTTATTTTCATTTTTCTGGTCCTTTAAATAATTCTAATTATATATTTGTAATTACATGTATTATGGCTTTTCATACCAGTTTGATTTGTTAATTAAGCTTAAATTCTAGAAGGGCTGGTTAGATTAAAGAGTTTTGCTAGATGTTACCAAATTACCTCCAGAAATATTCTTATTTGGTAATGTCTTACCTCTGCTATTGGGTATACAATTTTCCTACAGTTTTGCTGACATAGCGTTTACAGTGTATTGCCTTTGCTAGTCTGATATATGAATAATATATGTAACTTGCTTTAAATTTTAATCCTTGTTTATTAGTGAGACTATTTTAGCGTATTTTTATTGAATATTTTATTATTTCTTTTGCAAATTGCCTTTCATTGTTTCTTTAAATTATAGTTGATTTACAAGGTTTCTTCAAGTTCTGTTGTACAGACAAGTGACCCAAACACACACAGTTCCCTGTGCTGTACAGTAGGGCCCCATTGCCCGTCCCATTCCAAATTTAGCAGTTTGCCTTTCATCTGTTTTTAATTGGTTCATTCATCTTTTATCAGTTACTACCTCCTATAAACATTTTGGTTTCCCATGTGCCAGTATGGCTGCTGTGCCATAGCCTCTATGTCAATGTCATGTTTGTATCTTGCATTTGCTTTTCAACTCTTTGCTATAATTTTGACAAATTCCCCTTTTTTGTTTATGCGTTAACCTTCTGCTTTTAAGACCTTTCCAACCCCCATATTTTCCTCCGCTTTAGCTCTCAGATGGGATGTGTCAACTAGAGTGGACTGCTTGCTGTTTTAGTTCTGTGCTTTTTCATGGTGTTTTCCAGGCCTGGCACAGTGCTCCACCCTCACACGTACAAATACACACACTGTTATAACTGCTACCGAGAATATGTGCCTGGTAAATATCAACCCTTTTGTCAAGATTTTGATCAAGGATGACCTTTTCTTGGAGCCTTTCCTAAGTCTCCTTCCTACCCCCCCCCAACTTGACTGTTCTTTTCTCCTTGTTCCTTTCCTCTCCCACCCCCGAAGTAGTTATTATAACACCTCCAACACTTTGAAGCTGTGATTTGATTACAGGTTTGTACACTCCTGCTGAACTGAAAAATTTGTGGACAAAATTTGTATTATGTCCATCTCCATATCCCCAGCAATGTTGGAGAGTTATACAACAGATATTTGCTGGGTACTTGTTGGGTACTTTCAGATGCACAGTTGATTGGAAGGATCTGCTCAGGCTTGGAGATCCAGGAAGAAGCACAGCCCAGCCTAGTCCCAACACTGTTCTTTTTTCACTGCACCCTTTTGCTGCTGTCATACTTGTGCTGTAACGGGGGACTAGGAATGGGTACCTTCTGTGCAGATATTAAATTCAGAAAGTTCACATGCAAATCCTAGTTTTAACCCAGCTAGCACTTATTGAATTCATTTGTGTAAAGAGATCTTTTTCCCCTTTACGGGAAAAAACTGGAACAATCAAGTAATACTTTGGGATGGTTTTATGGAAGACTTGTCCATTTTCTTTAGAATTAAAAGTCCTCCCAGCCCTGGTTTTCTTGTTTCTTACTGCAGATGTTACTTTTTTCCCCCTTTTAACTAAATTGTGTTTTGCCCATTATTTTTTCTGGTTGGTAAAATTTGTATTGCTAAAGTGGGATTAAACTTAACGGTTACTGTTTTGTGGCTAGAATTGCATGGAATCAGCCACATTCTTACACAAAGTAAATGGATTTCATGGTTCAGCAATGAATGCAAAACTAATTTAGTGTGACAGGAGGGCATGATTTTAAAAGTAAAGATCCAGATGATCATGAAATCATTGACTTCTTTTGAGCTGGAAGAGAGCAGAGAAATTGTTATTTCTTCAAATCATCACAGGCAATGTTGTAGAGACACATTTATCTAGCTTTTGACTAAGTTGCCTCTATTTGCATCTTTTCATAAGGCCACTGATTTTGTATAGTTTTGTTATTATAAGATTTCTTCCTATACCAAGTTCTATCAGCCCCTGTGTCTCCCTTGAATGCTTATTTGTTCGGTACTTACTAACCTTCTCTATTGCTTGGACTATTGCAGTAGCCTTCTAACTCACCTGTGTCTTGTTCCCATCCCATTCACTCTGTCCAACAACCACTTACAATCCACATCCACACTAATTCTAACGTACTTAGGGTGGCAGGACAGCTGCTTACCACTGCCTCTCTCCCCTCCTGGTGAAAAGATAGCTGCCACTTCCTGGCAACGTGACCTGGGACATTCCCTGAACCTCTCTTACCCTCAGTATCCTCAGCTGTAAAGGATGATAATATGCCCCTCACCTCACAGAGTGATTTTGCAGGTTAAACAGCGTGCAGAGTAACCACTGTTATGACCGACCACACTAGACCTCGTGGTCCAGGCACAGTGCCCCAGAGCTCTCTGTCTGTTCTGTAGACAATCCCAGGGAATGTCTAAACCTGTCTCAACATGCTTCTAAATGGCAAAGCCCCACAGGTGCATCTGAGTTCTCGCCCTCATCAACCCTTAGAACTAAACACTTGCAGCCCATAATTTGCTCCTGTTCATGCACTAGTTATTTGTTCCTGTTTCTGTTCACTGAAAGCAGGTGCATTTTGTTCGATTGTGTGTTCTCTCTAGCTCCCAGACGGTGCCGTTTGCGGGGGAAACCTCAGGATGTAGGTGCTCTCATTTCCTCAACCCTCTGGCCCCTTCCTTGGAGGCTGGTCTATTCTTTCAGCCTAGTTTTGGTTCCCTGGGAGGGACACCCTTGATCCTGGCATTGTCAGTGAAGCCACTGGACTCGGTCTCTGTCATGAGGAAAAGTCTTCTAAGCACGCAAGCCAATTACATGATAAACAGTGCAGAAAGCCACTTCGTATCAGATGTAAGAGTGGAAAAGGTCAATGGCAAGAACAGTAGGAAGATGTTATAACCCCCTCCCGTCATCTCTTTCTGCAGTTATGCATTTTTTCTTTTTCTTTTTCTTTCCTTTTTTTTGTGGCTATGTTTTTAAATTCCCAGACAGCAAAAATTTTTCTGAGACAGAAAGTTGGCACTTTGAAAGCAAAATTTTGTTTTTGTTTTCTGAAGTAGTAGTGGCCTGAAGGAAATAGGTGGATTTCTTCCTCCCGTCTCTGCACAACTAATGGTGGGTGTTCCTATACCGTGTCCACATTACAGGACGTATCCAGAGGAAATTAGCCAAAGCCACTGTAAATGTTGCCGATCATTGGGCCATAGACCAGGTGTTGGCCCGTGATGTGGGTCGCATCAGGGAACAGCTGTGGCATCAAGGCTTCCGCTTGGCAACAGCTCCCTTCTCAGTACTGATGTAAGTCCCGCTTCCGGTTGTGCTTAATCGCGTGGAAACTCCCTTTTCTTTGTCAACCCACTCACTGTGCAAAATTCCACTTATGAATGTGAACAGTTTCCCAACTGCATGGAGCTGAATATACTTAATGTTAAGTAGATCTCCGATATTCTTGTTCTTTTTCTAGAGAGCGAAGGTACCATTCTCCATCATGGTTATTCTCTCTCTCAGCAATTTACTCAAAGAAGTGGTAGGATATAATTGTTTCAATTTTTAGCTTTTATTTCAAGATGATAGAAAGGTATAAGGAGAAAGATTTTTTTCAAAAATAGTGCAATAGAAATCCTACATAATCATCCCCTATAAGCTGTGGAGGGGGTGTTACTTTCTCCTCTTGAGTCTTCTGTGATGTTGCCATGTTTCCAGTTTCTTCTGTGTTTTCCACATATTATTGCATCCTCTGATTTAATAGGATGTGATGTTTATATGTCCTTTTCCCTTTGAAAGAATTAGAAAGCAAAGAGATATATGACAGACTTATGTACAATAAGAATACATAGAGTCTATTTCAACTCATTAGATTTATTTTAATCCTAAAAGCTATTTCCCAGGATGTATATGCAGGTAAATTCTGTTCATCTATATATTATATGTAGTGGTCAGTTCCTAGATTACCACCTTGTGTATTACCTATGGGAAATTTTATATATATATATATATACGTATATACATATATATATATTTATTTTTAAACTTTATTTTATAAGATTTATCCTAACTTATTCCTTCTACTTGTCACATTTTCTTACTATCTGACAGAGCAGTTGGCCTGTGCTCACTAAATGCAAACTCATTTACATTATTATTAGGAAGGAAAACTGGCTTCATGGGGAAAAAAATAAAAATGTATTTCACACTAAACTGGAACCGACTTTTGTGTTATCTAATGCTATTAAATGAGATTTCATTTGCTCACATTGCTTAATGCATATCATTAAGCGCTGTCTTTTCTTTCCAAGGAATACTGATAGGCTTGTAGAAGCAAGAACCAAGAATCGTTGGGTAAAGGACATTTTCATCACCATCTCCAAACCTCTTCCCCCTTCCTCCCTCTAGAGTGCTATGACTTTGGCATCTGGCAGGAAGCCTTCCTCATTCAACACTGGCCATCTGTGGTCTCTCTACAGGTCCTGATCCTGAGAGCAATTTTGTAGAGGAGGAATTTTGAGTGGAACTGGGACACATAGAGGTTGATGACCAGAGAGTGGGGGAAGGTGCAGCCAGGACAGAGCATGTGGGAAGAATGGGGCTGCAGAAAGGACCTGGAGAGAAAAAAGCAAGGTGAGATTGAGACTGAGAGATATTAGAGATTGAGAGATACTAGAGGGCATAATGTAGCATAACCTAATATGTAAACATACAGCATTTTTCCTGAGAATATCAAATTGATCCTGCAACTCATCCATGGATTCTCCCTAGAGTTGGACAAGAGGTAGCGAGGGAAGGAAGGAAGGAAGGAAATCGGTCAGGCAGGCAGGCAATGATCCATTCCAAGATACAATCTCAGCCTTTTTTGTCAAAATTTTTTTTTTAATTTTCATGAACATGAGAACATGGTTCCTTATTTTAAAATGTAACAAAACAGATTTGCATAATTGAAACATTTCTGAAGACATAATTTAGAATTTGGCAGGAATACAGACTTCACGGGGGAGGGGGATTTCATCATTGGAATTTTATGTCTTAAAGAATATATAGTTATCTGTGGTTTAAAAAATGTTCTTAAAGAGAATTTTTTGCTAAAGACATTGCTTTTTTCTTTAAAAATGTGGCTAGCAGTAAACATCAATATTATAAAACTGAGTTTGGACAATGAAAGAAATTATTAGAATTGCCATTATCTTGATCAAATTATGTTTTCTGAATTTTTAAAATTCAACAGAATATCTTCTAGCTATATTCTGGTTGATCCTAAAAGAGTGACCTTGAGTCACCTTTTTGGCAGACTTTGTTTATAGACCAGGTAAATATCCTCACTAGTGACCAACTACTCCAATTATAATGGAGATTTTTTTTTTTTGGTCTTTTTAGGGTTGCACCCACAGCATATGGAAGTTCCCAGGTTAGGGGGGTTGAATCAGAGCCTCAGCTGCTGGCCCACACCACAGCCACAGCAACACCAGATCAGAGCAGCGTCTGTGAACCACACCACAGCTCACAGCAACGCCGGATCCTTAACCCACTGAGCAAGGCCAGGGATCGAACCCATGTCCTCATGCATACCAGTCAGGTTCCTTACTGCTAAGCCACAATGGGAACTCCCTACAATGGAGACTTTTGAACAGCCATAATAAATTAAAATGTAGCTACTTTAAAATTTTCTGACATTCCCAAACCAGGACAGTTAATACCTAATGTCAATTTATTTAGGAAAAAAGCCTTTAGATTGCAGTATTATTTGGAATAAAAGAGAAACAAATGGTAAGGAAACCTTTTAATCAGATATTAGCCAAGGCTGGGGTTCTGCCATAACTGATAGTTTGATTGATTACCTTATTTTATTTTATTTTATTTAAAAATTAATTGTAGTTGATTTGCAATGCTGTATTAGTTTCAGGTGTATAGCAAAGTGATTCCATGAATTTCTGAATCCTTGTTCAGATTCTTTTCAATTATAGGTTATTGCAGGATATGGAATATATTTCCTTGTGCTATACAGTAGGCCCTTGTTGATTATCTTTTGTATTTATAGTTGTGTGTGTGTTAATCCCAAGCTCCTAATTTATCCTTCTCTTCTACCTTTCTCCTTTGGTAACCTAGGGTTACTAAATTTGTTTCTTATGTCTGTGAGTCTATTTCTGTTTTGTAAATAAGCTCATTTGTATCCTGTCTTGAGATTCCACATATAAGTGATATCATATGATGTTCGTCTTTGTCTGACTTACTTCACTTTGTATGATAACATCTAGGTGCATCCATGTTGCTGCAAATGGCATTATTTCATTCTTTTTAGTAGCTGAGTAATATGATGTTAAGTGGGGATTTCAAAGTATGCAGTATGGTTGGAGATAAAATCATCTATGAATCTGCATGATTTCCATCAAAGTTGTAAGTACTAACAACTGTTAGTATTTAACAGTTGTAAATAATTACTTTGGGAGAGAGAGAGGCACATTTTGGTAGGAGTTGTGGGTAGAAGAGTGGGCCAGACCCCATAATCTGCTGGCTACAGGCTTCATTATAACATACCACAGGTCTTTTGACTTTCTCTAATATTACCTGTGGAATTTTGCCCATGGTTTGTCTATGGAAAACCTCCTTTTTGGGGGTGGGAGCATGCCTTTGGCATGCGCAGATTCCCAGCCAGGGATTGAACCCGTGCCATGGCAGTAATCAGAGCCACAGCAGTGACAGTACCAAGTCCTTAACTGCTAGGCCACCAGGGAGTTTCACAGAAAACCTCTTTAAATAGTTTTCTTAAAAAGCAAATAAGGTAATAGATACTCTTTGTTATTTTGTTTTTGTTTTTTTTATGGAGGTAAAATTGACATAGAACATGTTATTAGCTCCAGGTGAAGGATAAAATGATTCTATATTTGTATTTATTGGAAAAAATCACCACCAATAAGCTTAGTTATCCATCACTGTATTATTTACTTTGAAAATGACTTGAATTTAAATGAATTTTGGGGATTTTTATGATTTTAGGCCCCAACATTAATAATATACATGCAAGAGTCTTTTTCTGATTAACTGATTTTGTTCCTTAATGTAAAAATAAGTTCCTCACATTTAGTGAATTTAATAAAACATTTGAATAATACATTCTCAAGTTCAACTTCGACGCTTCCTACATCTTAATGTCCTAAAGCAATTTTAAACTTATCTGTTTTTCACACCTGGGTAACAGAGTTATTGATTTCTATTTGGGTACTTATTGGTCATAGATTAGCCAGTCTTAGCTATTACTACAATAAATCTTACTGCTCTCAAAAAGCTACAATCAGTAGTCCTCTCTGTTGGGCTAAGTCTGGATTCCTTTCTTTCTAGGACCCCTGGACACTCTTTTTTCTCTCTATGATGCTTATATCGTACTTGTTAAAATACAGATTCCTGGCCATTTCGCTCGTGTGGTTTTAGGATTATATTTTTGAAATAAGATCTCCAGGTGTGTGGCTAGCTTTTTATTCTACCTAGGGTAGGCAGCATTATTTCTGCAATAATAATAATGATAACAATAATACTTTTTAAGTATTAAAAGTTCCTGGGTGGCCTAGTGGTTAAGGATCTGGCATCGTCACTGTTGTGGCTCGGGTTTGATCCCTGCCTGGAGACTGTTGCATGCCATGGGTATGGCCAAGAAAAATTTTTTTTTAATGCAAAGTTTAAAGGTTTAAACATATTTCCTACCTTTTGTCCAACCAAGACCTGTGACTGTCAACTAAGACATTTTTTTAACATGCAAACATTTCATTGGGTATACATTCTCAGAGAAGTAGAAATGAGGGGTAAGGCAGTGAGGCAAAAACCAAGAGCAAATTGTCAGATGTTTTCCTAAGTTGGCCACAACTTCTTTTTTTTTTTTTTTTTTTGCCTTTTGTCATTTTATGGCCACACCCGCGGCATGTGGCGGTTCCCAGGCTAGGGGTCTAATCGGAGCTGTGACCACTGGCCTAAGCCACAGCCATAGCAACGCAGGATCCGAGCCGCGTCTGCAACCTACACCACAGCTCACGGCAACGCCGGATCGTTAACCCACTGAGCAAGGGCAGGGATCGAACCCGCAACCTCATGGTTCCTAGTCGGATTCGTTAACCACTGCGCCACAATGGGAACTCCAGGCCACAACTTCTAAATGCAATTGACTACTTGGTCTCGAGACATTGTCAATAGACCGTTTGATTCTATCTTGGAATAATTCCCCCATGAAGATAACGAAAGGATTTTTGAGAGTACTCTCATTTCTCATCTCCCCTGTCCCACAGAGAGTTAATGACGCCACACTTGCTAGTTGCATTATCTGGCTTCTCAAGACAGCTGCAGCCTTCATTAGATACAGCAGTCGCGTCTTTCTTGTTAGGCTGTGCCTCAAACATAGTGAATGGAGTAGGCCTATAACTGGGAACACTGCCTTAGCGTCGCTCTGGTCTTTGATGTTTCAACTAAGAGATTATAGTACCTGTTTTGGCAGAAGAGTGTAGTGTTGTCATCTATCATGGGTATCGGTTTGGCTCAACCTACAGCTGAAATAAATGGTTGAAAATTTTAATCTGATCATTGAGCATTTGGGAACACTTCCACTGGTATCAGTGACTGTAGAACTTAATTTCCTGCCTTTTAACATGCTTAACCCAACCTGATGTTATTCTAGACCTCAGTAACTTAGAAGGTTTGCCATTTTTTAACTATCCAAGAGAAGAGTTTATTTATAGTAGAATATTGAAAAAAAGGACATCCATTGTTTTCACAAATAGTAAACTTTGGTAGTCACCTGAGATAGAGAAAAGAAAACCTTCAAACCTTTGAAGCCGGAGTAGGGTGTTCTGTAGCGTGTTCTCAACGTGTTTTCCCTAGCCAGCAGGTCCAGGACACGTGGAGCTCGTCAAAAATGCAAATGTTCAGGCCCCACCCCAGATCCACTGAATTAGAATCGGTGCAGGTCTGCCCAGCAATCTGTGTGTAAACAGTTCCTCCAGGTGGTTCTTATGCATGCTAGAGTTTGAGAATCACTGCTCGGAAGCGTAGTCTGTGTGCCCTGGACTGCAGTCCAACTATGCATTCTTTTAGCATCCCTAGTGCAAAACCGGATGATTTACTTCCACTGCTCCAGATCTGCGCTCCTGGCCTAGCCCTTCTCAGAAGCACAGGGCCGCCATCCACCACCAGCAGATGCTGGAGCAGCAGGTTAGAAACCTCTGCCTGTCCTTTCTCTGCTCAGAACAACAGCAGGAGAATTGTCCTTAATGATGCACATAGGGCAAAGTAGCTATGTTTTTACAAAATGATCCAGGTCAGCCTGTCTCTGGCTAAAATCCACCTGATGAGCCACCTGTTAATGTTTTGTCAAAATCTTTGATGATCTCCTCTAGCGCTAAACGCCACACCTGCACCGACCTTGGCTGCCCACGTGTCTGGAGCAGATCCTGGGTTCGTTGGCATTCCAGTGCCTTCTGTAGATATGGCTTTGATAATGATGCTCTCAGGGTCATTCTAGATGTGACTTATGTGGCTTTTCGCCCACATGAAATTGGTAGGTAGTATGCAGTAACTAGGCTGTACTTACACACATAGTTATGCACAGAAGGAGAAAAGGCAGGTTTTGGGAAATACAGGATGCTTTCAGAATAGGTGCTTTAGTTACACACACGTGTGGGTTTCTTTCCCCTTTTTCTTTTCCCTTTCCAGTAACCAGCTCTTTCTATGCCGACCTGTATCTCCACCTGTTTCTCTCTCTCTCTCTCTCTTTTTTTTTTCCTTTTTAGGGCCGCACCCATGGCATATGGAGGTTCCCAGGTTAGGAGTCGAATTGGAGCTGTAGCCGCTAGCCTTCGCCACAGCCACAGCAACACCATAACTGAGCCACGTCTGCAACCTACACCACAGCTCACGTCAACGCCAGATCCTTAACCCACTGAGCGAGGGCAGGGATCGAACCCGCAACCTCATGGTTCCTAGTCGGATGCATTTCCGCTGTGCCAGGATGGGAACTCCTCCACCTGTCTCTCTTAATAAAACCTGCCCCTGTACCTATAATTTGAAAAAGTTAAGCACTGCATACTTTGGGGTTAATTGTGCTGAGCCAGGGTGTTGGCTTTACTTCTAACAGCTTCAAAAATGATTTCTGACAAAAGATGGGGGGAAAACTTTCCTAAACATTTTAGTGATGCCAGAAAGATGTTACCAGAATCCAGGTTCTTGTTCACGCAGTCGAAGAATGAACTCGGCGAACACGCAGGCAGCAAGCAAGCAAAGGGGGAGAAGAACCGCCCCCCCCCCATTGTCCTATAGGGGTTTTTAATCCCTTCAAGATGGGGGGGTACCAACGTGGGGTCCAGAAAGAAGTGTTTTTCTCCCATTTGCCTTGCTCAGTTACCTCTATTGTCCTTGTCCAATAGGGGTTTAGGGGTGGAAATGTCCCGTAAGTTTTATGATTTCTTTGTCCTTCTCTTTCCTTAGACTAAGTCACCATTCCCCTCATTCCTTTTCTATCAGTTGAGGAGTGGGTTAGAGATTAAGGTCCACGTGGGGGAAGGCACATTTCTTATAGTACACAAGGCTTGCGGGGATTTTACTCTCTGGAGCCCTTCAACAATAAATGTTACTCGATAGCCATATCAAAGAATGCTTTGAAGCCCATGCCCCTTACACTACCTGAGTTAGTATTCTGCCTCATTAGCATAGAGGAAAAAACCCCAAACACACAACATTAGTTCTTATGTTTATGTTTTTGTTTCTTCTACTCATTAACTGTTCAACGTTGGACTTCTAGCCTTCGGACCCTCACTTTCATCACCTGAAAATAGGCTCATAATACCTATTTTACAGGGTTATTTTGTGTGTTTGTTGTAATTAATATGAGATGAATGTACGGAAATTGACACTTGAGCTGGTAACTATCATTTATTACTCTTGTTATATTTAGGATTTCATGTCGGTCCTGAAAGATTAAATTGATTTGCAATGTAGCAATGCTAAGGAAGTAGTCTTTAAAAATAGAAACGTATGCTTTCTTTTGAAGAGTTTGACATTGAAGCTAGTTATCAAAAAGATGTTTTGAAATCTCTTCCCCTAAAGGTCTTGAAACTAGGTCACATTTGATGGGGGAAGAGTTGGCTTGTCTTAGATGACTAAACTCTAAAAATTCTTTCCCATTTTGAGGTTTAGTGACTTTATTCTTGGCCTGATGGACACAGAGAAAATGGATTTAAGTGACATAGATACAGAGAAAATGGATTTAAGTGACATAGATGAAAGCAAAGGGCTAACAATTGCTCTCCATTTACCAGTTTCTAGTGTTTGTAAAGTGGTTTCTAGAGTTTTCTTTTAGTAGTAGCAATAATGCTTTTAACTTCTATCCCGTAATCATCTTTCAGCAGTGTTAAAACATTTTCTGTAATAGCCATTGAGTTAGTAGACATTTCAGCCGGCTAGACTCTGCCTGGGTTGGTAAACACTTTGTCCGGGAGAGAGAGAGAGGGGCCAGGCATGAATAATTTAGGATTGTTCTATCAACAGCATATCCACTCACCATACATGCAATTTTTCCTTTCACTCTATTTGACTTCAACTTGTAAGGTAATTGGGAAAAGTGAAAAGTAATGTTTCTAATAATGAAAGAAATTGCCTTATTAGAGTCTTTTTTCTTCTGTGTTCCTGTGGAAAATCAGAGGGAACTGTGATATAAGAAATATATGTTTATCTTTGACCCCTTTCCTGATACAGAGCTCCTAAAACCCTTGGCATTTCCTAAATGAAGAGAACAATAAAGGTGGCTTTTGTTATGTTAATGAGATGGCTTTTGAAAAGCACCTGGGGGGGTTCTGGTTGCCAAGGAAACCAACCACGTGATTAGAGGATGGGCCCTTCTAGTCCCACCCCCTGACTTCCTGGGAGGGGAGAGGGGCGGTGAGTTCCTTCACCAATGGCCCAGGATTTCATCAATCATTCCTACCTAAGGAAGCCTCCATAAAAGCTTCAAAGAGCCCCATTCAGAGGACTTTCTAACTTGTGGGGAGATGTTGCAGGCTGGTGTTTTCAGAGAGATGGAAGCTTCACGCCTTTTCAGGTGCCTTGTCTGAGACCCATCTGGTGCTTCCTGAGTTATATCTGCTGTAATAAACAGGTAAGTAACATATTTATCTGAGCTCTGTGAGCTGCTCTAGCAAAGCAGTCTAACGCGAGGAGGGGGTCAGGGGAACCTCCAATTTAGAGGCTGTTGGTCAGAAGCCCAGGTGACAATTTGAGCTTGGAATTGGCGTCCGCATTCAGGAAGTGGGGGCAGGGGAGTCTTGTGGGATTTGAGCCCCTAACCCGTGACACCTGATGCCCCCACCTCCAGGTAGAGAGCATTAGAATTGAGTGGAATTGTAGGACACCTAGCTGGTGTCAGAGGATTGCCTGGTATGGGGGAAAAACCCGACACACATTGGGATTGGGTGTAGAATCTTAGGGGCACACTGAAACGTGTAGGGATTCACACTAGATTGGCCTGTTGTTTAAACAAACAAAAAAAATCAACTGAGTGAATTTTAAAGGTCTTATTGGCTTTATTCAACAACGTATAAATCGGGCAGCATCCATTCTGGCAGAAGGAATGGAATTCCAAAGATCTCTACAAAATGAAAAGCTTTAAATGCAGAAGGAAGCAGTTCTGAAGAAGTTAACACTGGGCAATAACATGGGTTGGTTATTGCGGGACTGTTTTCCTTTAGAAGATGGCAGGGTTCTATGAGGATGATTTCCTAACCCGAGCTTATCGAGGGGTTTCTGACCGGTTAAAGATTCCACTCTGGGAGAGCCAGAAACTGGCTCAGCTTGGTAACACTGGGCTTAGCATAAGCAACTGCATTTTAGGCCTGTCGTCTTGTTTTTAACACTAATCGGTGTGTTTAAAATGCTGAACATATGCTCTTCTTTTTTTCCCACTGCTTGCTTCATATGAGTGTGCCTTATGATCTCCTGATACGATTTTATATGTTCCGTGGTTTTGAGTACATGGTAAAAATTGATAAATATTCATTGAAATTAAATTAGTACTAGGAATACATTGATATTTCTAAAAAATATGGGGCGTAAATAACACACACCTGGCTACCTATGCCGTTACCTAATATCGCGCCGTATACACACACCTGGCTACCTATGCAGTTACCTAATATCGTGCGTATGCCCCATTCTCTGTTTAGAATTTGTGCCTTAGGAAGTCACAAAATATTAAGTATAAAAGCACACATTAGAGTAACATATTGATGAATGATCTGTAAAACAGCTTTGTTCAGTTGTAAACTCTACTTAATAGCCAGATAAATATATCCTAAAAAAAGTAGGATTAAGAAATCTTTACCTCTAGCTGATTAATTTAAAATTTAAAAACCACTGGCTCTTAAGATATAAGATTGAGCGCCAAAATAATGGGTTTATACTCATGAATATTAACATTTTATTAACTAGAAATGTAGTAATGGGTGAAATTGACTAATTTTGACACTGCAATAATTCCAGATTTGTGACAGTGTCACCCCAATAAAAACTGCAGGACTCCTGTTAGGAGAAAAGGCCTTGTTAAATGTAATCAAGAACAGTGAACATATTTGAGAAAAGATATTGGGTACGTTAACATATTTCCTTACAATAAATAAATGGATGCTGATCATTTCAAGTGAATGTCACCTGTTCAAAGAAGGCAAAAATAGAATCCAAGGAGTACTTTGATGTAAAGAAACTGTGGCTTCTAAGAACATGGAAATAATCCAATTTTAAAATGTTCTGGGAGTTCCCGTCGTGGCGCAGCAGAAACCAATCCAACTAGGAACCATGAGGTTGCGGGTTCAATCCCTGGCCTCACTCAGTGGGTTAAGGATCCAGCGTTGCCATGAGCTGTGGTGTTGGTTGCAGACACGGCTCGGATCCCGCATGGCTGTGGCTGTGGCGAAGGTCGGCAGCTGTAGCTCCTATTAGACCCATAGCCTGGGACCCTCTACATGTTGTGAGTGTGGCCCTAAAGTGGCAAAAAAAGACAAAAAAAAATAAAACGTTCTGTAGACTTCAGTAATGTAAAGTGGCCTTTCTTAAGATTAGTACTCACTCTTCTTTTGACATCAAACAATTATAAGGAACCAGAATCAGCCTTGTGAAGCCAAATTAAGGACATACAACCTTTTGATGACTATCATGGTTATTGAATAAATTACTACTAATGATAATGATTCCAGTGACTTGATATACTTGTTACTGCTGGGTCTTGTTTTCAGCATATTAAGTGATTTATTTTCTTCTCACACTTACCCCATGGTGGAACACTTTGCCATACCCGTTGGACAGGGAATGGCACAGAGGCTTGGAGAGTTGAAGTGACCTGCCTCGATCTTACAGCTCTTAAGTAGCAGTGGGGTCAGACCTCAGGTGTGTTTGGCTGTAGACCACACATTGTTACCATTTGGCTTTAACTACACCATGGAAACCTTCCTTCTTATTTTTAGCTCTCCCCCCCACCCCCACTGTGAAGTATTGCCCAGAAGCTCTGAGAACAAATGAGTGCAAGTTACGCAGTATAGGTTTCAGAAATAATGTGCAAAACCAAGCCAGGACCTCTTAATTCCATCAAAACCACAAACCCTGCCCAGCCCGTTGGCCCTCTTCACCTATCCAGAAGCCACCTCCTCCTTTTGACTCAATGTGGCAGGGAAAATAGAGATTTTCTTTCTAGTTCCTGTCGGGTCTCTCTTGGGCCTTAGCCCTGGCCTGAGTTCCCATCTTCCCAGATGAACCAGCCAGGTTGTTCTTGAGAGGGGAGAACTTGTAGCTTTCTCTCAGAGACCCCCCCAATAGTAATGGTCCTGTCTCCTCCACTGATTGCCGTGTGGATAACTACCTCGATTTTTTATTCCTGGTCTTTCTTCCTTACTATCTCCTGGGCCCTGGAGCAGCAGAACGTAATTACTGAGACTCACACAGTCTCCTAATCTCACTTTGCTGTTTCGGAGAAATCCCTGGTCCTCAACCATCGTGTACGGAGGTGCTCTTGTCCCTGCCTTTGGGGTGCTGGTGGAATTACGTTTGCGTTTCCTGGCAGCCTTTCCTTTGAAGGTGAGGGACCATTCAGTGGCGCTGTCTGTATCTGTGGGGAGCCGACTTAGGATGTGGAAGTTGACTCAGTTTCTCTTCACTTTTTCTTCAGACGACGTGGAATCGAGTGTTAAATTTTCATTTCCTCTTACTGAGTCATAGGAGGCAGAAATCCTAGAGGAGACTAAATCACGTCTTTCACCTGTTGACCACCAGCCACTCAAGCCTGCCCCTTTGCCTGAAACCTAGGGGGTGGCAACTTCTGTCCCAGTATCTAAGTTAAGCTGAGGAAGCCTTCTCCACGTGCCTGTTTTGCAGGATGCGTGTTTAGGAGTTGTTTAATTCAAGGGGAATTGGCTCAAGCAGTTCCTGTTGTAAACTCTCTTAGTATTCAAAAGTCATTAGGTTGTAAAAAAAAAAAAGGAAAAGAAAGATGCTATCTGGCCTTTAAAATATACGTTGTGTCCATCTACATTTATCAGAATAATTAACCTTTTCATCTCTCCTGCATCTCTCTCCATGCCTGCTCTTTAATTAATGGCAGATGTTTATAGCGGGCCTCCTGTGTGCGCAGTAGATTTACTAGGTTAAGCCACCACCAGCACCTGGCTGGAGGTAATGCACTGAGTTGCCTTACTGAGATAGACATTACTATTTAAAAACATAATTTTTAAAATGAGACCAAATTTTTAATTTTATTTTAAACTTGCTACTAGATTCCAAATGAATTTATCTTGATTTCTTTGGACCCAGGAGACTGCAATACTTAGCGCCCTAAATTTTTTCTTTTTCCTTTTTATGGCTGCACCTGCCACATATGGAAGTTCTCAGGCTGAGGGTTGAATTGGAGCCACAGCTGCTGCCAGATCCTTAACCCACTGAGCAAGGCCAGGGATCGAACCTGAATTCTCATAGAGACAATGTCAGGTCCTTAACCCCCTGAGCCCCAATGGGAACTCTGGCTCAAATTTGTTACAGACAAAAATAGCAATGTAAAAAGAAAAAAGTTAAGGTTAAATAGAAGTTATGCTCATCTGGGATTTTATTTTATTCTTTTTTTTTTTTTGCCTTATCTAGGGCCACACCCACGGCATGTGGAGAATCCCAGGCTAGGGGTCTAACAGGAGCTGTAGCTGCCGGCCTTTGCCACAGTCACAGCAACGCGGGATCCAAGCCGCGTCTGCAACCTACACCATAGCTCACGGCAACGCCGGATCCTTAACACACTGAGCAAGGCCAGGGGTCAAACCTGCAACCTCATGATTCCTAGTCTGATTCATTAACCACTGAGCCACGACGGGAACTCCTCTGGGGATTTAATCTTTTTAAATTTTATATGGTGATATGGAGTTCCCTTCGTGGCTCAGTGGTTAACGAATCCGACTAAGAACCGTGAGGTTGCGGGTACGATCCCTGGCCTTGCTCAGTGTGTTAAGGATCCGGCGTTGCTGTGAGTTGTGGTGTAGGTTGCAGATGCGGCTTGGATCCTGTGTTGCAGTGGCTGTGGTG
>PVHT021183608.1:15794480-15821660 GCA_004024745.2 Catagonus wagneri | reverse complement strand
AAAAAAAAAAAAAAAAAGTTAGGAACATCGAGATTCAAATCCCAGTTTTATCTCTTATAAGCTGTGATTGGCCCAAATAAATGTGCTGACTGCATCAGACCATGACATATTGTTATTCTGTAAGAGGCAATTTGCAGTTATCCAATGCCTTATCTAAAGGTTTTCACCAGTGTCAGTTATTCCTGAGATTAGTAAATACTTTCATCTCCGAGTTCTGATTCAGGCATCATTCCTGTGATATTTGCGACCTCTCACTAGTTAGCAAGTGTCTTCTCTGAAATATCCTGTCATCTTCTGTTAAGTTTTTAATGTTGTGATCATCGTTGTGTTGTCTACAGCTCACAGGAATGAATTGTGTGTTGCCTTCTCTTGTGAAAAAACATGTTTTGAGGGGATTTACAGATTTCTAGAATGCTATTATTGAATGAGAGATGTGAGTGAAGAGTGAAATTGGGGAGGTTAAGGAAAGAACTAGATACTGAAGTGTTTCTGGTGGCAAATTTAAGAGACTGGACCTTTTTCTGTGGAGATTGAGTGGCTTGGCAGTAAATGTTGGGGTAAACAGTATGGAGGATGGACTGCAGACTAGCTACATACATCCATAGCTGATACGAACAAGGTAAGTTCGTAGATCTTGGCAGTGTTGCAAGAGAGAAATGAGGCTCTGTGTCAGCATAACAGTAGTGCTAAGGAGCCCTTATGAGATAGAATAGACAGGACGAGGTGCAGTAGGACAGGGAGAAAGAATTCTAGAATGACTTCCACGTTTCTGATTAGGAGATTGTGAAGCTACTAACTGGGAAGAAGATTTTCTTTTTTTTAACTTACATTTAAAAAATTTATTTGCTTTTTAGGACTGCACTTGCAGCATATGGAAGTTCCTGGGCTAAGAGTTGAATCAGAGCTGCAGTTGCTGGCCTACACCACAGCCACAGCAATGCCAGATCTGAGTTGCTTCTGCAAACTATACCACAGCTCACAGCAACACCGGATCCTTAACCCACTGAGCAAGGCCAGGGATCGAACCTGCATCCTCATGGATACTAGGCAGGTTCATCACTGCTGCGTTCCGACAGGAATTCCCTAATTTACATTTTTTTAAATTATAGTTGATTTACAGCATGCCAATTTCTGCTGTATAGCAAAATCATCCAGTCATATGTCTATGTACATTCCTTTTCTTATCTTTCATCGTGGTTTCTCCCAAGAGATTGGATATAGATCCCTGTGCTATATCGTAGGACCTCATTGCTTGTGCATTCTAAATATAATAGTTTGCATCCACTAACCCCAAATTCCCAGTCCATCCCACTTCCTCCTGCCTCCCCCTTGGCCACCACATAACTGTTCTCTATGTCTGTGAGTTTGTTTCTGTTTTGCAGATAGGTTCATTTGTGCTCTATTTTAGATTCCACGTATGTAAGTGATAACATACGGTATTTGTCTTTGACTTACTTCACTTAGTATGAGTATCTCTTGTTGCATCCATGTTGCTGCAAATGACATTATTTTGTTCTTTTTCATGGCTGGCTGAGTAGTTTTCCATTGTATATATGTACCACATAAGAAGGAAATGACTTTGGAGGAGAAAATGGCTTCCACTAGGACATGGCTCCATGGAACATCCATTTGGAAATATATAGAAGGCAGGTGGGAATGCAGTTTTGGGACCTGGGAATACCTGACCTGGGAATTGAGAGCCAGGGGTCTTCTGTGAAGAGATGGTGAAAGGTGAAAGGAACTTTGGTGAACAATGAGCTTGCCTGGTGTGAGTAGTAATTCAGGAACAGAACTGTAAGATCAGCCACAACTCAGGGGTTGGCAAAGGCATAGAAATAGAGGAGAAAAATAAGGAGTAAAATAAGGAGTAATGTAATACTGAAATGATTGCTGAAAAGATGGCCAGTTTCTTCTCAAGCAAGGTCTGCATTAACTGTAGACCTTATATTAGCAAGGAAAAAGTTTCTTTTCCCAATCTTTTTCAAGTGATAACTGCAGACTTACATGAATTTGGCATTTGGTTTGACTCTCTGTATCTGGTTGTAATAAGTATTTATGACCTTAGATCAACAGTCTCAAGTAAGAAACAGAACTCACAAGAATTGAACCAGAAGAGTGACAGTGGCAGATGGTGCAAACTTCTTGACAGAGTTGAAGGTCTGGGTGCTAGTCAAGACTTTTGCCACAGAATAGCTTATGTGATCTTGAATTTCCAGTTTAACCTATTTGGGGCTCCATTTTATCATCTGAAAACTAGATATTTTCTTCATTTCCTTCCTGCTTTAAAATTTTATTACCTTTAAAATAAGTCATATATTTTGCTCATTCAAGGTCAGAGAAGTCTTCCCTAGAATAAATTGAATAACATTCATTAAATTAATTTAAAATGAAGTTCATTTAAGAAATAAATTCCTATCACAATTACTTTTAATAATATTTAAAAATCATTATCTGGTCAATGTTAGGATCTCGTTTTAATCTTTATTACATAAATTTATAAAATATAATCTTGTGTTTTGCATTTATATATCTCTTATTTCCCAATTTGGACATTATAGTCTTCTCACTCCCCAGATCATCTAACAAAGTGCCTCGTAGATGTGTTTGTAATAAAAGCTCAATAAATCTTTCAGTTGATTGATGTCATCTACCTTTCCACACCTCCTTGCCCCATCATTTCTTCCCTTCTCATGGTTTTTATTACCGTTCCAAAGAGGATCTGAGTCTTTAGAACACTGTATTACCTAATAACAACTTACTCCCCATTTTAACTTAAATCTTGTTTCATATACAGCACATATTAGAGAAGGTAGTTTTATTATTCTCTGAGTATTACAGAGGCAGCATTTCTTTTACCCCATACCTACTCTTGCTCCACAGGTTTTATCCCCTAGTTTTACCTATTATGTAACTCTGTAACTTCACTATTTCTTCTCTTACACTCGTTTCCTTTGTTTTAATTGGCATCTCTCCCATTCTAAACATAGCCCTACTCTCTGCATGCTTCTGTTCATTCTTGCATTTCCATCTCTTATAGTATTGATACCCCAGTTAGGTATCTTCTAATAGTCTAAAACAGGTACTGCCTATAACTCTATTTTCTCACAAAAGCCGTGTACATCAGATCCTTTTCATTAATGCAAGAGTCGGAGAAGATTCCTGCCCCTGTTTTCCCATTACCACCTATGTTAGCTCATTTTGAAGTTTATTTTATTGAAGTGTAGTTGCTACACAATATTATATAAGTTACAGGTATACATACCGGTGTTAACTCTTAACCAGCCCTTTGACCTTGGACAGGTATATTGGCCCACCAGGTAGGTACCATGATAACTATAACTCTTGCTTCTACATGTTGCTAATGTTTCACTGATCATGATGAACGGTGGTTATATTTGGTCGTTTGCCATATCCAGTGGACTCTAAGCCCCTGAAGGGATGTCTTAGTTGTGAAAAGAGGTCATAGCTGTCGCCAGAATCACCCTACAGCCTCCCCATGGTCACACATGTACTTGAGTGTTTGAGTAAGTGATGCTTAGATACTTGGTCAGCTCACAACAGTACATTTTCTAAATCCCTATGGTAATTTTGTAAAATTGTGATTTATATGCTACACATCTCTTTGTGCTTTTCTGTACTTGAAAAGCTTTCATATTTCCTCTAAAACCTACACACATTTTGTATTCTCTACGAAAATGATTTGAATGACAGAATAAAATTATCATCAAGTTAGTGGCATGTTCACCCTAACTCTATTCTAACATTGTGCCACAATTAATACGGGATTATTTATAAATTATACAAGTAAATATGAAAAATAAATTTACTTTTATTATACATGGGTGTATCTTGTTTTAGAAGTTTTTAGAAGACAAGAACCCTGAATATGTAGATTTCTTTGACTGGAACAGCCTGTCCATTGTATGATACACTGTGGTTTTTTTAAGGTCCATATGCTAATTCCCAGGGCTCTTATTTTAATTATTTATATCATGTGGCAAATTATTTCTTGGAGCAACAAGCCCTCTGCATCTCTCAAATCAGATGTGATTAGTAACAGAAGGACTTTCTGCTAAGGTACAGATCAGTGACAAAATGAATATATGTCAATATCTAACTGAGAAAGAATGAAAAGTAAATATTTACTTGACACCAGTCTGACCCAGGTTTTGGGGGACCTGAGGCAGGCAGTTGAAGAGCTAACCTCCTGGGCATTCCGTGGTGCCCTAGTGGGTTGAGGATCCCGCCTTGTCACTGTTGTGGCTCGGGTTCCTGCTGAGATGCACATTTGATCCTTGGCCTGGGAACTTCTACATGCCTACAGTGTAGCAACCCCCACCCCCCAAAAAAGCTAACATCTTGAATAAGGTGGCTGTGCTTCAGATAATAATCTCAAGTAATCAGAGAACAAGCTTCATTTTCATTGTCTCTCTGAGACTTTGGCATTTTCTTGATTCAAAATCTGCGTGCTGCTTGATATCATCTGGGAGTGTGAATATGAAAATAAGAGTGGAAAGAAGCAAAAGGGAATCTAGTAGTCCACTGGCTAGATCAAGGGGTTCATTGTTGGTGTCAGGAAAGCTGAGTTCCATTTCAGGCCCTCCCCTCCTTTCCTGGCTGTAGTACCGACTGCTAAAGCTCTCATTATTACTTATTTTTTTGTATTGTTTTTTAAAGTGATTATTTCCATGGCAACAAGGCACTGTTCCAGGCATCAGGGAGGCGTGATGGCCACAGTGGAGTGGGGAATCAACAAAGATAAAGAAAGCAGAGAAGAAAGGAGTTGGGGGTATGAAGGACTTTGAGAGCAAAGATGTAGGTTGGACTTGGCAAAGCACCAAAGATATTCTAATTTCAGATGTCAGTTAGTGGAAAAATTTGGCTTATGTTTGTAAGGCCAGCAAATAAAGTAGCCATTTCTGATTTTTTTTTCTAACAGTAAAATAACAAAACAGAACCAGTAGCATTCTACTCTGAGAGGATACTGCTGGCGAAATGATAAGATCTTGCCTACAGACATCCAGAGGTAGTCTTTCTTAACCTGCCCATCAACCTTATCTTTTCGTGTGTGTCCAGGTGGTCAGCGGTGATGGGATAATTTTAACCATGTCAGAATGAGGGAGTATAGAGTACTGGATCTGGAGGCAGCCCTGACTTTAAAAACAAAAACATCCTCACTGTTAAGATTCAATCTGATTTCCAGAGATGAACGAATATAATTATTTTGATGAACATGACACAGTATATGAAAATAGATTAATCCCCCTGCCATTCCATTCTGTCCTTAAAGTGGACTGCTGTGGTTCCACAGGAAAACAAAAATAGTTAACAGATCAGTAATAATAATCCTCAAGTTCTCAATTTCCTGAGCACTTACTAAAATCCAGGCACCGCTCTAATCAATTTCACCTATACTAGTAACGTCTTTGGCAAGAGGGAGATCTTTTGAAATGCTATTTAGTGTGTGCAGTTAACTTCATAATGAAAATTTAGCCCATAAAATGTTCTCACTGGACCCTGAGAAACCTGAAGAAAGATGATAAAAGGTAGGTTGGTTATTTACTTCTCATTATGAGTCAGCTACAATATTGAGTCACACTTTTGATTCTGTTATTAATACTCCCCTTAGGAGGAAGCCCCTTAGCTTCTGTTGACCAAAGCTGTTTTGAGGGATGCAAATTGCTTGTTGCTTCAAGGAATCACTTACTATTTTATGGCATTTCCATAGTATTTGGAAGCTTTTTTGACTTTTGTGCATTTTATTAGCAGAGTGAAAGGGCATTAATCTTTTCCAATTCACTGAAGTTCACAGAGCTGATCCAGAGTTATTTTATTGAGTGGGTAGGAGCCATTGAAATGTTTTCACTTATCCATATTAGACTTGAAGGTTGAATGTACAGGTAATGTAGGTTCAAATGGAGATGGAAGCATTTAGCTTTTTCTCTGCGCTGTCATGTTACATGGGGTTTTTCCATTTGGTTACTTTGCCTGGGTTAAAAGGAAAGAAGGATAATAATCTGTTATATTTGAGCACTTCATATTCTACATAACGTAGTCCCCAAACAATCCCATTTTATCCTCATGAGTAAACATTCCTCTGTAGTATTTCCTTTATGTCTGGGGGTCCTTAGCTTTGTACAAATTCATACAAAGTTTTATAACTAATTAGTTTAGAACCCAGATCCCTTAACTACCAGCCTAGTGTTGTTTCTAGCATAGCCTCCTGCTGTTAAATCAAAGAGATCTTATATTCCAATTTTATTAGGATTATATTTTCAAAGTATAATTCTAAAAGAAAAAGAGAAAGCTAATGAAAACCACAAAAATCTCCTTATTTTACTCATTAATAAATATATTTGCACAGTAGTTGAATTTTAAAAGTTAAAACTCCAAAGATAATGACTATTCAATTAGACGAATATTAGAACATTATTCCCCAGGTAATGTGTAAAATGCTTTGTGCTTTTGTATTGTCTAGAAGATGACACGGTAATTCTTAAGACATTTAGCATTTATAAGAGTGGGGAGTGAAGCTAATAAACCCCTATTTCTTTCCTAAACTCTGTTAGCAGGCAGGTGGGTCCTTTGACCTCTTCCTGGCAAAATTATGCCAGTGGAAGAGAGGGCCAGGAATCATGTGCTAATTCTAAATAGTGTTACTGAAATACCCACTAGCCATATTCACGTTAGTTTCCAAGGTGTGTGGCTGCCCTGACTTTGAAATAATTCATCGTGTTGCTATTTAACTGATGTTGAAGAAATGTCATGTCAAATTCATGTTCCGAGTTAAAAAAACTTCAGGAGAGCCATTCAGTAATCCTTATTAAATTCTTGCTCTCTTAAATACTGAAGTGAGAACTGTATACATTTGAGAGAGCATAAAATATAAAACCAATGACATAGGAAAGCTTTCATTTTTTGTACAGTCTTTTCAAAAAAATGGATTCTCTTTCTCGTCATTGAGAGTTAGTTAATAAATATTTAAACTCAGGAGCTAAAGACCAGAAATCTACAAAAAAAATAATTATTTTAAATTGTAAAGTAATTGATTCTCTTCCATATAAATGCTATGGTTGCATTCATCATATATGAAGAAACTTTTCAAAAGCAATTTCATATTAAGATGTAATATTTCTGTTTAAAAAGGAGCATAACCCTTTGTTTTTTATTGACTCCAGAGTTGTTAAATCTTATTTCTATGTTCTGAAATTTTGCCTACCAGGAAAATCTATTAATTGACCACGAGAAAAATATAATGAAAATAATAACTGTAATGCAAAATGCAAATAATTGTCTAATAATAGCTAACCTTAATTTGGTGCTTAATATGTATATTTTTTGTCACACCTGTGGCATGTGGAAATTCCTGAGCCAGGGATCGAATCTGCCAGATCCTTAACCCACTGTGCCACAAGAGAATGTCCATGTGCTTAATATTTTGAAAGTGCTACAAGCCCAAGAGATGACGCCTACAACTATCCTTTTATATACATAAAATTATATATAAATAAAATTGTTAAAATTTTATATATAAGTAAATTTATAAAATCAAATTATATATAAAATAAAATTACATGAAAATCAAATTATATGAAAATCAAATTATATGAAAATTATATATAAATAAAATTATGTAATCAAATTTGTGTATAAATCAAATTATATTAATCAAATTATAAATAAATTTATTATATTTATAACATTTATAACATATAAAAACTCATATATATATATATATATATGCATATATGAAATAAAGTTTGGGGAGGTGGGCTGGGAAATGGAATCCAGGTTAGTCTGACTGCAAAGCCTGGGCTGAGTCGCTACATTCCACTGTGTGAGGTAAGAGCCATTAGAAAGATAGAAGCAAGTGCCTGAAATTTTAGAGTAAGAGGTCCCCTCAGCATAAAGGAATCAAAGACTTCATAGGACTGAAGGTGCTGTAGTGGGACTGTAGAGGATGAATTAGATTTGAACACAAATGTACTAGTGTTAAAAATAACATCAGATCGATCAAAAATTTAATTAAGAGTTTATTGTGCATAAAAGAACAGTTCATCAACCAAGAGTCCTCACCCTGAAAGGGGAATGAAACTCAAAGGTGCATTATCACAGGTCAGCTTATAAAGTGAAAATGCAGAAGCTGTTTTACCTTTACAATGACCCGCCCTAACAATGGAGGGTCACTGATGGCAGGGGATTGATGGAAAATGAGTATCTTATACCATTTTAGAATAATGATTTAAGTTTGTTTATGATTATTAGAAGTATTTATAAGAAGTAACCTAAATTTTGCTTGTGTTGGAGAATGAGCTAGATTAGGTTTTGTTTACTTAACTGGTTTTGTCAGCATCAGGGATGGTCAGGCCAGATCTCCATTTTATTTTAACCCTAGTAAGTGGAGAAGATGAAATGAAAAAGAAATAGGAAATGGGGGAACTCCTGTCTAGCCCCTAACTATCTGTTGGAATGTGAAATGAAAATTAAGACAGATTGTTGGGGGAGTTCCCATTGTGGTGCAGCAGAAATCCGACTAGTATCCATGAGGATGCAGGTTCGATCCCAGGCCTCACTAATTGGGTTAACGATCTGGCATTGCCGTGAGCTGTGGTGTAGTTGCAGATGTGGCTCAGACCCTGCATTGCTGTGGCTGTGGTGTAGGCTAGCAGCTGCAGCTCTGATTCGACCCCTACCCTGGGAACTTCCATATGCCACAGGTGTGGCCCTAAAAAGCAAAAAAAAAAAAAAAAAAAAGACAGATTGTTGGAAGAAGATGAGAAAAACACTTGGACAACCTTCAGTCTCAAGTAATAGAAAAGCATCAGAGTGTCACAGGCCCATATCCTTTCACTTTACTCTTTCAAAGATGACTTTTGAAGACTGGGAGGGAAGAATCAGATTCATGGATATTACCAGTGGACTGAATTTCAAAATGTACTCTTTATGGTTTCTAGCAATTGGAGATCATTGTGATGGTATTTTACGCTATACATGTGCATTTGAATATTTATCAAGTTAGTCTTTTATTTTTTTGTCTACCTACCTGTCTCTGAAAACAACTGTAGGCCCACCCCAAGAGATGTAATAATGGCCAAACAAAATCTCAAAATTCTAAGCCTTAGAGAGTAGAAGCACAAAAGTTTTGATGTGAGAAAACTCAGTAAGCTATATGTCAACCATTTCAAATAGTGTCTATATGTATATGTACATCTATATCTATTTTGAGTGGTATTTACCACTTCAGAAATGGGACATAATAGACTGCTTGGAAGTTATGATTATTTGTGGGAAATAAATGAAGGCAATGGATTAGTATTCCTTTTTTTTTTTTTTTTTTGGTCTTTTTGTCTTTTTAGGGCTGCACCCGCGGCATATGGAGATTCCTAGGCTAGAGGTCTAATTGGAGCTACAGCTGCCGGTCTTCGCCACAGTCACAGCAACGCGGGATCCAAGCCGTGTCTGCCTCTGTGCCATGACGGGAACTCCTAAATTAGCATTCTTGATGGTTGGCTAAAGCTCCTTAAATCTTAAATTAGGGTGTGCCTTTGAACCATCTGCTTTACTCAGGTCAGCAGTGAGCAACATTTGTAGTACCTAGTTGAGCAGAACTGAACTGGTAGCTTAATAACTGCATCATTAAGTTGCCTTTCAAAATGTATCTCAAGAGAAACTGAGTCCTGATGCTGGAACAGTGGACCATAGATGGACAGATCTCATGAATGCTGTGTCTGAGCAGAGGAGACGAGACTGATAAACTGGTATGAAGGCTGCGAGTTGAGATCCTGGGAAGCATATTAATGACAAGGCAAAGTTTAAACAGACTGTACAAATAGAAAGTCAGAGGTTTATAAAGATTCAGAGAGAGTTGATGCTGAATTTCTGTTAGGTTAGTTTCTACTGTCAATGACATCCTTTAATGTTCGGTTTGGTATCCTTCTGGGACTGGAAGCAGAACTGTAACGTAGGTGATCTTTAGTAAATGGGAAGAGGCAGTGTTTTGAGAGAGAAAGATGGAGAAGAAGCGTTCATGTATATCACATTTTCTTTCTTCTTTGACTCTTTATGCTCCTTTTTAATTCTATTGGTAGACTTCTTTTCTCCAGCCAAGGACAAATGCTTGTCCTCCTATTCTGCTTGTTGAATGGGCAGATTTTTAAAGATTATTGTAATTTTGAAGAGGTATTTACTTTATTATGTTGCAGTGAAAATTAGGACAGGAATTCAAAATTGAAATACATTCCCTTTATTTTTCAGTGAATAATATTTGGGAAGTTATTATGGATTGTATCTTTATGATGCGTGGTGTTACCCAAAAGTCTAAAACTCCTTTTAGTAATCATGAGTATCATTTTACTTAAGACTTTCATCTGTCTCATTTATTCTAGTCCTAGATGATTATGTGTGTATAAAGGCTGCAACACATCAGCAATAATGTTATTAGCCTTCTTTCTTCCATGAGATTGCATCTGGGTTTTGAACATGAAATCAGTGCTTGTACAAGTACTTAAATTAACTCTAAATGTCTAAGCGGTGTATACTGGTTTATTTTTTTCAAAATTGACTCCCATTTTCTAGTATGTAATCTGTCATTAGGGATCTTTTGTTTAAAAATTTTTATTAGATCTCAGTAGTAGAATACATGCTTTCATTACTTAAGTTCAGCGAGCTTCAATTATATTTTTGGAAAATATGCTCAGTAATTTAGTCAACATATCTCCTGAATGCCTACTGAGTGCTCAGTATACAGAAACTATTTAAGAAATGGAGCACTTTGTCTTAAATAGGGTCCAGTTGAGTATTATATTTTGTCAAAGCTATTTTGTCAGTTATGAAAGATGCTCCCATCTAAGTCATATCATAAGGACAATGCAAGAGAATTTTTAAGTATGGTCGAAGATGGAGTTAATTTATAAATCCCAAGGGGTGTAATCTATTCTGTCAAACTTGTTTATCTTTTGAAAGGAAATGATTATTACACCCAACTGACTGAGATCAAAATATGCACCATATTTTCTTGAACAAGAAAAATATGGCTAGTGACCTAAGGTTTTAGGCCTTTTGTCAATACTTGACAGTTTCAAGCAATGTATTTGCCTGAGAAAAATTAGCTTGGAGTCTGGGAATAATGAATGTTGAAGAATAGGCTGGTTCTTTTCTACTCCTAACTTGATTCTCTTCTTGAGATGATTAGAAAGGTAGTAAATAGTCTCTCCAGATTTCCGAAGGCAGAATGCAGCTTTCACCTTTCTGTAGCCTCTTCTATATCGCGTCTGGGAGGATTGTCACCTATGAATGCAACAATCATGTTTGAACTTTGCACACACACACACACGTGTGTGTGTGTGCGCGCGTGTGTGTGTGAATGTGAAATAAGTAACAAGCAACCAGAATAGGCCTCTGAAGTCCTTAAAATGCATGGGATCCATGGCAAAGTCCAGATCTTTGAATTCCTCTTATGTTGGGAAGGGAACAGTTCCTCCCACTGAGTCACTGGATGGAGCCAGAGTTTATAGAATCAGAAGGCTCTATCAAAGTTTGACTCACTTTGAATGACCTAATTAAGAAGTGGTCTAGATAACCACTGCCAAGGAAGGAGTGTTTAGAGTATACTGTGGGTGGTTATGGGTCAGTCTTGTAGTGCCCTGAAGCACGTGCCAGTTTCCAAACTCCTGAAAACCCAGGACTCTGCTTTGTGTTCAGGAAGTACTTGATGAATCTGTTAAATGAAATTTGTTTCACCTCTACTTAACATTAAAGGAGACACATAGTGCCAGTTAAGAATCACTGACCAAGTGCTCAAAATATTTCTTTAGATAAACCCTGACTTTGTTATAAGACTGTCCTTCTGTTGCTGAACCAAAACTTTGGTCTGCTCACCCATGCGCAGTAAAGCTGATCTCGTTACACCTGGTTGTGGTGAAGGAAAGTACAGCCTTCCTTTATTGTAAGACACCAAGCAAGGGCTCTGGGACAGCTTGTGCTCAAAAAGCCCAACAGGTTTCAGCAAAGTATTTTTAAAGGCAAGGGAGGGGAGTCCTAAGGTATGTGATGAGCTTGTACACAGTTCTCTGACTGGTTGATGGTAAGGTGAAGTAAAAGGCTATAAGTTATGGCAAATATTTCCCAGTTCCGGCCAGACCCAAGGGGGTGTGTTAATTTCTCCCATTTGGTGGGAGTTTTAGCACCTCAAAATAACTCAAGAAATGTGCATCAGATACTGTTGGCTACATACTTCAGAGAGGGGCTAAAGCAAAGAGTGAGGGGGAGGAATATGTCCCCGGAAGACCCATGGGGTCTTGGTCGGTTACACTTTTAAGTCTAAAGATCATTCATTCTTCTGAGACAGTTTCCTGTTGACACTTGATATCTTGGCTAAAACTAGTATTTCTAAATTGATGGTTATTCCTTCATAAGCGATGACAGAGAAGATCACAGTCCTCAGATGGGAACAGAGTTCCTGTCGACTGAGACTGTGATGAAGATAAATTATTCTGGTTTCCGTTGAGATTCGGGTACCCAGTTCTAACAGTGTAGGGCTTTATGCGGAAAGGCAGAGGGAGAAAGGGCCCAGAATTTAGCCATCGCTACGTGGCGTCTAATAAGGGAAGTTGTGGTTTTACATCGTGGAAAATGTAATCAGATTGAAAGCTCTTGAGACAGAAGACCGCAAGTTATGGAATTCGAGTATGTGCCAACAGTAATTACTGGATATACTGAAAAATAATTTTAGTAAGGAGCGTAGGAGAGTCCAGTGATATAAACAGCTGGTTATTGCCTTGGACCACAAACAGTGTGGGAAATAATGCCATTATATATGCCAAGTGTTATTTATGCTTGGGATGGTTTTAGGGAGCTATTTTATAATTTCTGTGATCAAATATGATTCAGTGTTTTCATACTCTTCTGAAAGGTTTTTCTTTAGGATCCACAGATTTCCCTTTTTATATGGTTATATCACATGTAAGTGTATTATAAATGAAAACTACATGTGTTGGCCAAATTTCTATCCATATTTATACATTATGGGTTTAAACTAATGGTCTTGTATAGTTACAAGTAGTGGGACTCATACAGATACTTGTAAATATTAACTGGAAATGAGGGTTTGCTTTGTTTGGAGAAAAAACTCAGGATGATAAATTCTCAAAGTTATAATTTAATCTCTATGAGTTTATTCTGTTGCTTCTTCCCCAGCCTAGGACTTAGCACAGATACGTATTAGAATCCTGTTATGTGCCAGATGCTGCGTTCCATGCAAGGCTGGGTGTGGAGAGTCCTGTCCTCATGGCATGGGTGTGCCCTGTCCTTATGGCATATGCAGGCAAAAGTGATGCCTGAAGCTTATAGTAAAGAGGAGGATGATATTGTTCCATTTCTTTCTTTTTTCAAATTTTCGTAGACCATAGTTAATTGACAATGTTGTATTAGTTTCAGTTGTACAACAAAGTGATTCAGTTATACATATACACATACCCATTCTTTTTCAGATTCTTTTCCCATATAGGTTATTGCAGAATATTGAGTAGAATTCCCTGGGCTATAAAGCAGGTCCTTATTGTTTATCTATTTTATACAGAATAGTGTGTATCTATTAATCCCAAACTCTTAAATTTCTCCCTCCCCCTGCCATGTTTTCTCTTTGGTAATCATAAATTTGTTTTTGAAATCTTTGAGTCTGTTTCTGTTCATCTGAATCATTTTAAAAATTAAATTTCATGTATAAGTGATATCATGATATTTTTTTTCTCTGACTTATTTCACTTAGTATGATGATCTCTAGGTCCATCCATGTTGCTTATTTCATTCCTTTTATGGATGATTAATATTCCATTGTATTAATGTAATAATGAATATCCATTAATATTCCATCGTATAGCAGTTCTCATCGTGGCGCAGCAGAAACAAATCCAACTAGGAACCGTGAGGTTGCAGGTCCAATCCCTGGCCTTTCTTAGTGGGTTCAGGATCCAGCGTTTCTGTGAGCTGTGGTGTAGGTTGCACATGTGCTCAGATCTGGTATTGCTGTGGCTGTGGTATAGGCCAGCAGCTGTAGCTCCGATTAGACCTAGCCTGGGAACCTCCACATGCCATGGATGCGGCCCTAAAAAAAAAAAAAAAAAAACACTACTCCATTGTATATATGTACTGCAACTTCTTTATCCATTCCTGTTGATGGACATCTAGGTTGCTTCCATGTCTTGGTTATTGTTAATAGTGCTGCATGAACACTGGGGTGCCTGTCCGTTCCTTTATTATGTAATGTGGAATCAAATTGATCATGGGGACTCTTAGAAGTGCAACAATGCTTGGAAAGTCATTTGCTATAGAAAGAAGAACTTGGCTTTGATCTCAGATTGGCAGGTCTCAGTTTGAATACCTAAATGTGTTTATCACAAAGGAGACAGGCGAATTCTGGAATTGCATATTGGTGGGGAAGAGTGTGGAGCAAATAAAGAATATATTGGTTAAGTTTGGTTGATTAACATCTGACTGAATGCTAGCAATAAACCTTGTTGATGCTTAAATTGGGTGAAAAGTATCAACAAGATTTAAATTTGGGGACTAATCCACCTAATCCAAAAGCCGCTGTATGACCTTGGAATGCCATTCTGTGACTCTGGTTCCTTATCAGCATCTGTTTATTAATACTTCGTAAAAGCCATGTTTGGAATGCTTGAATCAGTGGGAAGTGTTATGGTAAAATTATAAAACTGATAAAATTATCTCTGATAAAATTTAGAAAAAGGACTCATAATTACAAAGCACTGAAACATGATTTAATTTCTGAATTTTCTCCCCAAATTAGGGATCAAATTTCTTTCCTGGGGATTACGCAAAAATTGTTGATTGAAAAGTATTAAACCCTCTAAGTTACTAGAAGAGGAAGAAGTTATAGTTTAAATTTTCTGATCGGTTTTCCTATTAATAGTTAAGAGTTCCCGTTGTGGCTCAGCAGAAGTGAATCTGACTAATAACCATGAGGTTGCAGGTTCGATCCCTGGCCTCGTTCAGTGGGTTAAGGATCCGGCGTTGCCGTGAGCTGTGGTGTAGGTCGCAGACAAGGCTCGGATCCCGCGTTGCTGTGGCTGTGGTGCAGGCCAGCAGCTGTGGCTCCGATTCAGCACCTACCCTTGGAACCTCCATATGCCATGGGTGCAGCCCTAAAAACAAACAAACAAAAACAGAAGTTCATTTCCTTTTCTTTATTTCTAATAGAGTAGTTTATATTTAAACTTCAGATTTATATTCCACCCATATTTATATCTCAATCAGTAGTTTTTACTCCTGAATATGATCAGTGTTGAAATCACTGTGTTTTCTATTCCGTACTTCATAACCCTTTTCCCACTGCGTGATTATATTTTCTTGACATTTACCTTTTCACTGGTAAATACGTGTGAAGCCACCATCGTTTGCTTTATCAGATTCAAATGAGGTGTTGCACCCTTAGGCTCTAAAGGAGGGGAAATGAGAATCTTAAAACTACATCCCGTTTTCTTAATTCCTTCTCTCAAATTCTGTGATAGTATTCGCGTCTCTGCTGTAATTCTCATTCTGCATTTTTTGGCCTCACTTCTGCTGTTGAATAGATTCAACTCTCACTGCCAAGCTATTGCTGTATATTTTCCATTCATTTCTTCGGTGGCTCTTATAGTTTCAATTATTATTTAGTGCTCATGGGAAAATATTGCTAAATATTTTTGCATATTAAAACATACTTGTATGTTGCCTTTTTTTTACCCACATTCCATCTTGGCAGAGTATAAATTCCAAAGTTAGATTTCTTTTTCTTTTGTGTGTGTGTGTGTTGAATATTACAAACCTTGTTCTCTTGTCCTCTGGACAGTGATCTGAAATAGTCCGTGAGCAGCCTGACTTGCCAAATACTCCCTTACGTATTAATTAATTAGATTTTCCATATTTTAAAATAACTTTATTGGGTTATGCCTCAGAATTGATCATTCCCAGGAATAATTTTCTTAGAAAGGAGTGTACTCTGTTTTTTGTTTGTTTTGGGTGTTTCGGTTTTTTTTTTTTTTTTTTTTTTTTGGTTTTTAGGGCTGCACCCACGGCATATGGAGGTTCCCAGAGTAGCGGGCGAATCGGAGCTATAGCTGCCAGCCTACACCACAGCCACAGCAATGCAGGATCCAACCTGTGTGTATGACCTACACCACAGCTCATGGCAAGGCTGGATCCTTAACCCACTGGGTGAGGTCAGGGATTGAATCGCATCCTCATGGATACTAGTAAGATTCATTTCCATTGCACCACAATAGGAACTCCAAGAGTGTACACTTTGAACCAAAAGAGTCATATAGTATTTTAAAATGTTTCTTTAAATTTTCCTTGACTTCCTTAAATTGTTAAATACTTTCTGGTTCTTTAAAAATATTTTTTTAGAGATTCCAATTATTGCCACTTGGAACAAAATACCCACAACAGGAATACATATCTTTCCTTACAAACTTGTTCCTTTTTACCTTCACTTGACTTTTTACCTCCATTTGACAAGATAAATGTGCTAAATCAAGGGTTTACACTGACTTCTCTACTCCTTAGATGTGCAAGAAATGCAGATCTAGGGAGAATCTGTGCTTTGGGTGAGCAGGGTGACGGGAGAAAAACTGATGAAAAGAGAAAAAAGGTTATTAAATCACTCCGTATAAGAAAAGGTTAAATAGAAAATTCCAGGAGTTCTCATAGTGGCTCATGTCCATGAGGATGCAGATTTGATCCCTGGCCTCGCTCAGTGGTTTAAGGATCTGGTATTGCCATGACTGTAGTGTAGGTAGCAGATGTGGTTCGGATCTAGCCTTGCTGTGGCTGTGGTATAGGCTGGCAGCTGCAGCTCCCAAGCAACCCCTAGCCTGGGAAACAACATATGCCGTGGGTGTGGCCCTAAAAAAAAAAAAAAATCCAGTGTGTGTGTTGGAGAAGAAATGGAGAAGATACACAAGAGAGGAGGGGAGAGACAGGTTGATAGGTGTGTGCGCGCATGTGCACACAGGCTGATTCAGGGATGGGCAAGGCTGTCCTGTAGGTGACGCTGTGTGTGAGCAGCTGTGTGTTTAATTCTTTGGGAAGATTTTAATTTTTTTCTATTATAGTTGATTTACAGTGTTCTGTCAATTTCTGCTGTACAGCAAAGTGACCCAGTCATACATACACATATACATTCTTTTTCTCACATTATCCTCCATCATGTTCATCACAAGTGACTAGACATAGTTTCCTGTGCTATACAGCAGGATCTCCTTGCTTATCCAGGCCAAAGGCAATAGTTTGCTTCTACTAATCCCTGTTTTGATCTCATTTCTTCACATACGTATCAGTGCTGAGGGGTTTCTCAACTGAACCCTTATAAGGCCCTATCCTGGCTCTTTGTTGCCATACCTTCTGTAGTGCCTAGTAAGTAGTAGACACATGCTAGATGCTTATTGAATGAATGAAAGTGATTGATAAATATTTGTATTTATGTGCATGATATGCATAAGATGTTCATACTGAGTACCAGCCATTACATGTCTGATCGTGTACACCTTGTTGTCCAGCAAGCCTAAACGCCTTAAGAAATAAACCGCATATTTTATTTCTCTTGAACAATGCCCACCTCCATTTTATAACATTTTTATTTATTAAGCACATTGAAATTACATGGCTTTTAAGTACACTGTTTTTTTTTAAATTGAAGTATAGTTGATTTATAGTTACTTTCTGCTGTGCAGCAAAGTGACTCAGTTATACATATATACATTCTTTTTCATCTTTTTTGATTATGGTTTATCCCAGGATACTGAACATAGTTCCCGGTGCTGTATAGTAGGACCTTGTTTATTCATCCCATATGTAATAGTTTGCATCTGTAAATCCCAGACTCCCAGTTCATCCCGCTCCCTCCCTCCTCCTCCTTGGCAACCACAGATCTGTTCTCTATGTCTGTGAGTCTTCCTGTGTTTCATAGGTAAGTTCATCTGTGTCATATTTTAGATTCCATATATAATGATATCATATGGTATTTGTCTTTCTGTTTCTAAATTATTTCACGTAGTATGAAAATCTCTAGTTCCATCCATGTTGCTGCAAGTGATATTTCATTCTTTTTTGTGGCTGAGTAATATTTCATTTTATAAATATACTGTATCTTCTTTATCCCTTCATCTATTGATAGATATTTAGGTTATTTCTGTATTTTGGCTATTGTGAATATTGCTGCTATGAACATAGGGGTGCATGTATCTTTTTAAATTATAGTTTGGTCCTACTCTGTACCCAGAGGTGGGATTGCTGGATCATAACGGCACCTGAGTACATAGTTGATGTCCAGATCGAACTGTTGATAGAAGTGTGTGCTCTGGTGTTCTGTAAAGGAAGAGGTTGTTTTCTGCACCAAGGACAGCAACCTGGTCCTAAAATTCCGTCTTTAGAGGGTTGCATTCTTTCAGGTTGAGAATTAACACATGTTTCTTGTGTCCTCCTTCATGATGGGAAATTAAAACAGCAGCACCTTGATTAGAATTAAGATTGTCAAGGTCTTGGGGCAGCCCAAGATCAAGTACAGCCCCCTGAACATGGAGAGGGCTTGTTCAAATGACAGAGAAGAAGGATGATAAAGTCACAAACTAGATTCTGTCTGCTTTGCCATTTTGCCTCAGGCTAATCCCCAGATACCAAAATATTTGCTCTCTGAGTGAAAGCCTCATGCATTTGTAATCTTCTGGCATTTTTTCTTCCTGGCTGAAATAGATGCACAAAGCCCAGTTTGAACAGACAGTGATTAAAGACTCTGTAATTAAAACTGGAAGTTACAAGGGTGATTAAAAAAGAAAAAGCTTTAGAGCAGTGTTGAAATTGAGCAGGAGAGCATAACAGCATCTGAAGTGAGAGGGGGTTTGAGTCATCTACCTCTTTGTGGGTTAGAGGGTTGTCTGTTTAAATCACAAATGTGTGCAATGGGATCTGTCTTAATAAATACTACATGGGTAGGTAATAAAATGCCAGTTTTAAAGCCAAGACGCTTAAATGCAAGCTTTCTTATTGGTGCCATGCTTTTGGGCGGTTGAGTTGATAGAGTTTTCTTACACTTCTCTCTCTTTGTCTGCCTCCCCCACTCCCAGCCCTTAGCTGTATACATGATACTTAAAAAATTCTATTTTAATTGGTTCTTTACTTGTCTCTTTCTCTTGCTAGACTGTAAACTCCTTCAGGACAGTTTGGATAAATCTCTGTTCCTAGCAATGTACCTAATACAACAAATTGTTTTTGAATGAATGAACGGGACAAATGCTCATCCCATCTTTGAAATTTCTTGAGTCTTTGTTCTGTTTTTGTTGAGGATGATTGTGTGTGTGCTATATTGTGTTATGTTATTTTTGGCTCAAGTACACTAGGGTGGCTATTGGCTAGTAATACTTTATTGAATAGAATTAGTTGACTACCTCCCCTGGCAGATAGAAAGCGATAACTAGTGTTTTGTAATTTTTTGGTATTGTTTTCGGTAGGTTTCATGAGCAGTGTTACTTTTGGAAAAGATCAAACATACACAGGCATATACACAAACACAGAATTATGGAACTAAGAAGCAGATAATCGGGATATAAAAAATAAAAGCTTATACTTACACCTACCTTGCCACCTTCTTTCCTTAGGCTTACCAGAATTTCTGCCATCCACATTTTTCTTGGGGAGTTAAGAATCCAAACTTTGCTTCATTTTTCTGTCCAGAGATATGACTGGAATTAGTTCTTGCTGTCATTAAATCCTAAATGCAAAATTTAGGTAGATGATGTTGATTAAAGAAAAATATTCTAGGACAAGAGGAAAACTCAATGAGAAGCCATTGCATTTAAAAATGGTTCTTTGGCGTTTGGGGTTGGTAGATGCAAACTATTACATTTAGAATGGATAAGCAATGAGGTCCTTCTGTACAGCCAAGTGAACTATATCCAGTCTCGGGATAGACGTGATGGAAGATAAAATGAGAAAGGGAATGTATATGTGATTGGATCACTATGCTGTACAGCAAAAATTGACTCAACACTGTAAATCAACTATACCCTAATAAAAATAAATTTAAAAAAAGGTGCTTTGTCCCAGCCATCTCATTAATGACTATGCTTTTAACTGCTTGTATGCCAAGGATTCTCAAACCCTTTTTTTATCCCATATTCTTTCATGAGCCTGCATGTGAACATCCTTCAGGAACTTCATATTCTTTTTTTTATTATACATAATTTTTTTTCATTTATAGTGATTTTTTTTTCTATTACAGCTGGTTTAGTGTTCTGGCAATTTTCTCCTGTACAACAAGGTGACCCAATTACACATACATGTATACATTGTATTTTTTCTCAAATTATCATGCTCCATCATAAGTGACTAGACATAGTTCCCAGTGCTACACAGCAGGAACTCATTGTTTATCCATTCCAAAAGCAATAGTTTGCATCTATTAACCCCAAATTCCCAATCCATCCCACTCCCTCCCCTTCTCTCTCTCCCTTGGCAACCACAAGTCTGATCTCCACGTGCATGATTTTCTTTTCTGTGGGAAGTTTTATTTGTGCCTTATATTAGATTCCGGATACAAGTGATATTATATGGAATTTCTCTTTCTGACTTACTTAATTTGAGAATCTCTAGTTCCATCCATGTTGCTGCAAATGGCATTATTCTGTTCTTTTTTTGGCTGAGTAGTATTCCATTCCATATATATACCGTATCTTTTTAATATATCCGGACAAAACTTTCCTTGAAAAAGACACATGCACCTGCATGTTCATTGCAGCACTATTCACAATAGCCAAGGCATGGAAATGTCCATCAACAGATGATTGGATTAGGAACTTTGTATTCTTTTTTTTTATTATTATTGCTTAATGAATTTTAATTACAGTTATAGGTGTTCAAAAATCATCACAACTCAATTTGATAGCATTTCCGTCCCAAACCCTCAGTGCATCCCCCCACCCCCCATACTGTCTTATTTGGAAACCATAAGGTTTTCCAAAGTCTGTGAGTCTTTGTTCTGCAAAGAAGTTCATTGTGTCTTTTCAGTTTCCACATGTAAGCAGTAGCATTGGATGTTGCTGTCTAATTGTCTGACTGGTTTCACTTCGCATGATAATTTCTAGGGCCATCCATGTTGCTATAAATGTTGGTACTTCGTTCCTTTTAATGGCTGAGTAATATTCCATTGTGTGTATGTACCATATCTTCCCTATCCACACTCCTCTGTTGATGGGCATTTAGGTTGTTTCCATGACCTGGCTATTGCATAGACTGCTGCAAAGAACACTGGAGTACATGTGTCTTTTAGAGTCATGGTTTCTGCTGGATAGATGCCCAAGAGTGGGATTGCTGGATCAAATGGTAATTCTATTTTGAGTTTTCTGAGGAATTTCCATACTGTTTTCCACAGTGGCTGCACCAATTTGCATTCCCACCAACAGTGTAATAGGGTTCCTTTTTCTCCACACCCTCTCCAGCACTTATTGTTTGTAGACTTTTTGATGATGGCCATTCTGGCTGGTGTAAGGTGGTACCTCATAGTGGTTTTGATGTGCATTTCTCTAATAAGAAGTGATGTTGAACATTTTCTCATGTGTTTATTTGCCATCTCCATGTCGTCTTTGGATAATTGTCTGCCTAGATCCTCTGCCCACTTTTTGATGGGGTTGTTTGTTTTTTTGGTATTGAGCTGTAGGAGGTGTTTGTAAATTTTGGAGATTAATCCCTTGTCAGTTGAATCATTTGCAAATATTTTCTCCCATTCTGTGGGTTGTCTTTTCGTTTTGTTTAGCGTTTCCTTAGCTGTGCAGAAACTTTGAAGTTTAATGAAGTCCCATTTGTTTATTTCTTTTTATTGTCCTTACTCTGACAGATGGATCTGAGATGCTGCTATCATTTACGTCAGAGAGTGTTTGGCCTATGTTTTCCTTTAAGAGTTTTATAGTATCTGGTCTTATATCTAGGTCTTTAATCCATTTTGAGTTTCTTTTTGTGCATGGTGTTAGGAAGTGTTGTAGTTTCATTTTTTTACATGTAGCTGTCCAGTTTTCCCAGCACCACTAATTGAAGAGGCTGTCTTTTGTCCAATGTATATTCTTGCCTCCTTTATCATAGATTAGTTGACTATAGATGTGTGGATTTAATTCTGGGCTTTCTATCCTGTTCCACTGATTTATATTTCTGTCCTTGTGCCAGTACCATACGGTTTTGATGACTGTAGCTTTGTAGTAGAGTCTGAAGTCAGGGAGCCTGATTCCTCCAGCTCCATTTTTTTTTTTTTCAGGAAGTCTTTGGCTATTCTGGTTTTTTTGTGTTTCCAAACAAACTTTAAACTATTTTGTTCTAGTTCTGTGAAAAAGGTCCTTGGTAATTTGATAGGGATTGCATTGAATGTGTAGATTGCCTTGGGCAATATAGTGATTTTGATAATATTGACTCTTCCAATCCAAGAGCATGGTATGTCTTTCCATCTGTTCATGTCATCCTTAATTTCTTTCATAATCCTCTTATAGTTTTCAGAGTCCAGGTCTTTTGTCTCTTAAGGTAAGTTTAGTCCTAAGTATTTGATTTTTTTGATGTGATGGTAAATGGGATTACTTCCCTAATTTCTCTTTCTGATCTTTCGTTGTTAGTATATAGAAATGCAGTTGATTTCTGTGTATTAATTTTGTATCCTGCGACTTTGCCAAATTCATTGATGAGTTCCAAGAGTTTCCTGGTAGAGTCTTTAGGATTCTCTAGGTATAGTATCATGTCATCTGCAAAAAGTGATAGTTTTACTTCTTCCTTTCCAATCTGGATTCCTTTTATTTCTTTTTCTTCTCTGATTGCTGTAGCTAGGGCTTCCAGAACTATGTTGGAATAGTAGTGGTGAAAGTGGACATCCTGTCTTGTTCCTGATCTCAGCGGGAATTCTTTCAACTTTTCACCATTGAGAATGATCTTAACTCTGGGTTTGTCATAGGTGGCCTTGATTATGTTGAGGTAGGTTCCCCCTATGCCCACTTTCTGAAGGGATTTTATCAGAAGGGATGCTGGATTTTGTCAAAGGCTTTTTCTGCATCTATGGAGAAGATCATATGATTTTTATTCTTCAGTTTGTTAACATGGTGTATCACACTGACTGATTTGCGGATATTGAAGAATCCTTGCATCCCTGGGATAAATCCCCCTTGATTGTGGTATACAATCCTTTTAGTGTATTGTTGAATTCGGTTGGCTAGTATTTTGTTGAGAATTTTTGCATCTATGTTCATCACTGAGATTGGCCTGTGATTTTCTTTTTTTGTGGTATCTCTGTCTGGTTTGGTATCAGGGTGACGGTTTCCTCATAGAATGAGTTTGGGAGTGTCCCTTCCTCTGCAATTTTTTGGAAGAGTTTCAGAAGGGTAGGCGTTAGCTCTTCTCTAAATGTTTGATAGAATTCACCTGTGAAACCATCTGGTCCTGGACTTTTGTTTGTTGGAAGTTTTTTAATCACAGTTTCAATTTCAGAACTTGTGATTGGTGTATTCATATTTTCTATTTCATCTTGGTTTAGTCTTGGGAGATTGTACTTTTCTAAGAATGTGTCCATTTCTTCTAGGTTTTCCATTTTATTGCCATATAGTTGTATATAGTAGTCTCTTATGATCCTTTGTATTTCTATGATGTCTGTTGTTCCTTCTCCTTTTTCATTTCTAATTTTATTGATTTGTGTCCTCTCTCTTTTTTCTTGATAAGTCTGGCTAAGGGTTTATCAATTTTGTTGATCTTTTCAAAGAACCAGCTTTTAGTTTCATTGATCTTTTCAATGGTTTTCTTTGTTCCTATTTCATTGATTTCTCCTCTGATCTTTATGATTTCTTTTCTTCTGCTAACTTTAGGTCCTGTCAATTCTTCCCTCTCTAGCTGCTTTAGATGTAAAGTTAGGTTGTTTATTTGAGCTTTTTCTTGTTTCCTGAGGTAGGCCTGTATTGCTATAAACTTTCCTCTTAGAATTGCTTTTGCTGCATCCCAGAGGTTTTGGAGTGTAATATCTTTGTTGTCATTTGCTTCTAGGTATTTTTTAATTTCCTCTTTGATTTCTTCAGTGATCCATTGGTTATTTAGTAGCATGTTGTTTAGTCTCCACGTGTTTGTATTTTTTGGCCATTGTTTTTTTGTTGTTGATTTCCAGCTGTATAGCATTGTGGTCAGAGAAGATGCTTGAAATGATTTCAATTTTCTTAAAGTTACTGAGGCTTGATTTGTAGCCCAGGATGTGATCAATCTTAGAGAATGTTCCGTGCACACTTGAGAAGAATGTGTATTCTGTTCCATTTGGAGAGAATGTCCTATAAATATCTATTAAGTCCATCTGATCTAATGCTTCATTCAGGGCCTGTGTTTCCTTATTGATTTTCTGTCTCGATGACCTGTCCATTGCTGTTAGTGGGGTGTTAAAATCCCCCACTATGATTGTGTTATTGTTGATTTCTCCTTTTAAGGTTGTTAGCAGTTGCCTTATATATTGTGGTGATCCTCTGTTGGGTGCATAGATATTTAAAATTGTTATATCTTCTTATTGGATAGATACTTTGATCATCATGTAGTGCCCTTCCTTATCTCTTAAAACTTTCTTCATTTTAAGGTCTATTTTGTCTGATAGGAGTATTGCTACTCTGGCTTTCTTTTGATGCCCATTTGCATGGAATATTTTCTTCCATCCTCTCACTTTCACTTTGTATGTGTCTCTAGAAGTGAAGTGGGTCTCTTGAAGACAGTATATATATGGGTCTTGTTTTTGTATCCATTCGGGTAGTCTATGTTTTTTGGTTGGGGCATTCAGTCCATTAATATTTAAGGTAATTATTGATATGTATGTTCTTACTGCCATTTTATTAACTGTTTGGGGTTTTTGTTGTTCTTTTTTTCTTCCCTTATTCTCTTTTTGTCTCCTCTCACAAGATGGCTATCTTTAATGTTGTATTTGAGTTGATTTTTCTTATTTATTTGTGCATTTATTGTAGATTTTTGGTTTGTGGTTACCCTGAGGTTTTGATATAGGAGTCTATATATAAATGAGGTTGTTTTAAATTGTTGCTTTCTTAATTGCAAGTGCATCTCCAGTGTCCTGCATTTGTGCTCTCTTCTCATCATTTCTGATTTTGGTAGCATAATTGTGCGTGTATGATTTAGTATCTTTACTGTATATATGACTTTCCTGGTGAGCCTTGTCATTTGTGGTGTTTTTGTTTCTGGTTGTGGCCTTTTCTTTTCTGACTAGATAAGTTCCTTTAAGATTTGTTGTAAAGCTGGTTTAGTGTTGCAGAAATCTCTTAGCTTTTGTGTATCTGTAAAGATTTTGATCTCTCCTTCAAATCTGAATGAGTGCCTTGCTGGGTAAAGTAATTTTGGTTGGAAGTTTTTTCATTTCATCACATTTAGTATATCTTGCCACTCTTTTCTGGCCTGCAGAGTTTCAGATGAAAAATCTGCTGATAGCCTTATTGGGGTTCCCTTGTATGTCATTTGTTTCTTTTCCCTAGCTGCTTTCAATATTTTCTCTTTGTCTTTAATTTTGGTCATTCTGATTAATATGTGTCTTGGGTTTTCCTCCTTGGGTATATTTTATATGGTACTCGTTGCGCTTCTTAGATTTGAGTGAGCGGTTCCTTTCCCATATTAGGGAAGTTTTTGGCCATTATCTCTTCAAATATTTTTTTCTGTCCCCTTCTCTCTCTCTTCTCCCTCTGGCACCCCTGTAAGACGGATGTTGTTGAGTTTAACATTATCCCAGAGTTCTCTGAGACTCAGCTTATTTTTTTTCAATCTTTTATCTCTTTTCTCTTCTACATTAGTGATTTCCACTAATCTGTCCTCCACCTTGCTAATTCGTTCTTCTGCCTCCTATATTCTACTATTGGCTGATTCTAAGGAATTTTTTATTTCAGTTATTGTATTTTGCATCTCTTCTTGTTTAATTTTTACATCTTATATTTCTTTGCTCAGTGTTTCCTGTAAATGATCAGTCTTTGCCTTCAGTCTATTTCCAATGTCTTGCATCATCTTCAGCATCAACAGTCTAAAGTCTCTTTCTGGGAGGCTGATAATCTCATCATCACTGAGCCCTTTTTCTAGTTTTTTTTTCTTTCTCCTTTATCTGAGTTATAGTTTTCTGTCTTTTCATTTTTATAAGTTTTTGGTGTGGTGACCTTTTTGCTGACAAGAGAGTTGTATCCTCTCTTAGTTCTGGTGTTTGTCTCCCCTGTGGCTAATGGTATGGGAGGGGGGGCTTGCTGTAGGCTTTCTGATGGGAGGGAGTGATGCCTGCTCACTGGTAGGTGGGGTTGATTCCTAGCCCTCTGATGGGTGGGGCTTTGTCTCTGGATGAGATTAGAGGCTGGCTGTGTGCCTGAGGGGTCTTTAGGTAGCCTGTTTACTGATGGGTGTGGCTGTGGTCCCACCTGGATTACTGTTTGACCTGGGGCTTCTCAGCACTGATGTGAGGGACCAGATTTTCAAAGAAATGGCCACCTCCGGAGAAATGCAAACTGATGAATGTTTCCAAGAGCTTCATCTCCAATGCCTTTCCCCCACAACAAGCCACAGTCACCCATGTTTTCCCATGAGATCCTCCAAGAATTGCAGTCAGGTTCCACCCGGATTCCTATGGAGACTTTGCTTTGCCCTGGGACCCAGTGCACGTGAAACTCTGTGTATGCCTTTCAAGAATGGGGTCTCTGTTTCCCTCCATCCTCTGGAGCCCCTGCACACAAGTGCCTCTGGCCTTCAATGCCAGATGCTCTGGGGGCTCTTTCTTCCTGTTCCAGATCCCCAGGCATGGGGATTTGACGTGTGGCTCAGGACTCTCAGTCCTGTAGCTGAGTCTCTGTGATGAAGTTACTTTCCAGTCTGTGGGGCTTCCCACCTGGGAGATATGGGGTTGTTTCTATCATATAATCACCCCTCCTACCTCTTGATGTGTTGTTCTCTTTGTCTTCTGGAGTAGAATATCTTTTTTGGAAGTTTACAGTCCATTTGGTTGATGGTTGCTCAGCATTTGGTTATAGTTTTGTTGTTTTTTGGGAGAGAAGTTGAGCTCCAGTCCTTCTATTCCTCCATCTTAATCCAGTCTCCGAAACTTCGTATTCTTGATGTTACTGTCTCCCTCCTCCTCCTTCCCCCTCCCGATCTTTCTCTGTCTGT